>OZ035882.1:600000-1043994 GCA_964034835.1 Muscina levida
TCGGTTAAATAAAGTAAACTTAGCATGTTTTAATTAATAAGAGCTTTTGAATTCAGTCTGCTTTATATCATATATTAATTAATAGAGTTGAACCTGTGATCTCCTGCATGGTAGTCGCGTGTTCTAACCATCATGCCAAGTCCGGTCGAATTTATAGATAAATCAATAACACATAACGTCGTTGCGTCGACTAAATCAGTTATGTGCATTTTGTCGAACCGCAAGGCAAGGCCACAGTCAGTAACGTCACGTTCGTATACTTATTTTGGTTAATATCTTTACTAAATACTATTATTTCTCCCAACTTGAAAGTAGCATATGAAAGTTCTCGTCATAACTTTTGTTTCATACCTAGACAATTTTGTTGTATCTCGTTTTGTTGTGAAGTTATGACCATTTTAAGCCGTCAGTAACGTCACAAGATTTTGGAAGTGTGTTTTGAGGTTACTGAACATTTGTGTTAAAATTAGCGAATTGAAAAGAGTTGTTGTTTATAATTGCGCAGTATTTAAAAAAGGAAGGATGGAAGATGATTTTTAACCAAAGGTTGGGTTTAAATTGTATGGTTTAATCACGTAAACGCCATAAAAGCAGCGTCAGTAACGTCACACAAAAATGTCAGTAACGTCACACGTACGAATATCGTTAGAATTTTTGGGTCTTTTTTCTCTAGGGTTAATAGAGGGACCCTAAACGACCAAAAAAAAATCATCGTAGAGGAGTTTTAAGATGCAACCTGGGGAGTTATTAAGACTAAACCACTCTCATAAAAAAAAATTTTAGTAAATCGGGCTTGACCTTTAGAGCTGATTTTTGTATGATAGAGTGTTTGTTAATTAAATTATCTCTTCAATAATGTGTATAGCTTGAGGGTTGAAATTGGTTTTGCATCAATAAAATTAAAATTTGGAATTTCTCCCTACTTTTCAGTCTTAGCGGCTATTTAGTACGAAAAATGTCGAATTAACTTCTGTTTTTGTATTTTTTTTTTTGCAAAAAAATATTGTGAAATTTCTTCCTAAATGGTGATACAAATTTTGTGTCATTATTTTGAACTTAAGCCAGGACACTCTGTAAAATAAAAACACATTATTATCGGAAAAAAACAAAAGTATTTATTGATTCAGTCTTTTTAATTTTTGCAAACTTAAAGCATCGCTTCAGTTGAAGTTTTTTTTAACGTAAATAAACATAAAATTTCATAAAAAAAGCAATTTTAATTGTGTCCCTGCTGAGCTGCTATTTCGTCCCCAATGGTACGGATTTGGTGCGGAGACGAAATGTCCCGAATGTTTTTTGCGTTTGCGAAAATTGTGGCCGTATCCAAAATGGTGTTTATTTTTTTAAACTCTTCTTCAGCAACTTCCGCAACTAATATTTGCGATTGTGTATGTTGGAACGCCTCAACGAATTCCCGTGCACTGTTTACTATGCAGGGACGAGCTTTTTCCTTTTGTACTCGTCGTATTTGTTGCTTTCTTTTAGCTTTTCAACATAACGCTTGTCTCTTTGTGCACCAGGAATCGAAGTCTAGCAATTAAATACCAAATTATTAAGCAAAAAGTAAAAAAAAAAATTAAAATAATCCGTCAGTAACATCACACAATCTTTTTTTGCAAAAATACCCTGCTATGTGCTCAACATGCTTCATTTAAGCATTGATTATGAAAGTACTTCAAAAATACTCAAAAAAAAAATCAGCTCATCCAACCTCTTTTATAATTAGTTAATGCAGAAAAAAACATTTTATTAAAATTTGTCAGTAACGTCACCATTTATTTGCGGCTGATAACTTTAAGCCCTAATTGGTCCAAAACCCAAGCTTTGTACACAAATTTGCTTGCTAATCAATAGTTTGATTTGTATTCTATCCAAAAACAGTAATCATCTGTCTAAAGTATAAAAAACAACAACAAAATTTACCTTTTTCGCCGACATTGATATATTTTCCAACTACACCTTGCACGTGCCACTTATGAAAAGGATGTTAAATGTCAAAGCAGACACAAATTTTGCACTGGCATACAGTGCTGCCATATTCTATACATATTAGACATTTGAAATAAAAAAAAAATTTTGGACCTTGTGACAGAAAAAAAAATCTATGTGGTTTCATTTTTCGTGGCCTTGTCGATATATGAAAAATGTTCCAAAATAAAATTTGTTGGCTCTCTTGAAAAGCAATTAAAAAATACATGAATGTTTTTGTCGGCGCAGCGACGATACTTATAAAGCCAAACTAGTTATCTTCCTGAATTAGATCTAAGAAAAACTCAAATGTGCTTCAAGATTAAATAGTTCGCGTATAATATTCAGAAGTTAATATTATTTGTATGGTGATAGCTGAAAGGTGCGATGAAAACTGCCACAGTATCCCAAAATAATAAGATTTAAAGTGTACTTTTCGGTAGATGGAACGTTTAAATTTTCTGTTCGAACATGCATATTGGATGTATTCTTCCAGTAGCACGAATGTTTGTCATTGCGAATTATACATGAATGCACAGCCGACATTTTAATATGTCATGTGCATAAATTCGGTTAAACTTATGGATCAAACAATGACCTCAGTTGTAAAAGTCCAAATGCCCAGCAATACTCCAGAAATTTCCACAAAATAAATAACACCATTGTTTGTAATAGGAATCCACAAAATGAAAAACAAACACCTCTGAAGTCATAAAACAAACACTGTCGAATTCAACGCCAGCTAATCTTAATTCAGTTAAGAAACCGCCAAACAGTGTTTACATCTCATTTCAGTTATCAGCTCTTAGTAAAAATACTTGCATTCAACATTTTGTGGATTAATTAAGAACGACAGAAGGCACAATTTGCATTTAAATTGATATGAAGTGTTGGCGAACCTTTTGTGGTGAGGCCAATCCCTTCTACGGAATCGCTGAGATGGTTTGCATTGCTGATTGTGTGTACGGTTGTCTATATTGGTGACATGGTTGCAGGGCGTCCGCAGAATGCCTCCGCTCAATTCTTGTGTGGATTATGCTGTCTTTATGCTCAGGCGTGTGCGCACCGTTGTTATCCTCGGCTATATGGGGTCTCCTATTGAGCATGAGCATTTACCTGGGCAGATAATCACTAAATTGAATCTTGAATAACAGCGTGATTGTTTAATCGCAGACTAATCTGCATCGCTTGTTTAGTCGCGTTGATTGCGCCGTATAAATTAAATTGAATTGCCATAGTGCATATCAAACGGGTGAATTCATACTAAAACGCGGCGTCCGTATGCCATTTGTGTGGCTATTCTGCGGCTGACTCTCGAAAAGCACCAATACGTTGTAGGTCACACAAGTAACGAAGCACTGTGAGCCTGTGCTGATGACTTCTTCCAATTTACTTGCAGACTTTGGGTCGTAGTTGGAGTTTTCGCTTACAAATCCAAAAATAAGTTTATGTCTGTGCTGCGGCATCTATCAATTTTAATTAGAGCTATTTCGCAATCAATTGTGATCTGCGATCCGGCCACAAGTAATCGCCAATGTCACCTTTGAGAAATTATGATCGCAACAATGTGGGTAGGAAGAACTACGTCAAACTCCAACTGATGCTCGATCCCGTCTCATGGGCTGTTGCTCTGCGCAGCTTTGCTAATGTTGCAACTGATAAATGGTAATGGTTATGGGCATAAATCTCTGGCCTTATTTAGGGGTTAAATTTGTTCGCTAGCATTGAAGATAATAACTGCCTTGCTGCATGGCAAGTTACACAGACAAGTTTTTGATGGGCTCCGTCGTGGCATTTCGCAGATGTGTGGTACTGTGTGCTGCACATGTCAATCACAACCGTTGTTGATGTATTTTTATTGTTATTGCTGGAATGGCCGCACTGTACTTCCCAGCGGCGGAAATCATGAGAAGGAAGGCCTTCGTTCATGAGTTTGAAGGCCTTCTTTTGGATCCGGTATGCCTTCCTTGACCTTCTTTCTTCCTTTCTTTTTTTACATTGCGTGACATTGGAAAAGAAGGCCTTCCGTCGGCGGTTTCCATAATAAGGCCTTATGGATGCTTTCTATAAGAAGGCCTCATATAAACTTTCTATAAAAGGGCCCATGGAAGCTTTCTATAAGAAGGCATTATGGAAGGCCTGCATACACATGAAAAAATAATGACTTGTAAATAAAAAAAAACTATACAGTGCACCCTCAAATTAATTATTTTTTTGAGAGCGCAACGGTTATTTTTAGATATTTCTCACTTTAACTTTTTTTTTCTCTATACTTAAATTTTTTTTCCAACGACAGTAAACATTGCTGGAGTTTGAACCCACTACCTCGTGATTGTCAGTCAGCAATGCTACTGTCTAGCCTATGAAGATGCATTCGAATTGTGTGGTTGAAATTATTGATACACTGTTTAAAAAAACACCTTCCACGGAAATTAACAATTCTTTCCATTTGGAAGACATACAATACCCTTTATATTTGGAAGCGAGAGGGTATGTGTATGAAATCCCTCTGCATTCTTTTCAAAGGCCTCTGGAAGGCCTTCATAAAAGTTGAAAGTAAAAGTATTAACAATTCTTTTCATTTAGAAGGCATGCAATACCCCTGTTATTTGGAAGCGAGAGGGGATGTGTATGAAATCCCTCTGCCTTCTTTTTACATGTCTTTGGCAGGTCTGTCCATAAAATGCCTAAATCTGATGAAAAATCATGCGTTCTGTATTCCTTATTTGAAATGTTATTTCCAAATAAGGACTACTGAATGCATTATATAAGGAAGGCCTCTCAAATTCCGCCGCTGGGTTATGGCTTGGGGTCGGTTTTTGGGTGTAATAGCAGTAGTAGTTGTATAAGTTTTAAACGCTTGCCGATGATGGGGCAATAACGTCTCCTGATTATCTTGTGATTTATTTGACTTTGTACCTAATTTAGAGATTTGAAGCTGAAAAATAACAAGCTCATGTGTCGCCATCAAAATATGCCAATTGTATTTTTTTTCGTTCAACTTTACTACGTCTGACATACAAATAAATTGTGAACAAATTCAAACAAAGCGTGTAATTAAAGTTCAGCCATCGCCGACAAAACAAATTGCTTTGTAGCAATTTTTAAACAGTAACGGAGAGGTGTTCTTCCTGCTCTGCACCCGCAAACATAGAGACAATCCGTGGAAATGGGGACAGTACTCGTAATCACCTGACGGAAATCCTTTTGGGTTGGTGCAATTGTGTTTAACCGCCTAGAGCTCTAAATAATTGCTTTTAAAGACGCTGCCAAAAGGAAGAGGCATTATAAATTATGACAAGTAACAACAGAATATTAGGCAGCATTCAACATCAAATTACGCGGATGCCATTGTGGAGAAAATGTTTGCTTCACCGCAATCGTGCCTAGAAACCAGGCATCGCCCTTTGCGAACTATTTATGGACGACGAAGGACATTTTGACTATTTTCGTTAAAATACTTGGCTGTAACCATGCATATACGTGATAAGGGTGATTTTTTATTGAACAAATATTTAATTATGTAGTATAAGGGAAAGACCCCATAACGAAGAATGTAATGAGTATCTTCAGCGGAAGGACGGACGATTTCATGGTATAAAATTGCTATATTTTTTTTCTCTGTAATAATTAGGGCGACCAATTTTCAGCATATGCTGAATATTGCTGATGCTGCTTAATTTAACGATTTCAAGCGATTTTGCTTATTTAAAAGGTTTGTGCTTTTTATGCTGTTTTTGCCGTTATTTAAATTTTTGATACATTTTGATAAGATATGTTGTTGTTGAAAATTTTTACATATCACAAGCCTTTGCGGTTCATAAAAATATGACAGGTAGTATTCAATTTGCAAACTATCCTCCTATTTTACACACAGCCTGTGTTCAAGATTTTGTAATAGCCCTGTTTTTATCGATAGCTTAGATCGTTCGATTCGTTATATTCGTATAGTTTTCAGGCGCCTTATCGAAAACAAAAATTTAAACTAATGTGCCTCTATAACCTAAACCAATAACAACACGTTGGGGAACGTGGTTAGAAGTAGCAAAGTATTATACTAATTATTTGGAAGACATAAGGGAAGTCATTCAAGAGTTTAACGAAAATGATTCTGAAGCATTGCGATAAAGGAAAGAGGTTCTATCTAATGGAAATTTGTTATCCTACTTTTCCTTCATAAAAATTAACTTTAAGTGCATCTGACATGCCATCACAAAAATTGAGTCAAGCGGATTGCCATTGAATGAAATCTTGGAAACAATACAATCAATTCAACATGCTATAGAAAAACATCTGATAAAAATTATTTAAAAAAAATGACTGCCGTACTTGCGCGAAATCCTGGCTTTGGGGAAATCACTAAAATCAACAATATTATTTTTAAAAATTCCAAAACAACAAGTGCGTTTATCGGAAAATATTCGCCTGCTGAATCAACAATTTTTAAATACGATCCCGTTTCATCGTGTGACGTGGAACATGTATTTTTCTATATATGGAAAATTCTTACAAACCAGCGTAAAACTTTTGTAATCGTGACATTGACCAAGGTATAATCTCACTTTACGAAATTTTTTTTTGGTTTGAAAATTACTTTCTTTGTATGAATACACGACTGAATAATTTTGTTAATTAACTTATTGTTTTTTTATAACTTCTTTAATAAATGTGAATAAAAAAATTTATAAATGCTGAATATAAAATCTATCGTGCTTATTTCAAGGGGTTTTCATGCTGTTTTAAGTACTGAAAACCGTTTTTTTCGTGCTGAAAAATGGTCGCCCTAGTGATAATGTAACCAAATTTTTTTGTAATTATATAAACTATATCTATCGTTGGAAAGTCTCTACTTTTAAAATCCTCTGAAAAACTTAAAATCGGTATCTATTTAAACACGTTACAGGCTTTTAAATGCGTAAAGATACGAAAAGCCCGTTTTATTTTGCTCCTAAGTCAAGATTTTTGGGGTTTTTGGAAAATTTCACAAACTGATTCTTGTTGTTCTCACCAGTAACTTTAGTAAATTAATAATTATTATTGATTACACTGTTCTAGTTTCAGGCATACATTTGTTTTTATCAACTTTCTAGTAAATGATGTCGATTAGAGGCAACCCTACTGGGTTGGTACGAACATATAGATTTTTAGTTACAGATGTAAAATATAGTAATTTTATACGAGGCTTCCACTCTTATATTCTTGGACTACTTACCCCTAAGGCATATTCCATTTGAGTCCTTATAGATTAGTACATCTCATAGTTAAGTATTTAAAAATATCTTAACATATTGTAGATAAACGACTTCTACTTACTTTATGCTCTGATACATTGGGAGATCGAAAAAATTAACTTTTTTATTCTAAACAATAGAACGAATAGAAAGCAAATGTATTTATGTGGAAACTCAATAACTTTGGAGGCAGAACAAAGTTATAATATAGAATTAAAATGTATCATTTTGCAATTATAAGATAACATATATATCACTGTTTTAACATACTTTACATATAACATACATTTTTCAGAGATCTAACAATAAATATATGTTCGCTACATTTATGAAATACATTGATTTGAATAAATTTATGGCTGGCTATATTGAAATTTTTATCATAGATCCAATCCATACACACAACGCGTTCGTTAAGTCTTATTTAACAACCAAAATTTTTACTCGAAAAATTGTTTGGCAGAAAACGTTTGCCGGGTTAGCTTGTAGTTTATATTAAGTATTAACTGTAGATACATTAGAGTTTATCAAACCAGAACCTGCACTCAGAAAAAAGTCCGTACTAAATTTGAGTACAAAACATACTAGATTTGAGTTTGCAAAATTTACTCAAAACAAGTAAATTTGTACTTAAAATGAATAAATTATACTCAATTCGAATATGTTGTACTGGATTTGAGTATGCGTTGAAAAAGTGCATACTTCATATAAGTACGAAATTTTACTCAAATTGTATTCTTCAATATGAGTAAAATTTTACTCGCCTTAGGGAAAATATTATTCGTTTGAAGTATGGCATGTAAATATTTAAGTTTGCAAAGTGTTGAAAACAAAATTGTATGGCAGAATGTAAGTTTAGTTCGCATTGTACTTCAATTTACTCCAAATATTAAAATTAAGTTCAAAGAAGTTGTAGAACAGAGTACACATGTATGATCGTTTCAAGTATAGATGTAGTAATTTTGAGTTACGGTGTACTAAAATAAAGGAAGATTATCTTCAGGAATATCGTACTTAAATTGAGTACGATTTTCTCAATTTTAGGTTGCAAATAATAAGATATAGGATATTGTAGACTTAAAATGGACAAGCAAACTACGTAAAAATAATACATTTGTAACAGAAATTTTTATTCAAAATAAACTAGAATTTGGGGACGAAAAACTTAATTGTAGTATGCTCAACTTATATTAAAAGAGAATATTACCCAATGGTAGTTCGAAAAATAATCAAATATAGTACGCATGCGTACTCAAATTAGGTAAACATTTACTTAAAAGTAAGACATTAAACTAAACTTGAGTTCATTTTGAATAAACAATTGTAACAAAATACTTATTTGAAGTAAAAAAGTCTTTAGCTATTTGCCAAATTTGTTGTCAAAAAGGGTATTCAAGTTGAGGGATATAGTTGTAAATATGATAAGCGTCAAACTAAAGTTGAATACATTTGTAATTAATTTTAGTTCACTGTGTACTCAAATTAAGTTCATTCCCAGAAATACAGCTCTGTGTTCTCATAAGTACACACAAAATGTGAGTGAAAGAGATAATCTCTATGAAACCATAATGTGCAGCATTCAACAACTGTGAAACAAAAAGAGACAAACATTCGACAGCGATCGAACTATGTGATTTGTGTGTGTGTGTGTATAAGTGTTTGTGCGCATACAAGCTGGTATTTGTTGCGTTTAGAACAGTTTTGTTGAAGAGGTTTAGGAGTAAAGTGTTTATTTGGAGTGTCATGTTACTGTAAATGAAATTAAATAGTGAAAAAGTGTTTTTCGGAGACTTTGTAAAAGGTAAGTGATAATAAGAACCTTAATTATCAATTTTAGATGTGAATAATTTAAGAAGATTGTTGGCGAAAAAGTCTTTGCGGTGGTGTTCTCAACCGTGGTGTTTTCAATAGGAAAAAATGGGTAAGTACAATTGTGTTTTCGTTCATTGGTGTTGTGTGTGTGTGACCGGCGAAAATAACAAGCAATTTGAATTTCATTAGAAGCTCAATTGCAAATTCAATAATATGTAATGAGTTCAAATTTACAATTAATGCTACTAAAGAAATTCAAATTGTATGGCGCTTGTTTTTAAAGAATTACGCGTATGTAGTGTGTGTGTGTGCAAAAATTTATGTTACAAATTGTATAGTAAAATCCAAATTGACTTGCAATAAGTAATTGGAATTTAGTGTGAAAAAATGAATTCAAATTCATTATTGTCATTTAAATTCGAATTCGTTTTTAAATATAAAAGTTCCTTTAATTTGGAATTCTTTCCACAACAGTCAATTGCAAATTTGAATAAATTTCTGAATACCGAACTCCAATTTCTAATACTATTAATAATTTAAATTCAAATTTCAAAAATTACAAATGTATTTTACAAAAAATTATAAACTAAAAGTGTAGAACAGTTTATAATTTGTTATTGAATATTGAATTTAAATTTGTAATTTGCATTTGGTATTCAAAAATTAATTAATTAATTAAATGAATTCCAAATTGAAATGGAATTTAAATGGGTATTGGAGTGCAAATTTCAAATTAAAATTTAGAGGTGTCATTTAAATTAAGATTTTAAATTTTAGAATTATGTAATTCCAATTTTTAATTGGAATTTATATAAAAATATGCAATTTCTAATCATAATTTGAAATATGCAGTCAGTATCTGAGTTAAAATTAAAAAATAAATTTAAATATAAAATTAAGTTTTGAAAATTAAAATTGCAGAATGAATGACAATTCGAAATCAGAATATAAAATTTGAAATAAAATACTTATTCTGAATTATATTGCTATTATGATTTCATTCATTCTTAATACAATTACAGAATTCAATTTTAGAGGCAATTAAAAATTTAAATTAATTTGTGAATACCAAATTACAAATTCTAATTTTAATTTAAGGTTATTGCTGAATTTCAAATTTAAACTACAACTAAAAATTTGAATTCACTTTTGATTATTAATTTCCGTTTACTTATACTTATATAATTATAATTACAAATTTGAATTTATTCTTGAATTTCAAGAGTGCAATTTGAATATTTAAATTCATTTCGATATAACAAATTCTAATCCAATTACTAATCACAAATCGGAATTTATTCTTTCTAAATTCAATCACAAATCAAATTCCAAATAAACGTACAACATGAATTCAAATTTTTTTTTGAATTTTAGATTAAATATCAATTGAAATACAATTTGTTAAACTGAATAGATTTTATTTTCGTTTTCTAAACATTTCAAACCCCCTTGGACTATTAAAACTTGATTTATCTTCGTTAATTCATATACTGGAATGTTAGACAGATATTTATTATTGGCGTGATCTAAATAGTTTTAATTCTTGGCTTTCGCGTAATAATACTGCAAATTTTTAAATGGTTCAGTTTGCTGTCAGATAGTTAGACTTCTAGCGTGTGGCGGGGAGGCTCGTCTGTGTCACGGCTACGTATGATTTGAGACCTCCTCTATTATGCTTGAAGCAGTTTACTCATGTAAATAAATAACCGTTTGCAATATAACTGACAAAGATGAGACTTTGACGCAGTTTATTATGCCGCGGGGAAACCTAAAGAGCAGGTTCTAATTGTTTAGATCAATACCTTTATTATATATCAAGTCAAATATTAAATCTATGTAACCATACGTAAAATAGTTCAACTGCACATTTTGTAGACAACTGTGTTATACATTTTCATATGACTTACAAATTGTTATTCTAAAGTCAAAGTTTAAGTTTAAAAAAAATTAGGAAAATTTAAGGAACTTGGGGAGAGACCTTGTGCATGGTGTAGTCGGGTACATCATGAATCTTGTAAACCAAAGTTTCCTAACGCCCTCAAAATCTTAAATTATGGTTCAAAACCCGGTTTTTCGGGTCTTTCATCACTTATGAGCTAATAACTCAGTTAGTTCTGAACCAATTTTGAATATATTAACTGGGTTGAAGAAAAGAATCTGAGACCTTTCCAACGATACACAAATATATATATTTTACTATATATAACTTGCCACATTTGTCAGTTTTTGCTCCCCAATTTTAAACTTTTTTTTATTTTGTTCACTATTTTTGAAGTTTGAAGAAGTTTTTAGCCACGAATTTATTACATTACCCTAATGTTTGTTGTATTATTCAGAAATTGCATTTAGCCATTTGTAAAACGCAGATTTGTTTGTAAAAATTGATGAACAAATGGTTAAGTTATTAATGTTTTTCGAGGAACGCAATCTTCATATCCAAATTCGAAATTAACAACAACACCACAACAAAATATTTTTTTTAACTGTTTGATTTTAGTATGGGATATGTTGTACTCGAAAAAAAATATTAAAAAACATTTTTGAATTTGGGATCAAATATCAATTGAAATACTATTAGTTATTTCATTTCAAACCTCTTAGACTATAAAAATTTTATTTTATCTTCGTTAATTCATATATTGTAATGTTAGACAGATATTTATTATTGGCATGATCTAGATAATTTTTATTCTTGGCTTTCGCGTAATAATACTGCAAATTATTTTAATAGTTCAGTTTGCTGTCAGATAGTTAGACTTCTAGCGTGTGGCGGGGAGGCTCGTCTGTGTCACGGCTACGTATGATTTGAGACCTCCTCTATTATGCTTGAAGCAGTTTACTCATGTAAACAAATAACCGTTTGCAATATAACTGACAATGATGAGACTTTGACGCAGTTTATTATGCCGCGGGGAAACCTAAAGAGCAGGTTCTAATTGTTTAGATCAATACCTTTATGATATATCAAGTCAAATATTAAATCTATGTAACCATACGTAAAATAGTTCATGTGAACATTTTGTAGACAACTTGCTTCTAAATTTTCTTTTGACTTAAAAATTTGTATTTTAAAGTCAACTTTGCCGTTCGCCAAATTTGATTTAGAGAAAACCACAATTCAGTAATTGAGTTAAAGATTTTCATTTGAATAAAAACCTCCACGCGGCATATTATTTTATATTTGCTAATGGAATTTGATTTGTAGTATTCTTTTAAAATAATTTTATCTAATGAACGTGTATTTGCGCAAATTAATGACAAATTCGAATAATATAATATAATATTCGAATATATAATTAATATTATAAACCCCAATCCTTCCTCAACTTTCTGAGCATGTTGGCCAAACATTAACTTTAATTCCTTTACCTAAAATTTGAAGGCAGCGAAGTCGTATTTTGCAGCGATGACGTACAATTTGCTGACATTTGAATATCTGCAGTTGGAAGTGGTATGTATTAGTTATGTAAAATAATTGTATTTTAAAATGAATAACTACTTGTACGCATGCGTGTTCTAGCATCAGACATGACCACGGCATTTCTGCAATATCAGTCAATTGCAAAAACAATTTATTAATAATAATAAAATAAAAGTTTTTTATTTTGACAGCAATTTCTTTCTTTTAAATTATTTATAAGCTAATATAACGTAATTATTAAAAAAAAATTAAAGCTAGTTGGGGGAAATGCAAATATTACATTAACCGTGATTAAACTTAATTTTAGTACAATAAATCCAATTTTCCGTCCGTTTGGTTGTACATTTAAGTATATTCTCGTTAATTTCAAGAAAGCATACTTGTTTTAATTCTTTGTGACTTCAATTAAGGGTAAAAAGCATACAAGCAAGTCTGGACGAACTTTAATATAGTCCATATATATTCCACAATAGAATAGATAAACTTGAGCCAAGTTGACACTAAACTCAAATATAGTACATTCAGTCTTATAGTGTAAGACATTTATGTTCATATTGGCTACAAGTTAACTCAATTTGAGTACAATCTGACTCAATTTCAGATCTGATTAGTTGTACATTTAAGTAAATTCTCGCTTATTCTAGGAGAGCATACTTGTTTTTACTTCGTTTGTGATTTCAATTAAGTTCAACTATACTAAATTCCAATACGCATTAACATGTCTCGTACTTAAATGTAGTTTAATTTGCATTAATACGGAGAAAATGCGGTCTTCAATTTAGGAAATTTACTTTGTAGTAAGTCACATTTTTCTTTTTTTGAATACGATGCAAACTTCCATGATTGCCGCGTGTACTTATTTCAAGTCAATTTGTGGTTGACTTTAGGAAATTTTCTGAATATCGGTAGTAAAATGTAAGAAGTGCATACTCAGTGAAACATCATTTCTCCTTATTTTAGAAATTTTGCACTCAAATCGTATCAAAAAAAACTACGAATGAGTGAGTGCATACTTGATTATTGACACATAATACTTGCTTATAGTATATGTCGACTAAGATTCAGTAACTTTTACTTGTCTTTATTCCAAATGTATTTGAATGTAGTAACAACTTTACTGAAATCAAGTATGAAATAAATTCAATCTGAGTAACCGTAATACTTGACTCCGAATTGATGGCCACTCTTACTCAATTTTAGTAAATATTTCCTTAAACTTAGTACATGTTTCTCCTAGGGCATACTTATTTGTAATACCAACTTACTACTTTTGATTCAAAATGTGTTCAAAAATAAGTCGTGTTGTACTCAAAACAAAGAAATGTATACTATATTTTAGTTCGCATTTTAGACTTATATTAAAGAAATTTGCAAACTCAATTTGAGTACTGTGTTACTTGGCGCCATATGAAGACTCATTTTACTCAATTCTAGTTCAATTTTACTTCAATTTAGTTCACTTTTTTCTGAGTGTGTCCATTCATTTTGAGTTATTGCATAAAAATGTAGTACGTGTATATTAGACCTGGCGGTAAAATTTTTTTTTTGGAATCTTGAATGTGGGTTGCAATTTAAATATGAGAATTGATGTCAAAATTGATATAGCAAATTTTCAGGCTGATCGGATGGTGCCAACCCGTGCCCCAATGAGGTCAAAGGTCAACATTTTTTAAAAACCACTAAAATTATTGAATTTTATTAGTTTTTTCAAATAAAATTACTATAGATATAATGTTTTTTCCTTAATTTTTATTAAAAGGGTTTGTAAGTTTTATTTTAAATCAGTAAAGATTTTGTAAAGACTGGGAGGTCCATCTTTTCTTTTATTTCTGAGTCTACATGTGGGTCAAAAAAGGCAAGTGCAACTGTTTTCTTCGATAAATACTGCTGGTGGTTCCGAATTTTTTCCAATAGCACTTTATATATTTTAAGTATCAAAATAGCAAATAATCCTCTTTATTATTAGCATATTACTATTTGGACTACAGAGTCTTACTAAAAAAATTTACATATTACGAGTTCCATTCCACTGAATCGCACAAATTTTAAAGTGTGTGTGTGAAAAATATACATTTTTAAACAATTTGAAACTGAGAATGCTACCACCAAGAAATATAAATGCAAGTTGTAGAAGTTCTCTATAATCATGCCGAATATGTACTTTCGCTTAATATTTAAGACAAAAGGGCCGTTTTTTGCAGCAGTTGTATCAAAACATAAAATTTCTAATGAATTCAGAATATCAATTTTTAGCAAACAGGCGTAGACTGTTTATACTGTCGCAGTATAAGTGTCGAGTCACGCCTAGTAAAAGCTTCTCAAAAAGTGACGTTCGCATTCGCCGATAAACCAGTAGGTGCCGTTAGCTGTGAATCTAAAAATAGAAAGCGTATTAGTTCCCAACAACGCGGGAAGCTATCCTGTACCTTATTCATGGAATTTAAAGGGAAATAAAGTTTGTTAAGTAAGTGGGAAGTAGCTTTTCGTCCCAATGCAAAACTAATGTTTTAGGGATCTAAAAAACTTAATATAAGAAATACTTATAACTTGGCCAAAATAAAAAAAAATACACTGAAATTTTCAATACTTTCTTTGCCATGACGCCGACGGTGTTTTTAACGTTGCTCATGCAAACTTGTGCAATTCAGAAGTAGATCCTCAATATTGTGAACTAACGCTTTAGAAGTTTCACTGATGAAGTGTATATATAATGGAGATGACATATTGCCGGCATCCATACAAGCTAGCATTCTGTCGTATATAAAATTTTTCTTTCCACGTTTTTGAATAGGCATATATCAGCAACTTGGAATGTTATCAATCTGTTTTTTATCCATCGTCTGCATATCATCTTCCAATTCATCACTCTCAAATTCAAAATTTTTCATAGTTAAGTCTGCCCATTAAATTAAGTGCACAAAAAATAGCCACTGTGTAGCCAAGTACTACATTAGAATATAGTAATTAGACCAAGTTCGGTTTTTTCTTCATAATTTTCTTTTCGACGTTTTTCATCTTCCCATCATTGTGTCTTTCTTTTTTCTTCATTTGTGATATTGTGATCGACACAAGTCATGCTACCAACACCCCCATTTTTTTGCTGCTTTATTAAGAAGTCTCTACCTTGCTATATACTAATAAGCTTGAGAACGTCCACGTGGGCAAAGTCAAATAAATTGTTTTGAATTATACTTCGTTCCGGAGATTTCATAATGTTTAATGACTTTTGCAGCACATGTACTTTGGTCTGGAGTTAGGATTCTAGCTTTATCACAAAAAGGAAATATATCATTTAACACCAATCTTGAACTTTCTTTAACTTTTACATTTATATTATAAACTAGCTGACCCGGCAAACGTTGTTCTGCCATACAACTTCTGACTCGGCGAACTTCGTCTCGCTCCAAGTTAACGCCTTCTTATAAGCTCCAGAGTAATATTAAAACACATATAGTTAAAATTTTAATGTGACTTAATTGAATTTAATCGAAATCAGTGAAGAGCGGTCTGATAAACAATGTTTTTCGATTTGTTTTTCGGCGCTAACATAAACTGATAAATTCGAGGTTGATCCCACAAACTTCCAATGATTGGCCTTGCGATTTATTGATTGTCATCGCAAAAGCCAATCGAATGGGGAAATGAGGATGGCGAGAAGCGTTTGACGAAAATCGTCCGACAGAAATATTGTAGCCCCCACCAAATCGTTTCGAATCACCTCATAAATCCTTCATCTTTCGGTCAACTGCCTAGAAAGCTCGTTGAAGCGCTATCGTGCAGTCATCCCAAATGATGATTTTGCATTCTCGCAACAATTTCGCTGTCGCCGAACTTCTGGATATTGTGCCCAATGCCTTTTCAACTGTGAGAAGATTCATCGGCAACTTCAAAGCGGAGTGTGCAGTTCGACCACTTTTCAACAAAGTGGCTGCAGATGGTGCAACAGCTAAAGCAATTTTCGATCGATACGTATAAAAATTATTTGAGCTTACCTTTTTTCGTTTCTTTTCCTGATGACTTGTAAACAAACCTGTCAACGCAGCGAAGATCTTTGTAGGCGATTGTGGAATCGTATTCAAAAGCAGCTTGATTCAAGTCTATATTTACGACTGGTCTTCTTCTAGTAACGGTTTACCGAATTTGAGGTGGTGATTGTGCAGCGCGAAACTGTGCAATATGGGCACGTCTCCATTCATCCGACAGAAATATTGTAGCCCCCACCAAATCGTTTCGAATCACCTCATAAATCCTTCATCTTTCGGTCAACTGCCTAGAAAGCTCGTTGAAGCGCTATCGTGCAGTCATCCCAAATGATGATTTTGCATTCTCGCAACAATTTCGCTGTCGCCGAACTTCTGGATATTGTGCCCAATGCCTTTTCAACTGTGAGAAGATTCATCGCCAACTTCAAAGCGGGGTGTGCAGTTTGACCGCCTTTCAACAAAGTGGCAGCAGATGCTGCAACAGCTAACGCAATTTGCGATCGATACGCATAAAAATTATTTGAGCTAACCTTTTTTTCGTTTCTTTCCCTGATGACTTGTAAACAAACCTGTCGTTGTATTTACCATCTTTATTGTGGTGATATTCGCCCTCTCCACGGCAGAACATCAACGGGTATTGAAGTGCATCATATGACCGATGAGTTTTCCGACGCTTGAGAACAATATCGTGTGATTCCACATTCTCACCCTGCAGTACCTGTGAAGCCGTTGATATTCATATGAACAACTTTAAATGCAGTTATCTCCTAACAAAAATGTTCGCTCGCAAAAAGAATACAGTTGGGATCTCATCTTAAAATAGATTGGGATCTCACCTTGAAATGAGTAGCACGCCGTCGATATTCATATGGAATGGTAAAAAGGTGGTTAACATGCATGTGATCAAATCGATACCTTAATTCTAAGCCAAGGTTTGTGTAAATTTAAAATTTTACAGAAAACGCCTTTAAAGTTTGTGAGTTTGTGATAGATTGCACTTATATGTTAAGTTAAAATATCCTAAATCTACTAAATCATGTATTCGAAAACCGAATTGTTGGATAAAGGTATTTTTCGAATAAACCGGAAACCGGTTTTCTGAAAAATTCAAGTATTTGAACACTATAATTGTATCCAATGCAGAAAATATTGCAACTGTTCGATTATTTCGTGTTTTATTGAAGTAAAAATTGCACAACGTTGATCTAGTTCTATTGCCGAATCACCAACGAAATAGATCTTAATGAACTTATGATCTTCGTTTGGTGGTGGTAACAAAGCGGCAGCTCGATGATGTATTTGCCCTTGAATCTGAATGTGTGGAAGCAATTTCGAGCAAAACGGGAGGAATAGTTTTTAATAATAACACTGACACAAAATCAAACTTTTTCGGAACGGTTTACTCAGCTCCAGTAATACTATCTGAACTGCATAACTATGTTCGTGCGTTTTTTTTCACTGTTCCACTGTGTAATGAGACGCCATTACCTTTTAACTCGGATTGTTGCCGGGTTGATCAACAACTTCGGCTCCGAATGACGGGATTTTCCGATTGTAACTTCAATGCATTGCAATGCTGGCATACGACAGACTATGAACCGATATCAACGCAGCGAAGATCTTTGTAGGCGATTGTGGAATCGTATTCAAAAGCAGCTCGATTTACGACTGGTCTTCTTCTAGTAACATTTTGTCGAATTTGAGGTGGTAATTGTGCAGCGCGAAACTGTGCAATATGGGCACGTTTCCCAAAATTTTTTTGGCCACGTTCTGACTACTTATAGCACGTCGCGTACGCCGTCCAAAGTTTGATTGTCTAATAGGAGGCTTTAGTCTAGTAAATAACTCTCCGTAAAAACAACCATGTCCTTTCGAAAAATCCAAATTTTGCGAGTTTTCCATCAAGAATTTGTCTATTTTCCATTCGGAAAGTCATGTCGGAATAATTATCTAAAATTTTTCGCAGTAACATCGTCAAATCATACGACAAAAAGCTATTTATCCATTCGAAAAATCATTCGCAATTATTGCACACAAAATTCCATACAAAAAAAAACAATTTTCGGTTATTCCAATTTCCCGGCTTTTCCAGAGGATTTTCCCTTCTCCTGGCAATTGCGAACAACTGAAAAAATATCAGCAAAATCGGTCCAGCAGTTTTCAATTGATGAATTACTATATGAATTAGTATTGTCGAAGGCATTAAAATCTTTCGATTTTTTTCTGGAATTTTCCCAGTTTTCCACCAAGAATTTTTCTATTTTTCCATTCGAAAAGTCATAATTGTTCGAAATTGTTCACATTTACATCGCCCAACATTACCAAAACATACGATAAGATGCAAAATTTTGTCGAAAAAAATATTTTTTTTTGGCATTTTCCATAATTTTCCAACTTAAATTTTCTATTTTTCCATTCGAAAACCGACAAAAATTTAATTTCGATTTACCTCAAATCAGGCGATGAAATGCAAAATTTTGCCGAAAAAATTCAAATTTTTCGGTTTCCGAGTTTTCCACCGACAATTTATATATTTTTCTATTCGGAAAGTCATTTCGGAATAATTATCCGAAATTTTTCGCAAGTTACATCGTTCAAAACTATCAAATAGTAAGACAAAAAGCAAAATTTCGTCGAAAAATAGTATTAAAATTTTTCGAATTTTTCCGGAATTTTCCAACAAAATTTTTTTTATTTTTCCATTCGAAAAATTATTCATAACAATTGCACAAAAAATTCCATACAAAAAAAGCAATATTCGGGTTTTCCTATTTTCCGGCTTTTCCGAAAGATTTTTCCAAAATTTTCTTTCGTAAAAACCTACTCCTAGCAATTACGAATAACTGAAAAAAAAATTGAGCCAAATCGGTCCAACCGTTCTCGAGTTTTGCGCTTAGCAACACATTCAGCGACTTATTTTTATATTATAGATTATAATATAATTACATTTACATTTATACTATAAATTATATAAATTTTTACATAAATTATATATATTTATTTGATTCATGTCGCATAGTGTATTTCAGAGTTAATGAAACTGATAACTAATTTACAATTTATAAATGATGTTCTAATTTATAGTATTTTTATTTATAGAATTTCTCATTAAAACAATTGATAAAATGTAAAAAAACAGTATTATGGTAGTTTTTCAAAATTTTGACCTTTGACCTCATTGGGGCACGTGTTGGCACCATCCGATCAACCTGAAAATTTCCTACATCGATTTTGGCATTAAATCGCATATTTTAATCGCTACCCACATTTAAAATTCGAAAAAATAAAAAACCCCATATTAGCTGCGCCAGGTCTAGTGTATATATCAAACAAATCTATAAAAAATTAGAAACTTTTTTATTTTGATATTAATCTCAAGGCCCAGTAATAATAAGAATTAACTGCGATACAGTTATAAAATCCATTTCATACTAGCGCAGATGTGATGGAATGTTACTACTCGGAAGACGTTCCCGAAGAGCCGTTTAATAAGAAAATTGTTGCTGAAAAGACGTTTTAAAATAATAGTTTATTTAAAGACACTTTCCCCTATAGTCAAAGATCCCGGCATGTGTTTGAAGGCGATAAAAGGAAGTGGCCTTATCGATATTTTTATATACTTATACATAGTAAGGTCTGCGAGAACACTTTTTATGTAGACAGAAGTTTTGGGGAATATATGGGAATACATTTCTTTCAGTTAATGTCTTTGAAAGAAAAAGGCATTGAATAAAAACTGCAAAACAACGAATATGGAACCGTATTGCATTTATTTACATAAATATTACTTTTATATATATCCTATTCTTCTTTATCACTAACAATGTGGTTTACTAATACCAACGAAATTTCAAAAGAGGATAAAAATAGTTACATGTTACTACTGGGACCGTGGTTAGAATACGCGACTACCATGCGGGAGATCACAGGTTAAATACCTGGCTCCAGTCATTTTAAAAAAAAAATTCTTTCATTGTCGGCTCCCTCGAATGTTGTCGACAGCAACTTCGCAGTATCAGTGTCGAGTCAATCGGCATGTTTAGTAAGAGCTTCTCAAACAGTGACGTTCGCATTCGTCGATAAACAAGTAGGTGCCGTTAGTTGTGAATCTAAAAATAGAAAGCGTGTTAATTCACAACACCCCTTCATTCATGGGGTGTAAAGGGAAATAATTTTTTTTTTAAGTTACTAAACAATTGGTCATTTTACATCAAACTTCTGAGTAGTCGAGTCAACCGGTATGTCTAGCAAAAGTTTTCCAAACATCTATCGTTCGGATTCGCAAACAAAAACTTTTAACAAGCGAAAAGCACTACCGTATTCATTATATTTTTATGTTTGTAAAATGTGTTTTAAATTTTAAATTGTAAAATGTTCTAAACAAATTTTCTTTAGAATATAGAAAATTCTAAGCAAATGCGAAGTTCAATGGCTACAACTGCGCTAATGTCAAATTTGGTTCGATGTTACATCAGACATATGTGTATGATCTTTAGATATGACAAGAGCGGCTATCCATTTCATGTTCATATTTTATATTGAAAAACTTGTATGGGTAACCTTTGTTTATACTTTGAGCAAATATTCCCTATTTCAATATTCCAATCGCTTCTTTTCATAATGTAGACTATTACAATTGCTCGTGCAGCTGCAATCGTTCATAATCTCAATTCATATTTTGTCCGAATTCCCATTTGTATTCACATAGAACAATGCATTGGTTGAATACTTGCCTGCAATCTAAACAAATGATACGGGAAACTCGTTACACACACTTAATCCATCCAAATAGTGAAATTTCTTTGTTAGGGTTCGGGGTTCAATGCCTTCAGTCGTTTGTTTTTATCGTTTGTAATTTGCCAAAATGGTTTGACACATTTTGAAACAATTGACCGTTGAATGATCCCAGAAATGATGCGGATCAGGAGGATGATCTTCAGTAAAGTGTTTGTTTTCCGCATCTATTATCTTACAAAAGAAACAAAAACGCAGCTGGTTCCACAAAGGATGAAATATCATCAATTAATAAACCCCTGTAGGGCTGTTCAACATTTTGTTGTGCCATTATATGGACCTGGAAACATAAATACGACAATGGGACACAGAGAAATTCGTCGGCACAAGTCGTTTGTTTCATGTTGTGTATGTAGCCTATTACTGTGATTTAAATTCTTAATTTTTACATACGTTTTAAAATTATTTATGTGAGTGTGATTGTTGAAATCAAAATTAATTTACCCCCATGTAGTGTGGTTGCATCGGAATGTGCTTCTCATTAGTGGATTTGTTCCCAAAATAAGCCTCTTGCATGGCAATGTGTCTCTATGTTCTCCTGGCGGTGTTGGTCCCCAAGCAATCAGTACAAAAATTCAATTAAGAGTTTCTCACATGTTAGTATCCGCCAAGTGAATCCATAGACCCGCATCTTGTGCACATCCACGAATCAGTTTACCAGTTAGTTAACCGGCTGCAATTAAGATTGACAATGTAAGACCAGAAAATTATATAAACACTGTTGGGCAAGTACTGCAAAGGAGATTTCCGTGGGTGTTGGTTTGTTTGATACACTTTAACTCGTTTTACACTAATGTCAGTTGGCAAGCATACATACAGTGCGCGCCCTAACAGTGTAATTGTGTTAGAAAAATAACGATTTTGCTTAACAGAAGGAGAATTCTTTAAATTATTTTCATTATTATTTTAATGAAATCGTAAAGTGACCAAAAAAAATAATATATTGTAACAATATCATGTTACCATAACAATATATAATTTGTTAAGTTTTCGTATTTCTTATTAATTATTTGCCAACTAGGGTCATTTCATTGATTCAATCAATAAAATGGCAACTTCCTAAGTGTGATTTAAATTCTTAATGGTAATCTATATACATATATAAAAGGCTTGGGTGACTGACTGATCACTCCCCATCCCAAAAGGCTAAAGCAAGAACCGTGAAATTTAGAATGTAGGTTTCTTTTATGATGTAGGGCGCACTAAGAAGGGATTTTTGGAAATTCGGATTGAAAGGGGGTAAAATGGGCGTGGCACCGCCCCATACAACTGGAATTTTAAAATGACTGTATCCTTTGAACCATTATATGTACGAAGTCGAGATTTGGTACCTATATCGGTCGTATAAGAAAAAAGACTTTGTTTGTGGAAAGAAAAAGAAAAAGCGTTATATTTTAACAATTATTTTTCTAAAGTAGTTAGAGATATTAAAGCTAGTATTACAACCGATACTCATGACAGTATAAATTTGTTTTTCTCTTTAATCCCAGTCAATAACTGTTTTAGAATTGAACCAGTTGATTGTGAACAACTAGAAAACATGTTAGACCGTTTAAAAATGAATACTTCCCCTGGATGTGATGGAATAACATTAAAATTGCTGCATGCAAGGAAATTACTAATATCGCAGATTCTTACGCACATTTTTAATAAGATTATAGATGAATCATCATACCCAGATATTTTAAAAAGACATAAAATCGTTCCAGTGCCTACAAAATCTGGATCTAATAAAGTAGTAGACTTTCGACCCATATCTATTTTATCTTCGATCGATAAAGTTTTTGAAAAAATAATTTTTCAGCAAATAACAAGTTACTTGGATGAGAATTCAATCCTGTTTAAATATCAGTATGGTTTCAAAAAAGGCTCTGGAGTAGAAGAGGTTGTAACGGATGTTATTGATTGTATATGTAGTGGCTTAGATGCAGGGCATAAGGGAGTGGCTGGTGTTTTTTTCGACCTCCGAAAAGCTTTTGACTTGGTTGACCATGAAATTTTATTACAGAAACTGAAAATTATTGGATTTTCTACTTCTGCCATTAAGCTGGTTAGAAGTTACTTGACGAATAGATATCATTATGTACAAATTGGAGAAGCAAAAAGTAATTTTCTCCCGGTCGTGTGTGGTGTCCCTCAGGGAAGTATACTGGGGCCACTTTTGTTCAAAATATATATTAATGACTTACAGAACATACAATTTAAAGGCAAACTATTTATATTTGCAGATGATGTAAGTCTTTTTTACAATTATGATCACCCTAAAGTTTTACGGACCTTAATTGAATATGATGCTGCCATTTTTGCAGAATATTTAAGAGTAAATGGCTTATTAATGACTGCCAGTAAAACAAATTTTGTAAGATTCAGACCGTATATCATGTGGTATTGGCATTTTGTACAAATTTAGTAGCAAACTCAGCGTTAAGTTGAAAAAAATGATAAACTATGGTTTAATTCATTCGCATTTAACATATTTAGCAATTGCATACGCTAGTAAGGCTGGGTCAGCACTTAGATCATTGCAATCGGCGCAGAATAAGGCACTTAAAATCGTTTATAACCTACCTTTGAGATTTTCAACACTTGTACTGTTTAATAACTATGCAAAAGATGTTCTTCCTGTACAAGAGATTTATAAACAACAGCTTTTGATACATATGTTCAAAACTGTTAAAGGTATAGGTTCTCACACCATTAACTTCCGGCAGAATATAGTATATACACAGCGAGTTACAAGACAAGCACAAAATTTATCTTATGTAATATGTCGATTATAATTAACAAAACAACGTATAAAATTTTCGGGTCCCATAGAATACAATCGTTTACCATTGAATTTAAGAGACTTATCTTCATTAATTTCCTTTAAAAGGGAACTAAAACAACATTTATTACAGGATGTTGAAATACTTCTATCATTTGATAATAATTAATTTTAGATATATTAAATAAATTTTATAAACAGTTATATATAGAGTTATTTGAATTATGGCGTGAATTTATGTCGCGATAAGTTGCCTTTAAGCCTCTATAATGCCTTTCGGCGCTGAGGCATAATAATATTATGTATATGTATATTAAGCATTCAATTCAAAATAAATAAAAAAAAAGTGGGCGGTGCCACACCCCTTTTATAAAAATAGTAATATTGGCTAAATAAATAGACCGATTGCAATTGAATTTTCTATGTGTGATACTGTTCATAGGGCCTCTATCATAGGCTACATGAAAACATAATTAGACGAAGGGGCGTGGCACCGCCCACACATACCGAAATTTCAATCGCTCTTATTTCAAGAGCCATTAGAGGTATGAAGATGCGATTTGCTACATATGTTGATGATATAAAAAGGATTGCATCCCGCTGGAAAATGGGTGGTGCCACGCCCCTATTGAAAAAATCGTTATCTGACACAATTAATGAACCGATTGCAATGAAATTTTCACTGTGTAGTACTATCCGCAGGGTCTCTATCATAAGCTACATGAAAACATACAAAGGGGCGTGGTCACACAAACCAAAATTTCAATCGGTCATATTTCGCGAGCCATTAAAGGTATGAAGATGTGATTTGCTACATATGTAAATGGTACATGGGGGATTACGTCTCGCTGGGAAAGGGGCAGTGCTACGCGCCTTTTAAAAAAATTTTGTAATAACATGGGATAAAGCTACAATCACAAATATTTAGTGTTCGTTCGTCTTATGAAGCTTTTGCATTTTACCTATATTACTTAAGTGATAAGAAGTTTTATTGTAAGTACGGGTGAAGCAACCCGAGCCGGGAAAGCTAGTACGTAATATTTGCCATTACTACGTCATATTGGATGTATTCTGTTTTTGATGAATAGCTTCATACATCAACCAAAGTTTTTTTTTTTGCTCCATCCATCGACTATTGATGCAAATGGAATAATTGATTTGAATAATGTTAATGGAAAAGATAATTATTATGTATTTCAAGTTATGTATGTTGTTTGCCATAAATTCAGATAATCTCACAAACAAAACTAGTGAAAAAATGGGTTCACTGTGCGATTTAAAACAACGTTTGCATTTTCTAACGCCATTTTTCTGTTCATGCCGTATGCAGCGAATTGTTCACTAAAATTCAAGTTTTTTTTTTTAAATTTTGTTTTTAATATCTGTTTATTAGACCGACTCACCAAAAAAAGTATCTTCGGTCCACCCCCCCAAAATGTACCTTGTCTTGGTTTATAATGAATCCCTAAAAATTTCTTGTCTACGATTAAGATCCAGTGAGCTGGACCGTTTTTAAAAATGGTTTTTTTTTTGAGTTTTCCAAAGATTTTTGATAGTTAACTAAAGCCTTTATGCACAATATTAGTATCAGTTTATACCATATCAGTTTTTTAAAACAAGCCAATGTACATTTTGGGAGTGGACCGAAGATACTTTTTTTGGCCCCATATAAAATGAGTCGCTCTACTGTTTATATTATATTTTCTTTGCTTAAGTTTACATTTCGTTTTGAACTAATTGGCATGCTTTTGTATGAAATTGATTGTATGAAAATTTAAAAGTTGCTGGGAACATATTCCACTTCTCGTTCGAACAACTGCTTCGTAAACATTTTTCCACATTTATTTCGAAACTATATAATTTTTATGGAATATTTTTGTATAATTCATCTTAAGGATGGACATCCAAATCGTTCGCACATATTATGGTTTAATTGCGGTGGTAAATTATATACTATTCTTCTGAATGTCGAATGATATTTTTTTTTTTTTTGAAGTAACGGATAGCATAATCATTGATCAAATTTTGCAACTTTGAACTAATTAGCATAATTAGCAGGGAGCACATTGCCCTCGTGTATTTCCGGTTTGTGGGTAATTCTCCCTTTTTAGCACATCTGTCAAAGAACATTCATTCATTTGAAATAGATAATGCTACGGCTCATACGAAAAGAATACCATTCAAATCAACCCAAAGAAGTCTATAAGATGATTTAATTGTGCATAAAGGACAACATTTTGTGCCCAGGTATAATTTAAATGAAACTAGCTAAAAATCACGCACTTACCAATGGGCGGCCAAGGAAGCGGTAGGGACAACAATAATCCCTTTAAACAAAAGACTGAACGATACGAACACCTTTGACTTTATTGTCTCGAACATGGGACAAATTGCCACATCCGGGTTTTGTCTCACGCCGAGCACCATGGGCGATCAGTAAATACGAAGCCAATTAATAGTTTACGGCATTCGTGTTAATGTTGACTTTGATTTGTGACGTGCGTCAATGCTGTGTATAGTCTTACTGTCAGCATAGCAAACTAAAAGACGTTCTATGATTTATCGATTCCCGTTGAATTTAAAAGACTAACCACCACAGCACTGTCCGTCATCAGAGGGCAATCGCATATCAATATTTACAGCAGGCATAGCTGGCGTAGATCAAAAGCGATATTAAAGCCTCTGTCCCTCCCGCAGATGATTAGATAATCGGAATCACTCTGACACATTCAATAAAAAATATTTAAATGTCGCAGACGCAAAGACTAATGCTTCGCCGGATCACTTCACTTTAGCCTGCCAAACAAGCGTTCTTTCACCCAAAGACTCATTTAATGGTCGTCAGACATAGCTCCTGCACAATATTGTTATGCATGACACCAGGTCCCTAAACATATAAACAAATTTGAATTCATAACGCACACACTATTTCGCTTTGCAGCTAAACTGCAGGCACAGCGACCACGACGAGCATTATACCTGGTGTAAGTTATATTATATATATTACTAGCTGACTGGGCAAACTCCGTTCTGCCTAAAGAAGTATTTGTTTAAATGTTATTTTATGTTAAAAAATCTTCTTTTGATATTCACATCGAAACTTAACAAAAAGTTAAATATTAAAACATCATATTTTTTTAATGATAGATAATACAACGTTGTTGGGAGAACCAAATGAGTGCACATACGTTAATCGTGCAACATAGAGTTGTTCATGCGGAAAACATGGATTTTCCAAATTCAAACCGCAAACTTGAATAGACTGTCCTTCAGCCTTATTGATTGTTATTGCAAATTCTAACCGAACTGAAAACAGTTATCATTTGAAATCAAACGGCAATCACGGGTATCATTCGAAAACATACATCGGTTCCCTTATCGAGACCTAAAGTCGTAAATTCGAAATTTTACAGGAGGGACAAAAACTTTACCTTTTCTTTTAACGACTTAATTTTTCAAAACTTTTAATGCAATTATGTTTGACTTATTCATATTTTTGGTAATATTAAAATGACTCTGAAAAAATTTCTGGTACTCTTTTTTTTAACATTTTTTTAGACTTTGAACTTTTTCTTTTTTTAACTTATCGATATGATTTGGACTTGGCGCCTTTTCCTATAGGAAATTTTTAAGAAAAGATTAAACTCAATTATATTTTTATAATAATTTTTTTAATCTTTAATTATATTTTAAGGTTGAAAGTATATATTTTTTTAGTAACATTTTAATACTTTATTTATGTTATATTTATATTATAAATAAAAAAACAGTTTTACTTCATTGCTGGTGCGTTCTTTAAAAAAATATGTTACTAAAACATTATTCATGATTTTGATCGGAATAGACTAGTTTTAAAGGTAATAATATTTCACACATTTTCTGTGAAGATATCAAAACATTTTACATAGAAGTTTGAGTTCAATAGCCTTTCAAACCTAACAATTTTTAAAATATTATTCAAAATTTACCTACTTTTGTCCATTAAAAAATTTTTTTTTAGTTTTGGCTCTTATGCACTTTTGACGAACACTTCCAAACGATACTTTTGATGTATGACAGTACCATTCAAATGGCCGAATTTCATTTAGTTTTGGGGCTTGACTTCATATTTTGGGGTTTAGTTTCATTATTCACACATGAAATATTTGTATTCTTTAAGTTTACTTCATTTGGTTTTAAAACAAACTTTAAAATTATTTGGTCAACAAACAAAAATTAAGCGAAACAAAAAAATATTTTTTTTAAAAAATGTTGGTATTTCCGTGGAAGTGCAAAGTCCGTTGTTTAAGTTTAAACGAATTTTATTGGAATGAATAGAGAATAATTTCAATTGACATAAAATGCAAACACATAAAAACAGAATACTAGATCTAAAACTAGGTGACTAGATGAAATATACATTTGATTGTTACAGTAGATATTTTGAATTCTTAATACAGTAGCTTATATCTAACAATCTCCCGCTCAATCAAAACGTATATCAAAATCAAAATCCAAATTTAAAATTCAATTTGTAATAATTTGCAAGCTTCAATATGCTTCTGCTTCTGTAAAACCTTTGTCAGAATATCGGCTGCATTTTTCTCAGATGTAACATATTCGACTTCTATTTCCTTGCAGATGTACTTCTCACGTAGATAGTGATATCGAATATCAATGTGCTTGCTTCTCTTTTGCACCATTGGGTTTTTCACCATGAAAACAGTACTTTGATTATCACATAACATCGGTGTAGATTCTTCAACAAGCTGATTGAATCCCAACTCTTTCAGTAGTGTTCTTCCAAAAATCACTTCTTTTGTACCTTGGCATAGAGCTATGTACTCAGCCTCCATTGTGCTGAGAGCGGTTACATTTTGTTTCTTAGATTCCCAGGCTATTGCACCACCTGACATGAATATGACGTAACCTGTGTATGACTTTCGGTCAGTGGAATCACCACCCCAATCAGCATCTGTGAAGCACATTAGATTTTCATTAGTAGGGCTGTATTTTAATTTACCTATTGGATTCTTCGCCAAGTATCTCAAAACATGCTTCGCTGCTCGTAAGTGTTCCTCATGAGGGTGAGAATTGAATTGGCTTAACTTCGATACAACGTGCATTATATCCGGCCTTGAGATCACTGCCAGGTACATTAGAGCTCCAATTAAACATTGGTAACTACTTGCGTCAATATTTTTGCATTCCTTTTGACATTTTTCTAGTATTGCTCCACTTACCCACGGAGTTGCCGCTGGCTTACAATTTGTCATTCCCCATCGCTTCAGCAATTCTTCCGTGTAACGGTTCTGATGAACTACTATTTCACCATTATTTTCACGATTTATCTCCATTCCCAAATAGTAAGAAATTGGTCCACGATCTATAGCTTCCACATGTTTGTTAAGTGTATCGATGACATTCCTCATCTCCCGCTCACTCGAGCACGCCAACAACATGTCGTCAACATAAACCGCTATTATACTAATCGCTTGACCTTCCCTCTTGACATATACACAGGAATCCGACTTGCATCTTTTGTAACCCATTTGTACCAATATGTCTGTTAACTTTTGGTTCCACTCACGTCCCGCCTGCTTAAGCCCGTACAATGACTTCTTCAATCTGCATACCTTGTCGCTTTTCTCACCATTCTTGAACATATGAGGCTGAACCATATTTACTTCATCCTGCAGATCTCCATTCAAGTATGCAGCAACAATGTCGACGTGATTAACCAACAAATTATACTTCGCTGCAAGCGCCAAAATTAACCTTATTGTTGAATGCCGGACTACAGGTGCATAGGTTTCTTGATAATCGATGTTATGTCTCTGCGAACATCCTTGTGCTACAAGTCTTGCCTTATATTTTTCTACTGATCCATCCGGATTTCGCTTCAGTGCAAAAACCCACTTACACCCAATGACATTCTTTCCGCTTGGCCTATCTACCAGCTCCCAGGTATTGTTTCTCATAAGGGATTCATATTCTTTTTGCATTGCATCTCTCCAGTATTTGGCATCTTCAGAATTTAACGCTTCAGCCACTGTTTTGGGATTTTCGATAACTGAATTTAACATCTCAGGTCCAGTTTCCGTACAAAATACCTTTTTTGGTCTGCCTTTGTTACCGGTTCTCATAATTCGGGGCCTTCCCCTTGTACGTTTTCCTCCGACTGCAACTTCTTCTAGATTTTCATTATCATTATCATCCACAATTTGTTCTCCTTCTTCGGGAATTTCATCCAACGGTTCTCCAGTATCTTGATTCGTATTCACTCCCGACTCCACACATGGTAAATTTTCTTGGTTTCGTACAACCTCTACGCAAAATAAATCGCCAGTACCTTCGTCCTGTGGGACCGTCTTTTCAAAAGAATTCTCGAAGAAATTCACATCTCGTGCAATCACAATCTTCCTTGATTGCATGTTGAACAACCTGTAACCTTTTGTTGCATTTTGATATCCGACAAACTTAAGTTTGACGCCTTTGGGCTGGAACTTGCTCCCCTTCTTCTTTGGACCTTTTACTAGAGCTACTGCATCACAGCCAAACGTCCGCAAATGAGACACAGAAGGCTTTCTACCAAACCACGCTTCGTATGGGGTTTTGTCTTCAAGCACTTTGGTGGTAGACCTGTTTCTTATATAAGTCGCAGTATTTATTGCTTCTCCCCACAAACTTTGAGGTAAGCCCGACGCCTCTAGTAAACACCTTGACATTTCCACAAGAGTCCTGTTCGTTCTCTCAGCTACTCCGTTCTGCTGAGGAGTGTAACAGACAGTCTTTTGATGTATAATTCCGCCTTTTGTAAAAAATTCCTGAAATTGGGAATTGACGAACTCTTTCCCATTATCGCTTCGAACTTTTTTCAATTTCCGTCCAGTCTGCATTTCCGCCATGACAACAAAATTCTTAAATGCTTCAAACGCATCTGCTTTCTTCTTTAAAAATAATGTTGTGACATACCTTGAGTAATCATCGATTATTACCATGAAATATGCAGCTCCACCTTGTGAATGAACGGCCATTGGGCCGCACAAATCAATATGCACCAGCTCCAATATATTTTCAGAGAAACTTTCTCTGTAGCTTGGAAACGATTTATTGCTGATTTTGCAAACTGCGCACGTCATGCACTCAACGTTCTTAGGTTTGATTGCCTTTAAACCATTAACCAAATTCTTGCTGGACAACTTACAGAGATCATTAATATTGATGTGACCAAATCTTTTATGCCACTTTTCTGCATCATGTTCCGCTACAATACTATTGACTGCTTCGGTTTTTGTCACGGTCCTCGCGTCTGCTACAAACATACCTTCTGTCAATAAAGCACTCATTACCTGGATGCCTTTGGTGTTTCTCATAACTGCTTTATTTCCAGAAAACTTCACTGAGTTACCAGCTTCTATTGCCCTTCTTACGGAGAAGAAATTTGAATGTAAATCGGGCACAAACAATGCATTGTTGAGAGTAACCGTAGAATAATCCGTCTTCAACGTAATCGTTCCAATTCCTTGTGCACGTACAATCTCACCTGAAGCCAATATAACCCTTTGCTCCTTCTTTTCCAGTGTTCCAAAATATTCCATGTTCTTGCACATATGTGACGTCGCACCACTATCAAATATCCAGACATTATTGATATCTTTATTTGAACCAAACAAAGAACAAGCCGCTTCATCTGAAGGTTTCTTGTTATTCGAAGATTTACACTGTGCGCGAATGTGACCTTTATTTCCGCATCGATAACAAGTGATACTCCGTTCGTTGCTAGATTTCTTATTGTCTTCCGTTTTCGCAAATCGCTGATGTCTGTTTATGTTGCTCTTACCGGTATTGTCGCTGTTTTGGCTGACGTACTTTTTATGACCAGTATGCCGGGAATTAGCTGCAAATACGTTTTCTCCAGTACTTTCCCTGTTTCCTTGTCTTTGCTCCTCTTCCAAAATTTTTCCAAGTAGACTTTCAAATGTAGGTAAAGCATCTCTGCTTTCGATTGCTACTACAAAATTTTCCATATCTTCTGGAAGTGAACACAGCAGTAAAATACAAAGGAAATCATTGTTAAGAACGATACCAATTTCCTTAAGTTCTTCAATGATGGAACGAAAATCATTGATCTGGACCGTCATCTTCTCCATGCGTTTAAACCTAAAACGCAACAGCTTCTTGAAGAGATTGACCTTTCTGCTTGCAGTATCCGCATTATATAGCGATTTCAAGACATCCCATGCTCCTCTCGCCGTAGTGCTACTCTTGATGTTTATCAGCTCACTGGGCTTGAGGCTCAACGATATTGTTGCAAGCGCTTTCTGATCTACCAATTTCCATTCCGCTTTACCAGGATCCGCCTGTGGACACGGTACTTCAAATGTTTTCCACAAATCCAATGTAATAAGGAGACTTTTCATCTGCATCGACCATGTTGCATAATTATCCCCACCGAGTTTCTCAATATTCATAATTGAACTCGCCATTGCTATTGTTCCAGACGCGTAAAGAATAAACCGATTCTAAATTATCCCGGACTTTACAAATTGTAGCTGGGGCACATAACCAATGTTGGTATTTCCGTGGAAGTGCAAAGTCCGTTGTTAAAGTTTAAACGAATTTTATTAGAATGAATAGAGAATAATTTCAATTGACATAAAATGCAAACACATAAAAACAGAATACTAGATCTAAAACTAGGTGACTAGATGAAATATACATTTGATTGTTACAGTAGATATTTTGAATTCTTAATACAGTAGCTTATATCTAACAAAAAAATCACGTGATATTTTTTAAAATTAATTTTTTCCTGTGGCGCGTGTACTTTCATTACATATCATTCTTATAAAATATTTTTTTATTGGTTTACTTCATTGTGGTCTTAAAACAAGCTTTGCAATTATTTGGTCAACAAACAAAAATGAAGCAAAACATAAAAAAAAATTATTTTTAGAAAAAATCGCGCGATTTTTTTTACAAATAATTTTTTGCCAGCGGCGCTTTTACATCCATCACATCTCACTCATATAAAATATTTTCCTTTTTAAGTTTGTTTCATTTCGGTTTTAATACATGCTTTAAAATTATTTGGACAACAAACAAAAATTTAGCAAAAAACAAAAAAAAAATTATTTTTAGAAAAAATCGCGCGATTTTTTTTTAAAAATAATTTTTTGCCAGCGTCGCTTGTGCTTCCATCACATATCATATAAATTATTTTTGCTTTTTAATTTCAACTAAAATTTACTTAATTTTTTGTCAAAACCAAAAATTACGCAAAATTAAAAAGAAAAATAGGAAAATCGTGTAATGATGTTTATTTCATGGTTCAGTAGAAGATCATTTTAGTGGTAATTATTGATTATTACCAATAGGTTTTTGTTCAAGAGCTGTGAAATGTATTATGAGACAGCGGGCAAGAGACAAAGGTTTAATTTAAAAAAAAAATCAAAAATTCTAATAACTATTTAACTATATTTTAACATAATGCAAATGCCAACACTTATCAACAACCAATTAGTTTTACATTGCAAAACGATTCATTCCATTTCAATTTAATACATTTTTCATATATTTTTAAAATAATAATTTTATGACAATAAACTGGTTTTCTTTATTTATGTTAAGTAACAAAGAGTCATAGTTTTAGTAACAATTTGTTATTTATTTAAATATTATTTACCGTGTATATGTATAGAAATAATATTTAAAAAATACGAGTCTCTTAGATTGATATGGGCCCACCTAAATTTGCACTGATTGTTCAGTACAATTTAGATCATTACACCACAATCAAATAGCAGATTTATAATTATGATATTAAATATTTATATTGGGGCCTTATTTAACACTTTGGGGCGCATTTTCATTTATGTCATCGTATTGCAGACTAATTTTGAAAATAAGCCCCAAAATATTGTTTACGAAATTGAACCCCAAAAAAAATGGGGCCCTGTTTCATAATTTCTTTGGGGCCCTGGTTCATTTTTTGGGGCTGATTTTCATTTTAAAAAATGGGGCCGATTTTCATTTTTTTAATTTGGGGTCCAATTTCCTGGGGCCCATATTCATAGCGCCCCGATGGGTACATCCAGGAAAAAAATCCTCCACACTCATTTGTAATCGCTTATATTACAGTGTTGTATGCCGTTCGTTGCTCTCTACCTGTAATACATGCAGATTTAAGAAATAACATATTTCAATTCGTGAGTATTCGATTTTTTCCGTGGTAGATCTCGTTCACTTGCACCACTGATCTCAAATAATTCCATACCAAATGTCAAGACGAATGGTGCCAGCGTACTCCAGCTATTGCGTTTGGAAGACCACCCATTTAAACTATTTAAACGATGTTCTCAGCCACGTCTTAACTCTTTTAAGAGTACTGAAAGTTCGTTCCACCGTTGCAGTTGTAGAGGGCATTGCTAACAAAATTTCCAATGCTTCTCTAATCTTCGGATAAAAATCTGTTTTGTTATAAGCAAATATCAAATCTATGTCGTTTTCTATTTCTTCATTCCAATATATATGCCAAAGTTCAAGCTAAAAAGAGCTTGCACGCAAAAGTTGATCCTGAAGTTGGTCTAGGCTTATGGTTTTAAGATGCATTGGACTTAGGACTGCGAGATCGAAAGCTGCATTATTTTCTTTGGGAAATCGGTCACTTATGGATGTTATGAGTGAATCTAGATAGGGTATGCAAATAGCACGGCGGTAATATTCTTCTGTTGTCGTGAATGGAGGGTTTGTTCTTCCTGTTTGCTTTTCAACAACTCTAGGCACGCAAATATTAAATGAAGCATTCTCAGCCAACTTTTCACACTCTTTAAAAATCATTTCAAATTTAACTTCAGATGTTGCTCTATGTTTTTTAAAATCATTTAAAATATGATTTAGGTGTTCTCTGCATTTAATTATATTGATGTTTTTGGCCTGCAATAAATTCACCACTGGTTGGAGAAGATTATAGTATTTTGCAATTATGCACATACAAATTAGAAAAACGCTTTTAGTGGCAGCACTGTGTAGTTGAAAGGAAACTTTTCTTGTGCCAGCATTGCTGTCTGTGCACAACTTTTCCAATCCATCTATTATATCGCAATAAAAGAATTTAAAATCGCTCAAACTTTTGTACTTCTCGGACCAACGTGTTTCGCAAAACGAATGTACATTTGGAGCGTATTTTCTGCGAATGGGAGACTCTTTGAAAAATTTATAATAAATATAGTAATATTTTTATTTAAATAACATGTATTTAATTTTTGATGATAATGTACCAACACATAAAAAAAAATCGCCGACAGTAGGTTAGGGCAACTGCTCTATTTCTTCTTGTCGCTTCTGACACAGCTATTCAAATTCTTATGCGGCGGACGTAATCGGATGCTTTTATCCAACAGTATAACAATAGAATTGCATCCACAAATATGCAGAGCTGTAGTCCATGCTTCTTTTGTACACACGAATGTTTTCTGCCTTCCAAAACACTCATAGTTACCAATAAATCTAAGATTTAAAATTTTCACGTGACCCTTGTGGTTAGATTTTAATTTTGAGGCAGATTAAGCTTTATTTGCTGTGTCAGAAAATATTATGTGTATCGCACGTTAGGCTACTGGTTCAATACCAATAGTTATTTGTCACCAGTCATTCTCTTGGCTGCTGGAATTTAACATTTAGAACTCTAACACTGATTGATTTCAATGTCCGCCATGCCAAGCCTACTGACAAATGATAATTCTCCTCTATTTGTCAATATGGAGCAGTGACATTACAAAATCACATTTACTCTTTTCGGTTTCAAATTTTATAAGCGACTTATTGAGGATTATCTTTCTGTGTTTCCCCGCAGCTGTGTCAAGTAGGTCTTCAATTGAGCTTCACAACTTGAGTATACCTTTACCAAAGATCCTATTATTCGTTTAATGAGATTAAGCGTGTGGCCAGTTGTGGCAAATGAATAATGGCATCATCGCTGCTCTGTCATGCTTTGAACCCCCACGAAAACCTGTGAGAACGCTGCAGCGAATTATGACACGAATGGTGGCTTTAATACCAACTCATCGTTCTGGGAGATACCTCTTTGTCATTGGCATAGTGTGTGACATCTATATATGGCCTGTCAACGATGGTACTGTCTCATGCGAATAGTGTTTGAGCCAAATTTACCTTTTTCAAGGAATTGTTTTGCAATCCAATACAGGGATTTTTAAATAATCTGAATTTACTATGTCATCGTTTTCTAAATTGATGATGATAAAACACTTAATATTAACATAAATGCAACTGGATAAACATAATAAAACAGTTAGGTCCATCCTCGAGTATCCAATGCATGTACCCCAAAAGAAGGAAAAACACTAAGAGTCACAGTTTCGAAAATGTTATTTATATTAGACCTTTTATCATACAGATAATTTGTTCTTCTGGTGGAGTATCACACTGCCCAAATGTATATAACTTAAAAAACTTAATTTCCCTTTGCACCCCATGAATGAGGTATGGGATAGCTTCTCGCGTTGTTGTGAATTAACACGATTTCTATTTTTAGATTCACAACTAACGGCACCTACTTGTTTATCGACGAATGCGAACGTCACTGTTTGAGAAGCTCTTACTAGACACGACGATTGAATCGACGCTTAATACTGCGAAGTTGCTGTCAACAACATTCGAGGGGAGGCGACAATGAAAGAAAATTTTATTTTTTTTTTTCTTTTAAGATGACTGAAGCCAGGTTTGAACCTGCGATCTCCCGCATGGTAGTCGCGTGTTCTAACCACTATGCCACGGCCGGTCCCGCCCAAATGTATATAAACATGCAATATAGCCGACCACGCACCTGTTTTGCAATCAATCAATCAAATCAGACAACGACAATAGATGTTTTCTAAAGATGCGCATGCGACCTGCTGTCCAAGGCTCTATGAAAAATGCCCCAAAAAAAAAAACGAAAAATTACCCAAAATAAAATTGGGCGAAAAAAAATGAAAAAAGACCCGAAACTCAAGAACGAAATTTTCCCCAAAAATTATGAAAAATACCCCACAAAATGTATGAAAAATACCCCAAAAAAATATTCTTCTAAACAAATCTAGCATTTTTAAAAGACGAATGCGGTGGGGGGCACGCCCCCCGCCGCATACGTCGTTATCAGTTTTTATACTCTCTCTTTAGCTATATTAAAAGACGCCCCCCGCCGCATACGTCGAAGTCAGTATCGTAACTATCGCTCTGTCATATTTCATAAGTCGAAAATTAAAGAAAGGGGGGGGGGGGCGTCCATTTCTTTATCATCTTCACCATGCTTTTTTATTTTTTATTATATGGAAAAAAAATTGGGGTATTTTTCATATCTGCAAAATTGGGTCATTTTGCATATGAAAAATTACCCAAAATTAAAAAACGAAATTTTACCTAAAATAAATGAAAAGTGCCCCAAAATTTATGGGGGATTTTTCATATGAAAAATTCCCCAATTTTGTATGGAAATTTTTTCGTTTTTTTTTTGGGGCATTTTGCATTTGGGGCATTTTTCATAGAGCCGCTGTCCAAACATGTGCTAGATTTCTGTAGTAAAAAAACGTGCGTTTGTTGTCAGATGTGTAATAAAATATGAAAAATATCTGTACCTATGTCTAGTCACAAATTCAATTTTTTGAACTTTTGCTGAAGTAACTTGTTTTTCATAAATCCCACGGTTAGTTTTTAGTTTGTTGGTAAATTCGATTTTATGACTATTTTTGAAAAGCTTGTTTTACAAAGCTGTGTCAGTAAAAAAAACTTAATTTCCCTTTACACCCTATGAATGAGGTATGGGATAGCTTTTCGCGTTGTTGTGAATTAACACGCTTTCTATTTTAGATTCACAACTACGGCACCTACTTTTTATCGACGAATGCTAACGTCACTGTTTGAGATGCTTTTACTAGACATGTCGATTGACTCGACACTTATACTGCGACGTTGCTGTCGACAACATCAAGGGGGCCGGCAATCGAACCCGGGATCTCCCTCATGGCAGTCGCGTGTTCTTACCACTATGCCACTGCCGGTGCCAGCTGTGTCAGTAAACTTTATTAATTACCTTTATGTCTGTCTATTGTCGTTTCCTACTACGGTCATTAGTTTATAAGTCGTCAAAAAAGTTGTACCTTTACATTATGTTTTTCGCCTTTATTTTACAAAACAATATTTTTTAAATTGATATAATGACGAAAACTGTAAAAAAGGTCCTGATCTGCTATGAAAAAAATTAGTCCTTTCCTAAAAAATCTATAGAGAAACAATTAACTGAAAATATCTCGTTTTAAAAGAATTTCTAATGTTTTTGTACATTTATTAATACAGTCCGACAAGAATTTTTTGTAAATCTAGTGGACCGGCCGTGGCATAGTGGTTAGAACACGCGACTACCATGCGGGAGATCGCAGATTCAAACCTGGCTCCAGTCATCTTAAAAAAGAAAAAAATAAATAAAATTTTCTTTCATTGTCGGCTCCCCTCGAATGTTGTTGACAGCAACTTCGCAGTATTAAGCGTCGATTCAATCGTCGCACATTGGGGTAAAGTCACGATCTGGGCGGCCAAAATTATTTGAAGCAAATTTATGAAGCAGAATGGTAAAATATTACTCGGTGAGGCGTAAAAAATAATAATATGTTAACATTCGGAGGGTAGAGGTTTTGACCGTTATTATACAAAAAATGGTTTTTATAAAAATTTTAAGATTACAAGTATTTCCCATATATCTCCACAAGGTTGCATTTTAGAGGCCTACCTCCCTATAACTTTTTATTCGTCTGGATACCCTCTAACTATAATTGCATAAAGATATAGGACATCCAGTATGTTAACTAAAGTGGTTCAGTAAAACCGCAGAAATTATAGTTCATTCTTCCGCAGTAGGTAAATGGCTATAAAACACAAAACCGCAAAAACCCGCAAAATTTTATTTTTCCATGTGAACAATACGATGTTAAAGATTATATATAATCACAGATTGAAGGGGTGAAAAGGGGTGATGCATAACTTTTTGTCCATAGAACGATTTTGTTACCCATTGAAATTGACAAAAATACCATATTTTTCAATGCTGCCTTACTAGTATGAATTTGAATTATAATTTTATTTAGCTAAGTGTATTAAATAATATTAACCTGCTTTATTATTTTCCATTTTACTTAAATGTTTAAACTAAACACACGCCTTCCCACAGCCTGCTAAAATTGTTGCTTTACCTGATCACAAAAAATTTGAAAATGCACAATTAGCAACAAGTAACTTTAACAGCGTGTAGAAAACGAATGTAAGCCAAATGGAATGAAAAAATAACGGAATCTAGTGAAGCATTTTGTTCTCTTTACCCTACAATCGGAAATTATTAAAAACATTGGTTTTTGAGAAATCGAATTTTGGCCGCCAAGATCGTGATTTTACCCCACCGTGCGTCGTGTCTAGTAAGAGCTTCTCAAACAGTGACGTTCGCATTCGTTGATAAACAAGTAGGTGCCGTTAGTTGTGAATCTAAAAATAGAAAGCATGTTAATTCACAACAACGCGAGAAGCTATCCCATACCTCATTCATGGGGTGCAAAGGGAAATTAAGTTTTTTTTTTTTTTAAGTGGAACAAAAGAAAAACTTAAATAAAAACATTTAAAAAAAAAATTCAACTGTTTTTCCAATAGTTTATTATGTAGTAAAAACAATTTTATGTAATTTTGTCCGATGGACATATGCATAAACAAGAGCTTGTGTGGATTATGCCGACATTTAAAAATAAAGATTCTTGTTGTACCGTATGCCGGTAAACTCTATTTCCTCCGAGGGCAGCTACCTTCTGGCCCCCCGTGCTCAGTCAAGGTTAGTAATCGTTACTAATAAATAAAAGCTAGTAAGGTAGCCTTTCCATGTACTAAATTGTAAAGTGTAAAATTAATAGTGGAAGAACCGGAAAATGGAATAAGGAATGTAGATCGAAGTTAAACTAAGGCTATAGCATTTGAATGTTAGTCCGCTACCAATGCATCTACCCACCCAGCCATACTGATGCCAGTTATCAGCACTTCAATGTAAATTTCTACGTCATGCCCTTAACAGTTCGCGATTGCACAACACGACAAGTTAAAACTTCATATATGTATTTTGTAATAACATTTAAAATTAACAGATATGAACAACATTAATCTTAATTAGTTAAAAAAAAAACAAATAATGGCAAAAGAATATTACTTAAAACAAGGAAAATTATGATCCACTATTGTATAAAAATCACAAAGTATGAAAATAATGTATGTTGCGTAGGGTATGAGCTTATACAAAGTGATAATAGGAAAAGTAATTAAACTCACCATACAAGTCCGACGAAGTCCTCAGGCCTGATGATGTTAATGAAATTCGAATATGGAAACCTCCTAGGATCAATAGGTATAGCTCATTTTGGCAGTGTACAATTGAGGTTAAAAAATTGGGTTAAAAAATTAAATAATTTAAACTGTGGTATATAAAAAAATTAGCACTAATTAATTATTCGAAATGATTAATAAAGATACTAATTTTATAATAGTTGATAGAATAGCTTGAATCACGCATTAATTGTCATACAGGAAGGACATTTCACAAATCTTGTTGTCATTGTTTCAAATGGCAATTGTTAACCTTTCCAACAGATGTTTACATACGCCCGATATTTTCCTTTAATTGTTTGTAGGCAGAGTGTTGCTTAGGGTTTCTTCCCTCTGATATAAGTAGATGAAGATGTAGAATTTAGAAGTTGTCTAATAAAGCACCATTATCTCAAATTTTTTCTGATGCAATTGTATGGTGATTTCACCATTAGCACAAAAGTATAGTTGATTGATGGATTTGAGTCCTGAACAGGCTCATACCTAATGAATTAACCGATGTCATTAGTCCAAATTCGACAATAGAAATGTAAGGCACAACTTACTATCAAATTTGTACCACGTAACCAAAAATAAAGAAAAACTCCCAGAAACAATTCGCACGAAGGATACACAATTGTGGGAGGAACAATCTTTCACAATATATATTTATATATATTTATATATTATATATATTTATATATCTATATACCGGGGACTTATAATGGTGTAGAACTGATAAAAAGAAAGCAGATGCGTTTGCATCTTATCTTCACAAAACATTTAAACCACATTCAATTTGTAGTTCAGATCATGCCAACGAGGTACTTAAAGGCATTAAGTTCTTAGCGCTATTATTTAACTCAATCCTGCGGCTGAATCATTTTCCTTCTCAATGGAAGTGTGCAAAGATTATAATCATACCAAAACCTGGAAAACCAGAAAATGCAGTAGCATCTTATCGACCGATTAGTCTGCTGGTCACATTCTCCAAATATATTGTTGAAAAGATTGCTGCCGGTCTTAGAGTCAAAAAATATTATTCCGGAACAATATATGCTGACGATACGGCTATTTTTGCCTTAAGCCTCTCACCTGATGAAGCCTCGCGATTTGTACAAAACCAGCTAAATATAATAGAGAAATGTCTCAACAAGTGGATTGGCAAGCTCTTTTGGTTAATCAGTACTAAATCGCAACTAAGTACTCAAAACAAAATTTTAATCTACAAAGCTATACTGAAGCCTGTATGAACGTACGGTATACAACTATGGGGAACTGCTAGCAAATCCAACATCGAAATACTTTAAAGATACCAGTCCAAGACTCTGAGATTTATTATAAACGCACCCTGGTTTGTATCTTACAAAACAATTCATGACGACCTGCATATCCCATACGTCAAAGATGAAATCAACAGATGTAGCGCTAAATACTTAGATAGACTGAATAATCACGTAAAACCGCTGGATATATCACTACTAAATGATACACATGAAGTTCGAAGGCTCAAGAGACACCACGTATTAGATCTACCATTTCGGAAGTAAATTTACTTACTCATTTAACATATAACTTTATAACCACACTTACCAAATAGAGCTTGTTTTATTTTTAAGGACGATCTCAATGGAGATCTGCAATTCTGTTAATTATTATATATTTAACAATTTGCTTATTATCCTTGAGTGGATAGATTGTAAATAAAGAATTGTATGAAAAAAAAAACAAAAAAATTATATATATTAACCGAACTGAACTGGTTGAAATATTTGTACTGAATGAAAATTTTTTAAAAGTGCGTTGGGAATACGGAAACCGGAAATTTAATTCAAAATTTTGTTTGCAAAGTAAAACATTACTGTATAAGAACAAAATACGTTAAAGTCCGCATTAGGCATATAACTTTTTACAATTTTTGCAAATAGGAAAAATGGCATAGCATAGTCGAATAGAGCATAAAAAAGTATGAACTCCCATTATTTTATTTTTTTCGAAAATGCAAAAGAGTTTCCGCACCAAACGCAATTTTTTAACAAAGATAATTTCGCCACCCTACAAAAGTCATTGTCCGGCTTTACAAAAGCAAATTAATGTTTTCTCAAGTAAAAAAACCATCAGATAATCAAGAAGTTCAGCAGAGCAACATCGACGAAGACCGTGCAATTAAAATTATGCAAGACATTTTGCCATTTTGTAAATCATCGCATACTTTAAACTTAAAATTTATTTCATATAACAATTGAAAACATTTGTTTTTTAAAACAAAAATATGAAAAAAAATATATGACTTATTTTAGAAATCGCGTTTGGTGCGGAACATTTTTGAACCCAAATCACCTAAAAAGGTGATATTCATTACTTATACAATATTTGCCACCACGTAGTGGTATGCCAAATTTTTCGTAAAAATTAGTTATATGCCTAGTCCTCATTTTTAAAAAAAAATCTATCATAGTGTTATTAAACAATCATGTATGTGGGGCCAATACAAATTCTTATTTTCTGATGTTTTTATAGGTTGGGGCCAACTGTGAGGATTGAGGTTGCTCTATTTTTTGAAAAAAGAAAAAATTATCTGTGGAGGATGCATTGAACTCTGGGAATATATTCGTTAATATTGAGATATTTAACTATTAAAGCAACTACAACATTATTAACTAAACTAATACAACGATCAACAGTTCATGCACATGTTTTTTAACCAATTTTTTGATTATGTGTATTCGGGTGTTTCAAAATTGATTTTTTTTTAAAAAGTCATCTTGCCGCTTTCTTCGAATTCTCAGTAGCTTTCTATGAAAAATAATTTATATCTTATTTTAGACTAATTATGAATTTTTTATACTGGAACACTGTTTAATCTTCTTAACGCATCCTGCTTTGAATTTCGCCGAAAGACACAACAAGTCTTATTTTACGAATTACACTGTCGCAACTACCGATGGGTATAAATGTACATATTTTTTTTAAATTACAACAACGAGCAACTTGCAACCCTCCAACCAAATCTAATCTTATTCCACCTGCGCACAGTTGACAATTATAACATTACAGCAAGTGTACCTGCTGCTAGGTCTAATGAGAGTTAAGGGATTTAAATGCCGAGCTCTTGCTGCTTCACCAGTGGGTCCTGAATATTTTGAGCGAGCACATTATGCTGGCATTCACTGCAATTATAATCTTATCTTTTAACTTCGAATAGCAGCTGTTTGCTGGACCTTTATAGTAACATGTTCAGCAGTCTACAGATCAAATCTAGTGTTGTCTACATAACATCACTTTTAAAGAATCCGGTATTTTATCGCACCATTTATTATTCTTATTCCTAAGGAAACTGTCTAAGTGGGAGTGACACTTTTGCACGAAATTCATTAATTATGTCAAATTTGTGCAGTTTACTATCATATTGAAATTGACGATGATTCACAACTCGTCTGTTGTGGTCATCATAGAACCCAATGGGTCCCTTTTTTGACGTTGGCGCCGGGGAACTTTGACCTACCATTCCGATGTTTGGAGGCCAAGACGAAGATAATAATATATTTTTTTTTTTTGTTTTTAGCTCCCGCCCCATATTTTGCACTAAGCCCCCCTATATGATACTTACTAACTTCAAAACGATTTATATCGATTCGCAGACGTGACCCAGCGAAACGCCAGAACACGTATAACTTTTTTTGACCGACATAACCTTTCCATCAATTAAAAATCAAATAAAAAATTGTATTTCCATTAAATGAAAATGAACATTTTTTCCACTGATTAAAAAATAATTTTTCGAAAAAAAAACAATATTTGTCAAATAATAAAGTTATGGTAATTCTTCAATGTTACTAATCATTGACTCGAGTAGTGGTAACTAGTTACTGCCTAATAAACCATATTCAGGTACCATTTAGATGTGCAACAGGTACCAAAACCCACAGCAGTAACACTACCACAAAAAGTTGGAATGCAGACGCTAAGTGGCAGGATCACACTGAGTGCTGCATGGGAAAACGACACTGACAGGCGGACGCTCAAGATATGTTTAAGGTACGTGATTTTATCACTATCACAATGATTTATAGTCATACCTCTCTGAATTTCTCCGTGAAGTGTGGAAGTGATATTTCCCGAGTTTAGGTGTGTGTGTTTGACATTATCTGAACGCATTCTGTGTCTTAAAAGTATTTATCCAACCAACAGTCCTAACAAAACACACAAGGTGCGAGAGGTAAACAGTGAGTTCGTTTATCTTACATATTTGCATTACGATTTCGAGTTTAAAGATTCGGGTCTGTTTGAAGGTGCGAAAAACAAATATTTGTTACACAATTGAATGTGATCGGCTAAATGCTCACCAACCATGCTCTTTGGAAATCGTGTACTTTACGATATTAAAAAAGTCTAATTTATTTATTTAATAGCGGTACCACAAATTGATGATAATACTCATCTATATACATTTACTAGCTTTCCCGGCTCGCTTTGCTTCACCCGTACTTACAATTAATCTTCATTTGAATTTAAGCAATACAGGTAAAATACAAACGCTTCATAAGACGAACGAACATCCCATTTATGTGATTGTAGCTTTATCCCATTGGTCTGAGTGATTGTGCTACTTCAGTCCCTTATAATCCCTAAAAGTACGAATTTCAAAAGATACAGTCGTTTCGCACAACTAAAATGCACTGCTACTCACTCTTATTGCAAAGGAATCATGCCCATATACGATTACAACTTTAGACGTTTGGTCTGGGTGAAGGTATCAGTTTTATCTCTTTTCGGCATTTTTACCGCTAAATAATCGAATGTCTAAAAAACCCATTTGGCGGCTCTCTAATTGTATAGGCTGCAATTCTAAATACATTTTCGAAACCCAGCCTTAGACATTTGGTCTGGACGATAGTACCAGTTTTATCCCTTTTTCGGTATTTTAACAACTAAAGTACGAATTTCGAAAAATTACTCCACATCGCACAACTTAAATATTCACTTCAATTATTGGGACTATACCTTTAGTCATTTGGTATCAGTTACCACTAAAAGGTAAGTATTTCGAAAACCGTCCTTGCTTCGTTCTAATTCCCTAAGCCCTTATTAATTATCATGATGATATCATTCGCCGTTTGGTCCGGGCGATAGTAAAATTTTTATCTCTTTTTCGATTTGTTTACCCAGAAATATCGGATTTAAAAAATTTTACTCCTAAAAGTACGAATATCCAAAAATCCAATCTTAGCTGCCGTTTATTCGAAAAGGGGAACAACCACCCCAATTTCATCATCTTTTCTACAGCCAGTAATCAATTTTAAATATATAGATTATGGAAATGTTATTACAATCGTTTTATTAATATGACTGACATAAACATTTTTTCAAAAGGGGCGTGGTACCGTCCATTTCCCAGCGAAAGGTAATCCCCCATGTACCATTTACATATGTAGCAAATCTCATCTTCATACCTTTAATGGCTCTTGAGATATGACCGATTTAAAGTTCGGTATGTGTGGGCGGTGCCACGCCCCATTATCTAATTTTGTTTTCCTGTAGGCTATGATAGAGACCCTGTGGATAGTGTTACGCAGTGAAAATTGCATTGCAATCGATCCATTTAAATCGCCCAGATAACGATTTTTCAAAAGGGGCGTGGCACCGCCCATTCCAGTTGTGTGTGGGGCGGAGCCACACCCATTTTACCCCCTTGCAGTCCGTATTTCCAATAATCCCTTCTTAGTGCGCGCCTGCGTCGTAAAAGAAACCTACATTCTAAATTTCACGATTCTAGCTTTAGCCCTTTGTTCTGTGGAGTGATCAGTCAGTCACCCAAGCCTTTTATATATATAGATTGTTAAAAAAAGTCTAAGAATCATAAGCTCATAAATGAGAAAAGATCCGAAAACCCGATTTTTAAAGCATTTTATGATACTTTGGCTTCCATACAGCACAAAATCAATAATATTAAATTAAATAAACCGAAAGTTTTGGGGAATAAGACTTTGCTCAGAGGAGGTATTCCTCGGGCAATGACTTTAAAGCAACCGCTTAAAAGTTTAGCTAGAGTAAGTGGCATTACAACCATGTATCCACGTCTCAGGAAAGTAGACTTAAACCGCTGAATCATGGATGCGCCGTGGGATTCGACGCGCAGATAGCATGCCCATTACCAATCTATGCTCCAATGGGAGTTAGAGAACACATATATGAACCGTAAGTCAAGATTTTGAAGGTGTTAGGAAACTTTGGTATACAGATTCGTGTTGTACTTGACCAGACCTACAACATGCACTCCCCAAGTTCCTTAATTTTTTTTCCACTGTGTAACAGTTTGTAATTAATAAATGTTCATGCTGTTATGTTTTGCGATTGTTCAACCAACCTTCTGTGTTAAAGTTATTAGACCATGTTGTTCGTAAATCGTTATTTATACAGAATTCAATGTTTATTAATTATATCTTAGATTGACAAATATTTTAATAAATATATACTGTCCACACTCATTTGTATACCCTCACCCATTGGGATGAGGATCTAGCCATGATAGTTCATATTTTTTTACATTTTTGCCAACATGTCCCCATCGAGCATAACACTGGGAATTTTGATGTTTTTATTTTGAACAATTTTTCTTCAATAACAAAACACAACTACGATCAAAAATCGTGCAGTTGCCTTGCCTAATTCAGCGGAGCAAAGCATTTCCAAAGATTGTCCAAAAGAAAACCGGTATATCATTGTCTTCGATCAATTAATTGCCTCACATATGATTAACGCGCTTCAAGTCGACAATAATAATGATGCAATTGGAGATCAGAAGTTGACGTCAGTGGCTTTGCTGTTTACATTTCCCACTTTGGATTCATTGTCGATGTTCGTGTGACGATTACAAATGTTGTGCATACAGATGACAACAACATTGCCAGCCAATAAGTCGTCGGATGGACGGATTCGTAAACATCGATTGATTCTCCCTGAAGACAAGAAGTTTCTTTAGAAAGGCAACATCGCAATGTATTAGATTTGTCTTTGAAAGTAAGTTATGACCTTTAAGTCTGTTGTCGTTGAAAGGACGTCTTATTCTCACTTTCACGTTAACGGTGCAACGAAGTGTTTGTCATCCGATTTAAATTGACTACATTTTTATAGCCTGTGCGTTTGTGTTTCCTTCATAAAATATCAATTCAAATTTATTACCTTGGCAAAGCCATAAATACTGCAAACAGATAGACGACATCAGTGAATCCCATTTATATTGTATTTTATGGTAAAGCTTACAACGGAGATAATAAATACGTATCTACCATAGTATCTAGTATTTATAAACGAGTATTTCCTTTTTATGGCGTTTTGACAATTTATATCTTTACAATGGATTTCGTTATTTCGATTCAGTGCCCACTGCTTAAAGGTTTCACTTATCTATGAGTCGTGCGACACAGCTTCCATTTCTCGGAATCGTCTTTTAGGTCGAACTATCGGATTTCATATTCTTTAATACGAATTGGACAAATAAAAATGAAGCCATATTAAGGTAGAAATAGAAAACAGAACAGAATCGTAGTAAATATTCATGTCGTTTTCGGTATGCATATCGAATAAAACCTCGACTTCAAGCTTATTATATGAATTTGTCGTTTTTTTTTTTGTTAAACCTTTGGACTTTGTTTTTGTAAAAAAATGATATGTACATTTAATTCTGTCATATAAAGTAAATGTTATTGTCATGTTCTTCTTGATATAACATAATACGATTTTAAAGCTAGCCGTCTAATCTGCGGTAACTTCTAGTTCTTAATGGTGTATATTATTATATTAATATACTGCTGCATGAATTCCAATATTATGATATCTTGCAATAAAATACAGAAAAATTAGAGTTTAGCCACAGAAAAGGTGTGATATGTGCAAAGTGTCTATTGTCTAGGACAATTATTGAATCCGAGGTTACGTTTAGTTTACATTATTCAAAATTACGAAAAAAAAAAGTTATTTAAACTATTTAAGATTGTCAAATTCTGTGAGTTTTAGTTGTTTTCATACACACAATTAAAGATAGATTTAATAAGAGATTTAAAAAGGATATGTTTACCAACAAATATTGGTTGGCACACTATATTTGCACACACGAACGAAAGTTCTTTTAGTTATGGAATTAAGCAAACAATGAGCGACTTAAGGTCATTCAATGTCGGACTCATAAAACGATTGCTGTGGTGAAGTCCATCGTAATCTGTTTACTTAGATGTATCACAAATGGCAGACAAATGTAAACACCAAGCGGTATTATTGGTTTAAGGTAGGTGCCACTTTTGCAATGTGTACACCTCTTTGAGGTAGATTAACAGACGTAAATATAAATCACCTTAAAACTTCAATTAAAACTAAGCTGACCGAGTACCACCCGCAGCAAGGACCAGTATATGCCACACTCGTATTAGGGATTGTTCCGCATCACCGTCCACCAGCTCATAGAATTCGTATGGCCTTAAGTATCACTGTCATGTTTGTTGTGGTCCAATCTCTCTATATTTGTTGAGAACACTTTGAGTGCCACATCCGGGAATGCAGTAGAGCATTTGTTCCTATGCCTTTACCGCTCCCATTTAATGAATACAGATCACATAAATTGGTGTTGGGAAGCTGTCGAAACAACTCTAATGGAATACCACAAACGACTCCAGAAGAAGCAAGTACATATGTAGAAGTATTCTTATGTATGTACATATGAGAAGGAGAACAGCGTCGTTGTAGTACAATAGTTCCAAAGGATTTGTAGTGAATCCACAACACTTGTACAAATGTTTAACAGATTACAATTTCGTTGAATTCGACGGAGAGGCGACGACGACGACGACAGAGACGATGATGATGATGGTAATTGGGATGACGATACTGTTGGAATTGAATGAATGATTCTGTAATAAACCATCGCATTGCTTGTGCGATATTGAATTTTCATTTGGAAGGCAATCGATATAAACATCGATAATACAGTCGAAGATTAATCGCAGGGTTGGCATTTTCTGACATTTCAATAGGTTATCTTATTGCAGGCGTTAGCATTACTGTCACACCCAAAAACAACAACAATAACAATTATTACAAAGAGGACGACTCATGTCCAACCAGCAGACATCCAAGAGTCACTACAGACACACACACACACACACAAACAACGCCAGACACAAACAGTGAATGTTGCTAATCTCCAAAAGGACATCGACATCCATCCAGCCATAACAACAGCACAGAGCCAAAAACGAAATCTCCTGATACAAATCTCACCAGTCAATAATCGTATCGTCGACATCATACGCATCGACATGTTAGGGCTTCGTTAGGTATTCTCTTTTACTTTTTTTCCCACCACCGTGACTCGAAGTAACTTATTACAGTGCTGACCTTTGCATGTTTTCCGATGGGACACAGACACAAAACAATAGAGACAAAATGAAAAAAGTTGCCTTCACAAACATAACTGTCACATATTGCCATTGAGTTAAACAACACAAGTCGCCCCCACGCCACATCCAACACTTCTCGCACTGCATCAAGTGAAAGTGACGATTTCGCAACAACTCGTGCTCATACATAGATGGCATATGTCGAATATTAGATGGACGACACACTGTCCACTGCTCCGACACTTGACGCGTTGCACCAAACCCATAGTCGGAAAAACAAGAAGGTATAAATATAGCCGCATGCTAGTCGATCTTCAATCGAATTGAAATTTTCGGATTCTTAGAAATATCTGAATTTAATTGAGAAACCTTTCTATTCGTTTCACTGGAATTGGAATTCATATACAAAGGGGTCCCCCTTTAACGGCCATAGCAGAGCCGTTGATGCGCTTAATTTCATTGTGTATCGCTGATGGAATTTTACAGATTTCCATGGGAGCCTTTGTGACATAAAAGGTCTGTAGTTAACCAAAAATCCTAAATACTGCAATAGAAATACCTTAATCAAATTGAAATTATCTAAGAGGTGTAACATAAACATTACTGAACATTCTGAATGTGACAATACCTTTAACTCAAAATAAATTGGTCCATGACTATTCAAGATAGTATTCAATTTACCATAACTGTTTTGCAATTGTCCGGGAAAAACAATTATAAACTGTAGCAATCAATTAAATAAAATTAGGTGAATTCTATTGTGGAACGTTGTTACCGATGTTCGGATTAAATATGCATAATGTAACATGAAGGGAACATCATAAATGCATATGTATGTATAAACAGTGTCGGCACTACAATATATATAAGCTTCCACTACGTTCCAAAGAAACTTGAATAGAATTGAAAGGGTTGGCCATATGTCACTCACTTTCACATTTATTTGTTGTCATTCGTAAAGTTTTAATAATTTTTTGAAATAACACTTTGTTTAATTGTTAAGTTGCAATTTCTGCTGCTAACAAAAACATACAAAACAGCCCACGCACCGCAGGAGGCCCCGCACATTCATGCTTATGAGACTGGCCAATACGGCCTTAACTGTCTGCCATCCATTTGTTGAGAAGTCGTTATTAGTTCCATTGTTGTTGGAGCACCTCGCTTGGCACAGTTGGGTTTCATGACTGTTATGTACTGACGAAACCACAGACGCTTGAGTACAAGAGCGCACTCCACTCCCCTTATCTTGTCGAAGCCTTTAGAACTTGTGAAGCGATTGCTGAACGGAATAACGATTGAAGCTGCCTGCTTGCCCCGTTTGTGGGACAAATTTCCACTTGGTGAACTTTACTTTTTCGGATAATCATCGTGTGTACTGCCATGAATAAATAATTGTTTGGGGTTTGGGATTCTCACAAAAGGCAGCACATTATTTTTGGCGATCGGGCCTGTAGCCTCATTAATTGTTTGATTTTTATACAATTAATCATAAGTCTTAATGTGGCGCGTGATCTTGTCTGTCGGAGAACTCCGAATTAAGTGGTGGAGCTTTACTCGCAGCAATAGGTCAATCATCCATAAAAACATTCAAATAAATGAACAATTCAAATGGATAATAATGAAGATTTCATACGCCTCCTTATCGCCGAGGTGCTGAACTAAACTACTGAGTTAACAGCTAAGTGTTCGAAGCGCTCCCTCTCGTACTCGCCCGCCTCACCTCTGCTCGCAAACTCTCCCCCCTATCGTGATAGCTTATAATAAATTCGAAAAGTCAATCAAGCCACGGGCAATTTGAACAAGTGAACGTTCACAAACATACACACATGTTCGTATGTACGTCTGAATCGTATAGCAAAATCCTACAGCAGCACGGGCAGTCATCCGTAAAGCGCCTCGCTTTTCGCCTGTTCATTCGGGGCGTAGCTGTTGCCTCATTCAAATATGTGGTTGAGCGTTTAAGCCAACCACAAATTCATCATTTTATGCGCTCCTTTCTTTCTTCCACAATGGTATACTAACACATCTCATAAATATCGACAACTATTGGATGTTAATATATGAGTACGAGAAGTGAAGTGATTCAATTATTCATCAAATAAAAATCTCGAATATTGTGCGATCTAAACTTGGATCAGGTCTGGTTAATTTACTGGCAATACTAGTGAAAGTTTTTGGTGGTCTTACAATTTTAAATCTGCGGAATTCCATACGTCGGCTTTAAATATCGATTCTGAATGGGAGCTCAAAATTCTGAATGGGAGCTCATTTATCTAACGTTATTAGACACAGAGGAGTCCTAGTGGCTGTTCTTCATATCGACAATGAGTATGTAGCTTAACAAACATTTCAAGCCGATCATCTCATTGGTTACTTGGCAGTTTACTCGATTGACACCAATCAGCCTTTTGAAACCTGCGGGGTTGCTTAGTCTTTGCAACCTTAATTAACGCTACATTTTATGTCACGCTGTATTTTCATTTGAGCTGTCCGGCAAACCCAATTCCCGAGAGTTGTTCTCCTGATTTGTGACAGTCGTCGTCGATGGTCCACAATCGACTGGACATTTTGGTGGGACTTGGTTTGAACGTAGATTGAGAATTTATTAACTGCACAAACATTTATTAATTGACTGTCAATGTTGTGTGTTGTTGCACATGTCCCTGGTACATTTCTAAACGAAAATCGTTGTGTGCAACAAGACGGGAATATGCAACAAACTGGATGTCAACGTGCTGCCGACTTGTGGCCAATTCATTTGACATACAGTCAGTTGGCTACGAATAATGCGATGTCTGTTGGAGGTTGCGGCAACGCGCAAGTAGTCTGTTGCCTGTGTCTGCAGTAGACCAATCACCTTTTAATTTTAACTTTAACGACGTATTCCAACAGATATTACAAAAGTTGCCTCATCATGGTGTACAAGTCTAGGAAATTTCGAAAATATGGATTACATTTTACCTTCACTTACACTTTAAACTTCGATTTGTTTTTAACCCTTACCGAAACCAGAAACATGTTTTACTTTTGTTCATCTAATCACATGTAATGCCGACTCGAACGGAAATACAGAATGATTAAGCGTGTACTACTCTAAAATGTCCGCCAAGTATTCCGAACAGTTATTTTTTCTGAGACGGTGCTGCCTAAAAACATGTTACTGGTGAGGAAAGCAATGAGATATGACTATCAGCTCTGTAGAGACTTCGGACATTCTAGGATCATATCTAGCGTTTGCGGTGGATGCCAATATTTGGTGGGGTCCATTTGTTTTATTTCCTGTTTTTATAATAGTTTGTATGTATTATGTATTGTATTGTATTTTATTAAAGCTGACGTGCTTATTGCGGCACCTCAGCATGTTGTGTTCCTTTCTTTCTACATAGAAAAAATTACATATGTAGAATTACCAAAATCCATTGAAAAAAATTAATAAATTAATTATGGAAAATTGGTCCAGCTAATTTGTTCGGCAATATTATAATCTACGCAGGCATTTAATTTTGTTTTGTGTTTTGTTTTTTTGAATATAATACAATTCGTTGAAGCTAAATTATATTTTTTCAAATTAGTATTTTATCTAAAATATACAATATAATGTAATTTTAATAGAAATTTATTATTAATTTTTATTTCAACAGATATTATTTTCCATTTAGTAGTTGGTCGTTTATTTATTAACATCAGAACTGGGTATTGCAAAATTCTTTATTTGATACCCTTAATTCAAGTATTATGATATTTAATAGATACTAGTGGGCCCGGCAATGCTTCGCTATTGCATATTATCGAATATTGCCATTTTCACCCCCTTAATGTAGAAAAATCCAAACAATGTGTAGCCTATGTTACTCGCGGGGTTATTCGGAAGATACCCTGAAAATTTCATCAAAATCGGTCCAGCCGTTTTCGAGTCCCTACGTTACATACATACACACATCCTCTTTTATATATATAGAAGATTTAGGTAAATATTTTAATTTTTGAATAAACGGGAATGAAATTTCAATTGACATTTCTTTATTTACCATAATTTCAAAAGTTTATTTGTCCAATTTTCTTTATTTTACAGGAATTCGATTTTAAATTTGAAACTTCATAAAGACATAAAACAGATAAACCCGCTTATTATAGAGCAATTTAATAGACTTCCACTTAAATCAAACATGTCATCCTTAGCAAACCTATTCTAAAAGTCCTAAAGGGAATACCTTAGTACCTTAGGCTTCTAGTTCCTTCCGGTTCAAAGTTAAACAATGTAGGCCCCCTTTATTGACTGCCAAAATAGAATACTTATTAATTCATTGAATGTGAAAAGCTTTTTCTTAGCTTGTCCATAGGTGACAAAGATTTTATTCTGATGATCCATCAAAGATATGCTAAGGTGTATAATGAATGTATCAAATAAAATGATTGAATAAAGAATTTTTTTTTAACAATAACATTGTGTTATTTGACGATAACATCGATCCGTTTCGCAGAACGACATTTAAAATTTCTGACATACGTGTTGCCACTTGTTACATTAACATTTTTTTTACAAGTCGTAATTTTTTCGATTAAATTGTGTAAACCTTAGGCCGTGCAATGTTGCAAAGTTGATTAGGAACAAATATTGATGGCGACGAAACACGCTTCTAGTTAGCAATTTAGCGATATTTCATATTCATGTGAAACATGTGTACTGTAAATATGGTGGACGTTATTTTAAATCAGCTGGAAAGGTTTATATCAGATATTGGCGTACTATTACCATAACATCCCGCCCGTTTTTTTTTCTCAAATTTCATAAACTAATCTCCAATGGATCCACTAAAATGCCTATGACTCAAGAATAGGGCGACCAATTTTCAGCATATCGTCGGCTAGCCTGCAAGTAGTGTTATGTGTTTTTGAACAGGTTTTCAGGAGAGGCAAAAAACTGATTTATTTTGTCCATTAAAGATATTTTTTTTAACCAAAGGATTAACTGAATGTCTACCACAAATACCAGAGTACTGGAGCTGTAAACAAATTTTCTAACGTTGAATGGACACTGTCGACTTCCATCATTGTATGGCCTCTTTCTAATATAATTTGCTCCAACTCTTGTCCAGTAGCTACAGAAAGGTTTGCTAAAGCGCTACACAGTACCTTATTTTTATTTTGGTAGGTACATTAGCATAACCTTTACTATATAAAAAAATAATAATTATCATATAAAAAAACACATAACACCTATTGCGGGAATATTTCGTATATGGGTTACACATAGCACTTTTTGCTATCTTCTAAACCCATTAAGATATCGCAAAACGTCTTGGTAGGCTTATGTATGACCAGTAGAGCTTCACAATGGTACAATAAAAAAAAATTTCCAAAATTACACATGACACTACTTGCAGGCTAGCCGACGATATGCTGAATATTGCTGATGCTGCTTAATGTGACGATTTCAAGCGATTTTGCTTATTTAAAAGGTTTTTGCTTTTTTATGCTGTTTTTGGCCATTTTGATACATTTTGATAAAATATGCTTCTATTAATTTAACATTTTTACATATCACAAGCCCTTGCGGTTCATAAAAATATGCCAGGTAGTATTACATTTGAAACTTAAAAACTTACTTTCTCTTTACACCCCATGAATGAGGTATGGGATGCTTCTCGCGTTGTTGTGAATTAACACGTTTTATATTTGAGATACCCAACAAACGGCACTTTATTGTTTATCGACGAATGCGAACGTCACTGTTTGAGAAGCTTTTACTAGACATGCCGATTATCTCGACTCTTATACTGCGAAGTTTGCTGCCGGAAACAACAAGGGGGTCGGCAATGAAAAAAAAAAAATGCAGATGACTGGAGCTGGGAATCGAACCCGGGATCTCCCTCATGGTAGTCACATGTTCTAACCACTACGGCACGGCCGGTTTAAAACTCTCCTCTTATTGTAAACACAGCCTTTGTTCAAGATTTTGTAACATCCCTGTTTTTATCGATAGCTTAGATCGTTCGATTCGTTATATTCCTATAGTTGTCCGTTTCGAACTCTATCTTTATCGATATCGTTGTACTCAATGTAAATTAAGTAAGGTGTATGCAATACGAATTGGTTGTACTTTAGCGAAAAAGGTCTTGCTATTCCATGTGTATACTCAAACTTGTTTGGTGGTTGAGTTTTTTTGACAATGCCAAAAGAAAAAGAAAAATCAAGTGATTTTCTCACAAGAGTCAGTGGAATGTATAGTGGTGTTGTCCGTACGGACGAGAGTATTTTGTTTTGTGTTTATTACAACACAAAGATCAATAGCACTAGGCTTTCCAATGTCAAGCAGGATATGGACTCGGCAAAACACAAAGATTCAATTAAAAGGCGGGAAAGCAGGAACGAGAGCTCTAATAAGAAATTGTCGCGAAAGGACCATCAATCCCTTTACTTATTGTTTTTTATTACTTCTTTAATAGATGTGAAATTGTTTTTGTTTTGTTTTTCAATAAATAAAAAAAATAATAAATGCTGAATATAAAATTTATCGTGCTTATTTCAAGGGTTTTTCGTGCTTTTTTAAGTACTGAAAACCGGTTTTTTCGTGCTGAAAAATGGTCGCCCTACTCATGAAACAAAACACATACAAAAACGGTATACACAAACATAAAAACCTTGACTGTAACTCGTCATCCATAGGAAAATTAAGGAAACAAAATCAGTAAAGGGCAACCGGTTATATGCAAATGCATGTTTATATGTTTCATACCTTCCAAGTCGTCGCTGCGCTTACCAAAACAGTCATGTGTCTTTTTTTTCAATTGTGAAATTTATAATGTGAATAAAGCTATTGATAATGGCAAGAAGGTATTTTTGAAAGCTCCATGTAGAACCTGAAACAACACGTTGGGGAACATGGCTTGAAGCAGTTAATTAATATGCCAATAATTATGATTATTTAAAAGGTCCTAAGTAAAGAAGCTCAATCAATTAAAACTGCAAAGGATGTCTTGTCAGACCCCAAAACTTGGTCTGACTTGATTTGTAATGCTTTTAATTTAAGCTTATTACAAAATTAAAAACATCAGGTCTTACTCTTATTGAACAATTTCAGGTGGTTGAAGTAACCTTTAACTTGATTGATAACACAGTGCAACACACTTTTTCGGGGGTGTACCAAACCAATATCAAACGATAGCATTTGACCTCAGTAACAAAACCCTAAACTCCATTTGGCTCCACTACGTCACAACTTTTATTTACAGTGGCTTGAAGTTTGAATTTTTTGGTCAAAAGTCGATTCAAAGAATATGAAAAATCATCTATAAAAGTACACTTGGGGTATTTCATGTCTTCAGAGACCTATACTAAAACATTCAGGGGAATGTTTCCTCGGAACATTTTAACCCCCTAGCTGCCACCCGTGTGGATCATTTTTGGCCCAATTTTTAAAAACTGTTTATATGTCAACTTTGGAGGGAGGTCAAGGCTAAGAATCATATTTCTAGTTGCCCTGGTAGTATATATAGAATGTATGTGTAGAAGTTAACTAAGATTTAATACCTGATTAATTAATAATATTTCTCAATAATTTTGATGTTAAAAAAAAATATGCACATCATAACGCAAATGCCACCTACTGAATCCAAACATAAATACAAATTGTTATCATGTCCAAACATACATTCGTCAGCAAATTTGATACATTGAAAATGAACCGAACCTCATAACCAAATGATAATTCTTTCTTGGGATCATAGACTCGAAAAACTTTACTTTTTTATTTTAGTTGAAATGAATGTCTAAATCAAATAACAAACAAACCATTTTTTTAATCAGAAATTTTAATTTGTTAAAAAAATTTTGTTTTGTTTTAATTACTCAACTATTCCTTTTTTTGCGATTTTGTTCCCTCTTTAACAAGAGTTTCATGCAGAATGTTGTGTTGATATCGGAAGATATTCGAATGCAGTAAAGTATATTTGAAAAGCGTAGATTGGATAAATTGGATAAATTGTAGCCGACCAAAATTTGCAAGATAGAAGAACTGTTAGAAATTTGAATTTTGAATTTTCCAACTCCAAAATGGGTTCCATTGTTCCATTGTTTCATCGGTGTCTTTAGGGATGAAGATTATTTGTTCAAACTCAACAAAGACGTCGGTCCCTATGCAAAAACACACAAATTAAAATTAAATAAAATGACATCGAGTACTTTTTTTTGCAAGTTTTGCATGACGAGAGTAAAATTGTTCTTACTCTCACAAACTACAATCTTGCAAATTATTACTGGGAAAGTAAACGATCACAGCTATTGAGGAACAATGTATGTAGAAATAACGAACTCCCTAATGTATATACAGTCGAAACTCTTTGTAACGAATTCCAAGGGACTGGGTATTTACTTCGCTATAAAGAAAATTGCTATAAAGAAAAGAAAAACAATTTTGTTCCTTTTAAAATGTTTTATTTGTAGTAGTCAGTTAATTTGGTTTGAAGTAAATTTTTCCACTTTTCTTCCTCAATATAATTTTCTAATACATTTAGAGAAGTTAACACAGTACATATCGCGATATGCAAAGGCAAACTGATAGCGACTGCAAGAAATGTCAGAGATGGAAATGATTCCTGTTGTTACTTGCATAGTTCGGTGGTTCCCCAAAATACGCTTTAAATTTTATGGTAAATACAAGATTCAAAGCATCAGTCTCTGCTTGTGCTTTGTGAAAGCAACAAATTACACACAATAACAACAGCAATAACACACAAAAAAACGTGCGATCGGTTTTGCCTAAATTCGGTATATGGAGTTTGAAAACGCTTCAATTTTGAAGTTACGGTTGCAAAAATGCTTCGTTATAAGGAAATATTCGCTATAGGGAAATTCGTTATATGGAGATAATAATACACTCAAAGTAGACCCAAAACACAGTGTTCTTATAATTGCTTCGCAATACAGAAAACTTCGTTATATAGGAGTTTGTTATAGAGAGTTTCGACTGTATATATATATACAATGATAAGTCGACGACGTTCAAAGATACTCGAAACCATGATACCCATTTGTTGTTGCTACTAATTTGCAGTTTGTCAAGTGATTTAAGTGACACGACAATAACTTTCCGTTGATGGCATAGAACTCCAGAAGCAAAGCTTGAATGTTCGGTTGCATCTGTGTCGTTTTCGTTAGCAACAATATGTTTAGTGGACTTGTCAATATTGACCTTAACACTTAAATGCATCCATTGTCAATACGAAAGATTCTAATGACACTGCATATTCTCAAACAGAACAGCAAAGAGACTATTAATTACCGGACTACAGAAATCTTTCGGTGACTTGTTTCTACCTCTAATCAGTTTGACAATGATGACTTATGCGGAGTCAATATTTGTCACCCAACTTGAAAAACAATTGTTTTGTTGTTTCGAACAGAAATGTATATTGAAAATGCATCTGATGACTCAACATTGTAATAAAATGGCTAGTAAGAAATTGGTTCAACTTTGTTAGTGCGATAAGCAATTCAAATTGATGAAATGTAATATGTAGTTGTAAGGATATAACAACAAAGATATCCACAAATACATTTATAAAATACAGTGTGGACCAAAGCTCTATTAACTTTTTAAGCGATGAAGTGATAAATGATACACTAAGACTGTTTGTTTATTATGAAAGAACACAAAAAGGGATCACATTTTGTAAAAATTATATCATTGATATGTGATCCTTGAATATGTTCACACTGCTGCAACCTGATGCGAAAATATTGAATACCGGCAAATACTTTCCATTAACACTTTGTTGCTGTTGTAAACTTCACTGTAAGTCTAGGTTATGAGGTAGATTATGAGGTACCAACCTTACAGACTTAACATATTGGATTTTCAATCATAGGTCCAGGGTAAAGCAAAGAGTTAATGCTTTACTCTGGAACTATGGTTGAAAATGGAGGAGGCTACCATGCCCACTACACCTGTGATGACATCCGCATGTCTTATAGCATCTTTTGCAAAGCATTCTCTAATGCAGCAGGCAATCTTAATGCGTGGTAAGAGAATGCATTAGTAGATGACAGGAAAAGTTGAAGGGTTAGAAGGGTTAAAATATAGAATGACACTGTTCTACACAAATACGTTCGCAGAGAGACAATATTGCGAGTTTTTTTGTACAGCGTAATTAAGGTAGGAATGAAATTACATCGGATTGAGGATACAATCTGGCAGAATAGTTCAAAGCCGTTGTTTAAGATGTAATAATATACATGCTTCATCTACTAACACGACCCCGCTTGCCGAACGAAGATGATCTCAAATGAACATATATATCATTTTATAAAACGTCCCTTTACTCAAATCATTAATATTGCAGACATTCATCTGGCCGTAGACTGTGATCTAATTATTTAGCTCAAATATAAAATGTTATGTCAATCCAAAATAATTTGTGTGTCTCACATAAATGTTACAGTGATTCTTAAATAGATTCGTTTGTCATTCCATTGCCTTATCTTAACATGTCGCAGTTATCGACGAGCCATTTAAAATTTCCCAGAGGCTATTAATCCGACACGAAAATGTTGCCCGGTTAAAATCCTGAGTGACTATGCTCCCATTGTGTACAGTTCCTTTGCAGTGGCAATCTTGATTCATATATGAATAAGTGACATAGATATATGTACGACGATAATGTGGATATTGCTGCGTCTGGAGAGCTGTTTTCAAAGTATCCCACCAAAACTGACGTTTGTACTTGTAAATGTTGCAGTGATTGCAATGAACGACTTCGTGACGCCGCCGGCATAGTGGAGCTTGTGGTCGGTGTGGATCTCATGTCATTTTAAGGCTCATTTTAATTAAGTAAGTGCATTCATCGCCATCCAGATTAGACTCGTTACCTTTTATGCTTGCTGGGTCGGCGCTTGGGATTGGTCAGTCAACTCGCCTGTGAAATGCCGCGATAAACTTTGAAATGTTTGCTATGTAAATTGTGCGAATGTCTGCACTTATCGTGATCAGAGTTGGGTTCTTCGTTCTACCACACTCCTCTGTGCAAGGTAGAGTGTCTGTGCAAATTGTTTACAGGAATTGTGTTGCGATCGTTCGGCTGCAGGTAATCGACATGGTAAGCAAAGCCACTGCACAAATGCAGCGCATATCTCTTTGCTGTCATTGACGTTTTGCCAATACCGAATGCTGGATGTCTGTGTGCGATTTGTCCGTGGATTGTTTGCTGGTTTGGCTACTTAGTGCGTGTCATTTCCGATATGAAGCTGTCAAGGTGCGCGTTTTAATTTTCAGCACATTGAATCAGGTCACTGGAAAAACTGCATATAATCTCCGGCTCAATGTTAGCAGTATAATGTGGTTGCGTTGGTTAGTCTCTTGCATTCTCTGTACCTTTGCCTGTTTAAAATAGTATAACTTATTTAAAGTAGCAAAGGGTTTAGAATATGCGTGACATAAAGAATGGTCTTGAAATTATTTAAAAAAAAAAACTGAAAATACTGCAACTCGACAAAATGTATCTTTGTTATTAATTTTAATTAAAACTTAGTAGGCCTTGAGTTTGTATATTTTCGCATACTGTAATATTTTCTATTGGAACCAGTAGTGCCAAGAAATTGATCTAAAAAATAAAAACCTAGAATCTCCACGATTGGTTAAACGGGTAAATTTAAAAAAAAAACGTTAAAAGGGTGCTTTATCCCTTTTATAAGCAACATAACACTACACCAATACTTTGGCCTGACTTGGCAACTTGCAATTATTCCTGGACAACATCAAATTGGTACCGTAAATACAAAATATGATTTGTACCCATAATGTTCAATCCGCCAAATTCCCTGGAGCTTCGCCCAATCGAGAAATATTGGGCATAGTCACAAATACCGTGGATCAAACTTGTGTTAAAAAACTTATGGGTGGTGTAAAGATGAAAGTGTGTATTTTTGCAAAGTCTCCATTAGCATTGTAAAACTTTTATACACAATTGATTGACAATAAAACACAATTAACAATTTACAAAATCGTATATTTCTAATTGCTTTGCCTTAGGAGTTACATAACATTAAATTTGTAAAAATAATTTCAGGACCATTCTTTAGTTGCTATTCCTTCGTCTCGTAGTATTCGGCGCTGGCTGTACCGCTTAGAAACTAAGACTAGTTTATGATTCTAAAATATTATTATTTGGTGATATTTATGTTTGATTGCACATTCCAAAAATACTCACTGTGGATCTTGATTCTTTGCTTAAAATTCTCTGTAGCGAAAACTTTCCTGCAGAAACATTGTTAGCTAACGAATTGCGACTGAATGAAATTAATTGATCGCAAAATGTATGTAGTCAAAACAATCAAGTTTTTTTTACCACACATTGTGAACACATTGTCACATTTGGTATTGAACAATATAGAGTACGTAGAGCTCAGTGGTCGGAAAAATAGGCAACGGAATGTGCCGTCTTTAGGGTTCCGTTGTTAATGCGTTTATAATTATACTGTGGGAATTTTACGCCATTTCTCTGTAGACCAAAGAGCATGACATAAGCAAACGGAAGTATAAATATGTGAAGACTAATTACAAATAAAATTTCGGTAGCAGATCGACCGACTATACGCCAAGCAAGCGCATCAACCACCGCAGGCAAACCTAATGCGTTTACTTCCTTGGCCACTTCAGTACGTTAATTAGCCGAAAGTAAACTGGGTCAGCAACTAAATGATAATAACACACGTTTCGTAATGACTAACATCTAATGGATGATTCGACGGATCAAACTGATTATCTGACTGTACCCCATAGCCATATGGCCTTTATATGTATATGAAAGGGCTTGAACGAAAAATCTACCTCTAAGCCACAACCAGAGATAACCATATGCAACTTGTCTTTGATATTCACTTCAGACAGTCCAACTATGCCAACGCACAAGGTACACTGAAGCGCAGGCGAAACAGATGTCAAATGGGCGTTGATGTTTGTTCGACTGACGTGCACAACATGTTAGTTATGGAGCTATGTGATATTTTCAACAAAAATAATAAAAACAACAACGGCTTCGATTTGATATCTGACGCAGTATGTCATTGGAACATTAACTTAGTGTCAATGATAATCGCTTGATGTCTCTGCTAAATTGCAGTGTATTCGGTAAGAAGTTTTTTGTGTCTCTATTGGGCATGCTAACTATTACAAAATAGAATATTCCACTGATGTTCAACTTGTTAGAGAGTTACGCAGAGACCATACTTTTTACAATTACAGTTTTTTTTCTTTTGCTACTATCTAATTTGTACAAAAAGCAGCAGAGTTCAGAATAACCCAACCACAGTTTATGTAGTGGGACAAAAACTTTTATATCCCCGCAGATTTTAAAATAATATATAGTATACTAAGTTTTTCCATTTACTGGTTTTATGACCTCATAAGTTTCAGGAATTTGGCATTATGCAGTATAACTGCTTTTAAACTCATCTTGGATAAGTCGATACACAAACGCCACTGAGACGAGTCAAATTCCGTAAAGTTCAACGAATAATTGTCTCCTCGAAATTTCTTTGGATATGTCTTAAACTTTCCTTACACAAATAATTCTCAGTACTGTCTACCTTGTGAATCAATTGATAATCAAAAACGTTCTGTCAAATTGCATTTTATGAATACGTAACATGAAAATCTGATAGATTGTGTGCGGTTGTTATTACCCATGATATATTCACTTCATAATACAGAAATTAATTGGACGTACAGTTGCTGCTGCCACTCAGCACGGTAGGCCTGTGGGAAGACTATACAACTGTTGATTCCAGCAACGAATAAGACGCGGGTGACTTATATTTATTCAATGGAAGCAAACTGAATGAAGTGGTCCCTCAGGGAATTTTGTCATTTGGCAAATGAATTTTATATATACACGCATTGAGTTGCCGCACAGTAACTTGAAGACGTCTTTGTAGTAAGTGACATCTTGGGTTTCCCTTTGGGAAAACGCGTAGTTTCTCGTGGTGTTATGCGTAATTAACGGCGGACAAAAGGTAGCAGGAATCTCGTGTTACCCACAACAATCACAATTATGACTGCAATGAAAGACAGTTCGAACGGCAGATACAAATTAGTTTGTTTGTATTTCGGTTGGCAGGGCGTTGCAATTACATAAGGTGGAACCGGGGCTACTTGCGGGAATGTAAGTACACAATTGTTGGTGTACCGGAACCGATCCCAATGAAAGCCTCATTCACACCGTCATCCAATTTCAGCATTTTGGCTGTGATCGTTTGCAGCGTGGAACGTGATGCCACTGTTTGTGGTCGCTATGTCTGTTTTGTGTTTTTTTTTTGTTCCTTTCAGCTGGTTGAATCTGCAAACTACATGTGACATTTTGCATGAACGTAAAACGTGACACAGAACAACGATTTAAACTTTAAAGAAATCACCATTAACAATACACATTGCCCAACTTCAGAATGCTATAAGTATTTCACTGTCGCAGATATATGCATCCTGTTTTTTTTGTTAGTCTCATAAGACTGGTGTGAATCTCTTTCAAATTAGGTTTAACGCCGCAGTTTAATTAAAGATGGGCTAAAGCGATCATTAACTGTTGACACTCTACCGATATTCATAAGAGCAGTGTAAGCAGTGCTCAAAGTATATTTATTTTCGCTGCAGTCATTCTTAGACCGAAATCCGTCCAACCGGTTACATTTAGAAAATCACGTTTTATCGGCTAAACGGTATTTCGAAAAAAAAATATCCCAATTTTAAAAGTTTCTACGAAATGAAATAAAATCATTTAGCAATTTGAAAGTCAAGACTTGTTTACTTCTGTGTGCACAGAGTACCGATATATAGAAGAAAACCGGTGTATGGAAGGTTTTAAGATTTCTACTCTTATATCCTTTTTTTGAGCATATGTAAATGGATGTTTTCTGCTGATAGATGACTTTTTCCGTTGAAGCAGGTGTTGTTTTTCTGAAAGAACAGTTCTATTCTACAGATACAAAATATCTAATTGAAATGTTTATTAAATTTAATTGAATATCATATGATGTTTTATGTTTTGTTTAAATATAAGTTATTCAAATTTATAAAAGAACTTGAGAATTATAACATGTTAGTTTTACCGGCTTTGTATCACGTTTTAGAAATCAACGCTGAACTATAAATTTCAGAATTTTTTTTTAAACAAACATAAAGAAACCGCTATGTTTTTCACGTGCCTTGATGAATGTTATGCACGCTAACATTTTTGGTAAGTATAACAACTTTCCTCTGTCCAAGCGGTATAGTTTCACTTTATATTAAAAACATATCAAATTTAACTCTCGATACGATAAGTTGAACCAAAAATAATTTTTGTTAGTGATCGTTTTTTGTTCAATAAATCAACCCAGTAGGAAGTTCCGTCACACACGCCTTTGTCGTCAACGCTGTACTCAAGACAAAACGTGAAAAATGTATGTACTTGTCGTCAAAACACTCGGTTGACGACAACCTGACCGACAAAATACTAATGTTGACCAGCATCAAACACATTCAACAAAATCGAAGGGAAAAAATGTGTTGCTATGATAATGGGAACAAAAAGAAAGTAGTCTGACGTAAAAAAATTTTAGTTTATTAAACGAACGAGCAATTTTATAGTTTGAAATCTCGAATGAATGTGAATGCCGTATAAAAGTTTATATCCTTCAATTCTCTCTTGGTCAGTAGTTTTCCAAAAGTATTAACAATTTGTCATACTAATAAAAAGCTAAAAAACGGCTAAAAATCCATGTTTTCAAATGGCAACAAATCAAGCCATACATAGGCATCAACGACAATTTGACCGACATTTTCATCCATCAGGTCGTGTATGATTGTGTAGACAATTCAACCGACATTGTCACCTATCACGTCGTGCATGATTGTGTGGGCGACAGGTCGCTTGTATAGGAATCAACGAAAATTTGGCCGACATTGTCGCTCATCAGGTCGTGCATGACAAAGCGGGGTTCCCAGTAGGAAGTGTCTGCAAGACATCCTCAATTGCTGATGTTTACTCGACCGTTTAATAAACTGAACAGCATCACGCACTGCAGTTTCCAACAAACTGAACATTTTTTACTTTTACTTTCCTCTTTTCAATTTTATGTTGTTACATTAAACTTTTTTGTTTGACGCACGACAACATTAGTATTTTGTCGGTCAGCTTGTCGCCAACCGAGTGTTTTGACAACAAGTACATACAATTTTCACATTTTGTCTTGAGGACAGCGTTAACGACAAAGTCGTGTATGACGATACTTCCTACTGGCAAGTCCCAGTAGGAAGTGTCTTAAAGACATCCTCAAGGATAGGTGCATGACAATAGTAAATCGTTAATGACTTTTAGGGGACCGCCCATACAAATCGTTGACGAAATTGTCATACAAGTGTCCGCTTTGTCATGCACGACTTGATGGGCGACAATGTCGGTCAAATTTTCGTTGATGCCTATACAAGCGACCTGTCGCCCACACAATCATGCGCGACATGATGGGTGGCAATGACGGTTAAATTGTCGTTGATGACTATATAAGCGACATGTCGCCCACACAATCATGCACGACCTGATAAGTGAAAATGTCGGTCAAATTGTCTTTGATGCCTATGTATGTCTAGAATTCTCATTCAAGCCCTATTAGTATGACTTTGTATATACATTGGTGCCATTTTAAAAGATGGATTTTTAGCTGTTTTTTTTTAGGTTTTTATTAGTATGACAAATTGTTAATACTTTTGAAAAACTACTGACCAAGAGAGAAGTGAAGTACATAAACTTTAATACGGCATTCACCTTCATTCGCGATTTCAAACTATAAAATGTTTAATGTTTGCTCGTCCGTTTAATAAATTAAAATTTTTTTACGTCAGATTCCATTTTTTTGTTCCCATTATCATAGCAACACATTTTTCTTCCTTAGATTTTGTTGATTGTGTTTAATGCTCGACAACATTAGTATTTTGTCGGTCAGCTTGTCGTCAACCGAGTGTTTTGAAGACAAGTACATAAATATTACACATTTTGTCTTGAGGACAGCGTTGACGACAAAGTCGTGTATGACGATACTTCCTACTGGCAAGTACTTCAAATCAGAATTGTTAAGAAATTTATTTATCGAATAAAATCGAAACCGGTTTTTTTGAAAAAGTCAGGTACTTGAATACTCTAGACACAATAGATTATTTAAATAAAATACTAGTACATAGTAATATAAATGAATATATGTGACGTAGGCCATTCGCAATAGCTTTCATGGCTTATAAACAGGCTGAACATTTGCAAAGTCTTATCCATGGAAACGTTATTCGACACAATGATTGTTTGTACTGTATGGGTGTAATGTTGTCTCTTAACCAGCACCAGCAACAACTTGAGCCTTGTACGATAGAACGTACTTTGGCTTTTTGTGTTTTTGTTGTTGTTGCTTGTTTCTTTACGCCAACAGCTATGGAGGGAGTGCGCGTGATATACGCCACTTTGTCAAGCACTCACTGAAAGGCTGCAGAGTCGATCCGTGGCTCGATTCAGAGAAATCAAGTGAATTTGCACCTGCATGTATCACCTCGACGGTGAATGGGTTGTGCGGGATGATGTCAGGCAAACTACGGACACTCCAACCGCTTCCTATGCTGAATTGGTAACTGGCAATTACTGCATGAAAATCAATTTGCAAATCGTTCAAGCATGACATTTTATGACAATTGCGATTTTGTTCAAACTCCATACCCTCACAATTTCCAAATAAATGAGAAAGTAATTGCCATGTTGTCGGCCTGACTGCCAATGGAATTCATTCATAAACTGTTTCAGTTACAAAAATTAAACAAGCTACTTTCCCCGGTGCCACCACCGGCAACAATGGAAACGACAGTGGCAGCGCATATTAAAAAAGAAACAAATGTTCAGTGAAAGATATACGTTTGTAGTTCCATGTACCGTCTGACTGATACCCAGGAAAATCCCTGCGTTATCCTCTTGCTATTGTTCGTGCATCATCAATTGTGCAAATTTCGCATAATGTGTATCCCGAAACGAATAACTTCCGGAAGACATAATTCACACGCAAACAATGGTTGCAACCCTTAATTATTTTCAATGCAACTGCCCAAAGGTCAGGTCTACATCCTGCATTTAATTACCTGGCTACGAACGCGATATATTGTTGCCCACATTTTATGAAAATAAGAAATACAAAGGAAGATATTTTGCATTTACGCCTCTCATGATATGTCGAATAAGTATACGAACTTCACCCGGTGACATTATGCTTCGAAACACGAGAGCAATTAATTGATTGTTCTACAGATATTAATATAGATAAATTTCACTATTTCGTAATAAAAAATTGACTGGGCCTTCTAAATAATTCTGGACAAAGGAGAAACAGTTGCGTCTTTGACACACTGAATGATTTAAAATGTAGTTGTAGTTTTATTAATAAACTAGCTGACCCGGCAAACGTTGTTCTGCCATACAACTTCTGACTCGGCGAACTTCGTCTCGCTTCAAGTTAACGCCTTCATATAAGCTCCGGAGTAATATTAAAACACTTATAGTTTAAAATTTAATGTGACTTATTTAAATTTAATCGGAATCAGTGAAGAGCGGTCTGATAAACAATGTTTTTCGATTTGTTTTCCGGCGCTAAAACAAACAATGAAGACAGTTTGCCAACACACGAAAAACTGGGAAATTCGAGGTTGATCCCACAAACTTCCAATGATTGCCCTTGCGATTTATTGATTGTCATCGCAACAGCCAATCGAATGGGGAATTGAATTCGCTTGAATTGGAAGGGAAATACGGTTGGAATAGTAGAAATTCGAGGGATTCTTTAAAAAATTTTACGGGAACGTCATCAATCTAGTTGAAACATCAACAGGAATTTGGCCATTACAAAGCGCCAGTAGATATTTTGAAAATGCAGTAGCCGATGGGTCGTTTTGCAACGTAACTCTCATGTTCGTAGTTAATTTCAACTCGTTGTCGCCATAAAGACATTAATTTCATCAGCAGCAGTATATTTTGGGAGGCGTTTGACGAAAATCTTCCGACAGAAATATTATAGCCCCACCAAATCGTTTCCAATCACCTCATAAATCATTCATCTTTCGGTCAACTGCCTCCAAAGCTCGTTGGTGCGCTATCGTGCATTCATCCCAAATGATGATTTTGCATTCTCGCAACAATTTCATCGGCAACTTCAAAGCGGAGAGTGCAGTTCGACCGCTTTTCAACAAAGTGGCAGCAGTTGGTGCAACAGCTAACGCAACTTGCGATCGAAACGCATATAAATTATTTGAGCTATCCTTTTTATTCGTTTCTTTTCCTGATGACATTCTCACCCTGCAATAGCTGTGAAGCCGTCGATATTCACATGAACAACTTTAAATGCTGTTATCTCCTAACCAAAATGTTCGATCGCAAAAAGGATACAGTTGGAATCTCATCTTAAAATAGATTGGGATCTCACCTCGAAATGGGTAGCAGCATAAGCCGGGAGTTTCCTATTGTAACTTCAATGTATTGCAGTGCTGGCATACGACAGACAATGAACCGATATCAACGCAGCGAAGATCTTTGTAGGCGATTGTGGACATTTTGTAACATTTTGACGAATTTGAGGTGGTGATTGTGCAGCGCGAAACTGTGCAATATGGGCACGTCTCCATTCATTTTTTTTTGGCACGTTCTTTTTGCGTTTGATTATTACGGACGTTCTGACTAATTATAGCACGACGCGTACGTCGACCATAGTTTGTTTGTCTAATAGGAGGCATTAGTCTAGTAAATAACTCTCCCTAAAAACAACCATATCCTATTCGAAAAATCCAAATTTTTCGAGTTTTCCACCAAGAATTTGTCTATTTTTTCATTCGGAAAGTCATGTCGGAATAATTATCTAAAATTTTTCGCAGTTACATCGTCCAAAACTATCAAATCTTACGACAAAAGGCTAAATTTCGTCGAATAAAAAATAAAATTTTTTCGAATTTTTCCGGAATTTTCCAACAAAATTTTTCTACTTTTTCCAATTGAAAAGTCATTCGCAATTATTGTACACAAAATTGCATACAAAAAAATTAATTTTCGGTTATTTCAATTTTCCTGAGAATTTTCCCAAAATTTTCTCTCACATAAACCTTTTCCTGGCAATTGCGAACAACTGAAAAACATTTCAGCAAAATCGGTCCAGCAGTTCTCAATTGATGAATTACTATACATTTTTGCCACCATTTTTATATATATGGGTAATTCCAAAGTAAATGACCCCTACAGCGTAAAAATAAAATTATTATTTTTTATGTATTTGTCCGCTAATATTACACAAAATAAATGTATCTGTCATTTTCCGAAGGATTAACTTTAATTTTCTTTATACTAACAAAAATATGCTACTTTGAATTTGGTATTTGGAATTTTTTTTTTCCTGTGAATTGCAAGGCCACTTTTTAAGCCCTTTGGCAACACTGTTCTAACGGTTGTTTACGAACAAAACAAAAGCCAGTTGAAAGCTGACAATGTTCTTCATGCTTAGTCACAATTTTGAAGGCGAGAAGTTTAAATCTAATTTTTTGTGAATAGTTCAAAAACAATCTCACCGACTGTAACGACCGTTACCTAAAACGCTTAGATTATAATGATGTTTACTGTTCTCATATCGAATAAAAGTATGCAAGAATTATGCAATAGAATATAGCTTTTCGTTTATGTTTTTTTTTACCCACAATAAATGAATTCAAACTCAAAAATCGTTTAAGTTTTTATATTGTAACGACCGTTACTTTTTAAAAGAATTTTTTTTTTGATAAATAATTTTCTTTGATTTGAAAACAAACCTATTACTGAAAGAAAACATTACAAAGAATTTAATCAGATTTTTTATTTGACACATCCTGTGCTAAATTTTACAATACATGATATTTGTTTCCGAAATATGAAAACAGCACATTTATAAAGTAACGACCGTTACTTTTTTAATGGTCAAAAATAGTATTGAAATTAGATTTTTTATGAGTGCTTTCGGCTGCTACCGAAGCTTGAACTTTCGTTGGTCCAAAATTAAGCAATCCTCGTAACATATATTCTTAGGGTGGAATTTTATTTAAAAAATCACAGAATATCGGTAACGACCGTTACTTTGGAAACACCCATATAGATATACAAATTAGAGCTCTTTAAAACATGACATTTATATATTTAAATTTTAGCTTTGCCAAGCAAATTACAAAGCAAACCAATTATATGGTACCGCGATAATCCGAATGGGGTAAGCAATAAAAATAACCGGGTTTGTTAGCTACTCAACTTTATGAAAGTGATGTTGCTCAGTTTCAATATCGCGCATAAAGTTGCACTCGTATGCTTAGATTCAAGGACACAAGACCGCGCGAAGGGTAATAGTCAGATCCAACAAAGTTGAAAATCCTTATAGAAACGCACAAATGGAATTGTGCGCAAACTAATAAAACTTTTATAGCTAATTTTGTGGGAACAAATACCCGCCTGGTGCATTTGTACTGAGGCCACTTACAATTGACTCATAGCCTTTAAAGGAGGAGGTGCCCTTTTGTACTAAACCATGCATACATTATGTGTAAACATGTATGTGGACCCACATGTTTGTACATGCATATGCCACCAGTGCGACTAGTCGTGCGGCAACATAAACATTTCCCACCTCCTTTCTGGCAATACCAATGACAATGTCTCCGTTTTAATTTAAATCATTACTAACATATGCCAAAGGTCTTTGTACACTCGTCAAACAATCATTTCGAAGAATGAGATCTGTTCACTTGAAGTTTTCAAATTTTAACTTTAACACTACAGCAGACAAATTGTACTGTGATAGATAGTAAATTAAAATCGCAAAAAAAAATCGTAACCAAATTTTTAAAATATATTTCGAAAGCAATTAAAAATGTTCATTCTATTATAAAAGCTAATTTGTATTAAAGCTAATCTTAAAATGTTTGTAACTCGTGCTTAAGACCATCAATTCAAGAAAATTTGGCTTCCAATAGCTTGGATTGTTTAATACATACAACAATTTGAAATTTTTGTATAAGAAATGAAGCCAGCCGATCTTTCGGATCGTCGGCTATTTCATCTGTCAAAAACATTAAAAAATATAGACGGTCATTTGTGGTTTAATTAATGGCTTTAGTACACAAAATCCATCAGACAAGTTGTAAGAATGGTCATTTTAAAAAAGACTTGTTTAGGAATGGTAGAATAATTTCAATATTCAATTCAATACGGCTCTACTTGCTACACACCTCGTGAAAACAATTGGTTAATACTTTTTCGCTTAGAAGCGGTTAATTGGCAGTATGTATAAATCCTGCATTTTGACACTCCTTTGAGACCTAATAGTCTATACAAACTGATATTATAAAGTGAATATGTTTGTGAGTTTGTTGGTTTGTATGTAGTGGATAATCTTCTAAAAAACTCATACGAGTTTAAAAATGTTACCAAAAAATAGCTTCTTATAGCTTCAACTTCTGACAAACAGAACAGCTAAACAGTTTTTACAATTTTTATCAGCTTAAGACAGTTATCTATACTAATATTATAAAGAGAAGCTGTTTGGTTGTTTGTAGGGGGTAATCTTTTTTTATTTTATTTATATTAATTCAACATTATATACACGTGTATTTTTTTAAGCCCCAGCGCCTTATTGGCCTTAAAGAAGCTAACTGGCAACTAATATTAACAATATATAAAGAAGCTTTCAAAATTAAAAAAAAAAAATTTTAATAAATAAAAATTTTGATTTTAATATATAAAGTATTTCAACGTTGTCCAAAAGATATTTTTTTTATATGTTTTCTGAAAACTGAAATTGAAATGATATTTTTCAAATACGCAGGCAAGTTGTTGTATTCGCTTGGTCCAGCAAAACCAATTCGTTGCTTTGTAACACCTAATCGACATCTAGAAGTTGTGATATTGTCCGCTTGTCTCGTATTTCGACCTGTCCTTGTTCGATTTCGAACAAACTCAACAGATTCCTCTGATATACCTTGTATTGCCAAAACTGTCTTAGCTTTATGTTTGTACAGATTAATCGAAGAATATGTTATCGGTAGATTAAAAACTATCTTAAGTGCTTTATTTTTTGCACATTGTAAAGTTTTCATTGAACTGCATTTTTTATGAGCATATATAATAGGAAGATACGTTAGATGTGAATGTATAAGGGTTTCATAAATCATCATTTTTATTTCTCTGCTCAGCTTATTTTTATTTATATAAAACCCCAGTGGCCGACGAAATCTTAGATTTTATCTCGTTAATATGGGCATCCCATGAAGTATTATGAGTAAGAGTCATTCCCAAATATTTTACACTCTTCGATTCAGATATAAGCGACCCATCAACATGTACGGTACAATATTTCCATCGCTCGCACACACATACGGTTTAAATCTTATAAATTTTGTCTTACTGGTGTCTAAGACTAATTTGTTTAAACGTGCGAACTCAGCGAATATCGCTGCGTCATATTCAATTTGAGTTCGATGGACCTGCTCATGTTTATAATCATAGAGAAGGCAAACGTCATCTGCAAACAAGAAGAGTTTGCCAAAGAATTTAATATTTTTCAAATCGTTAATATAAATTTTAAAAAATAGTGGACCCAAAACTCTTCCCTGAGGAACACCATACTTTACTGGCAACATATTGCTTTTCGATTCTCCAATTTAAACATATTGAAATCTATTATTAAGATAATCGTGGCATCACATATACCAATATTTTTTATTTTTTTTAACATGATGTCATGTTGAACCAAGTCAAAAGCCTTTGAAAAATCGTAGAATACACCGGCTACCCCTTTATTACCAACATCAATTCCTGCACATATACACTCCATAACATTCACCAAAGCCTCTTCCGTACCAGAACCGTTCTTAAACCCATATTGACGTTTATACAATATGTTATTTTCATCGATATATTTGGAATTATAGATAACACAGATATTGGTCTAAAATCGGTTAACATTCTGGAAGATGGGCTTCTTTGGAATTGGAATTACCTTGTGGATTTTCAATACAGTAGGATATTTCTTTTCCAAAATCATCTTGTTAAAAATGGATGCAAGAATTTTTACAACAACAGGTTTCTTTATCAGTAACGTCCTTGATGTTATATTATCATGACCCGAACTTTTTGTAACATCAAGCCCACATACACCGTTTTCAACTTGTATATTATGGACCGCTTGTAAGGTAAAACAACTTTGATTTGGTACTAGTATCCGATCCGATCCGATTTTTAAAATCGGGTATATTTGGTCATTTATAGGTTTTTCCCATAAAGCAAATTTATTGACTTATTCTAAACACCTCTAAAAGTTTCACTTTAACGTATAATAAATGGACCTACTTACTACAGCAATATAACGAATGAGTTAAATTTTTGTCGATTGGGTTATTAATGACATCAACATAAATCTCAATATGATGTAATTGAATTAGTATAAATAATTCGCTACGACTTTTAACGAAATGTACATTCCGAATTGAAATTATTTTAGGGTAACTCAGTCAACGTCTAATTATCATTGACTATTTCCAAAAAGCGTAGTGCAATGCATTTCGAAGGATGCATTCATTCGCATTCGCATATGTACACAACGTCTAAGTAACTACAAACTATGTACATCAGAATTGTTTGATACGCTTCCACGCTTGTCAGGCATGTCAAATCTCAACTGTTCAGATTATTAGAACTGCGCCTAAAGCATTTCAAGGCAATGCCGTGATATGTGTATCGAATTTGTACGAACCGAACGTCGCCCAAGGGTTTATTATTGCCCTCCCTTTACAGCTCTGCTGACTGCCGTTCCAGGGCTTATTAACGAGACATTGTGTCGCGATTAAACCCTTTTCGTTTTGATGTCTAATGCCGGTTATTTAAATTGATGTGGCACTGATTCTCTTGCAGTAAGCCCGGCTGGCCAGTCGGGTGTTCATAACTAACAACACGAGTAACGTTGAAACGAAAAGTCAGAGGCTGTGAATTGTTTTAGGCTTATCGTGCAATTCGTGTGCAGAGCAATAATTTAAATCGGAATTTACTCTTGCTGTCCAGATCTGCTGGTCATTAATTCCAAAAGGATTATGCTGGAGAATTAAGTTTTTAACGCGTATTTAACATCACAAAGCATCGATGGCCATATTTCACAATTGGGGTGGCGGTTTTAATGTGGTCTGCAACAATAGCAAAACTAACAAAATCGATTGGACAACAACGAAATGTGGCCGCGGAATGTGAGCGATTGTTGGTTGTTTTGTTTGTCCAGTCACACATAACGACATTGGCGCGAGTCAGGTATTTAGCCAAGAGCCACTTCGGTGCTTCTCGACATGAAAGTGTGCACTTGAAATCAATAAATCCGACTAACTATAGATGTCAAGCGATTATATATATATATGTACATATGTATGTACATTAGGGCTATAACTTTTTTACATATTTTGATAATATCAAAATGGCCCTAGCAAAGTCAAATAGGCCATTGAAAATTATTTAAAAAAATGGGATTACTTTTTCGCGGTTTGGAAATCAGATTTTTTATATAGTTATCCAAAAAAACGAAAATATATTTTTGTTATATCAATATATCAAACTGTTTCGAATCTGTATTTAGATTTAGCGGTAAGGGGAAGATTGCGATGTTTAACCATAAATAAAAATATAAAAAAATTTGAGAAAATGTTGACTTTTTATTTTGAAAATCGTTTTTGTGGGTGAGGATTTTATTCTAAAATGAACCGAAAACATTTTTTTTTTTTTGTAAATAACACAACATTAGCCATCGCGTGGCGCTAGGGCGAAAATTTGGTTATAGCCCTAATGTACATACGCAGTACGCTAACGTGAGTAAAATGCATACAATATATTAATGAATTACTGGGATCTAATTGTGAATTCTCTTTTTGCAAACTTAATTATTAATTACAAGCGGCGGTGGTAGCTGCATTATGCGAACATCGGACAATTGTGTTTGTTAGCAAAATGGATAATAAGCAGATTTATACGATTAATTAATTGTATTTTGTTTCAAGTGCGCACAAACATGCACATACTTGCCAATGCCTGTCTGCAATTACTTATGAGCCTACATACACCCAGATAAAAAATATATATCTACGAGGGTGAATTTCAAAGCCCAAGGTAGACTTTGTTGTGGCTTTTGCAATACCTATCTTATATATTATAGTTTTGCTTTTAAACTTACGTAAATTTCTTTCGAAAATCATTCGGTTCTATACATTGCATCCTTATAACACTATGTCACAAAATTTCACAAGTTTCTGTATCCGGGTCATTTAATTTCACACTGAATTCAAATATGATCTCAGATATGGGAAAGTAGAACAGTTTTTGAGATATCGTCAAATTTTAATTTTTAGTGTTTTTAAAAAAAATATAGGTCTACTAAAATGTCATTATCTCTGGTTTTAGTTCACCGATATCTGTAAACTGGGAAAAAAATAAAAGATAATAATTTGTTTTCTTAAAAAAAAGATAGGTATTTAATATCCAATCATAAATCACAAAGTTATGGCACTTCAAAGTTAGGTGTTTGTAAAAATTTAGATGATTTTTCAAGTTTATTCTACCTTTCATTAAGTTTTTTTCCGTGTTTCCGTAAAAATTACTCCGGTTTCAGACAATTATATGATAGAATAATATCTTACAAAAATTGTTTGATCTTGGTCATCAAAATCGGATAAAAAATACTTCCGCATTTGCGAAAAGTGTAACTTACAAAAAAAAAAAAGTGTAACTAACTTACGAAAAGTTTGCGATTTCGAAGCAAAAACAAACAGATGTGACAAGTTATCTATCTAACTATACATCTTTAGAAAGGCCGCAGTCTCTTTTTTCCAAAGTTCATATTCAACCAAGTTACTGACTTCTAAGTGCGTAAAGGTATGAATTAAAACAAAAAAAAAAACAGATTATTGTTGTACTCAACAGCACCTACCGGGAAAAATTGGCTCAACACTTTCTATTTCTTGTTATTCATTTTGTCATTCGCATTTTTCTTGGAGGTGAGGCCGACAGTTTTAACACATTTGTTTTTATGAGCCACCTTAGTATGTTTATATAGAGTGCGTTTAGATTTAGGGACAACATTTTTTTTTCTGAATTCCTGACCGTTAATAGTGTTGATGATCTCTCGAAGTTTTTAAACATATGATATTTTAATGTAATGTATTAAGATCCACTTAATTATTGCAGTACATATAGTTTAGTCCTCGTATGCGGATGTTTATGTATACTCCCCAGCAAACCATCCCAGTAAACCATCATAGGAGCGCTTCGGAAAAGGAGCCTGGAAGGAGTTCTACCAAATATCATCTCGGAGCGTTACAGAGAATGATTTATATTTGAGTGTAAAAGGAGTTCTCAAAATCAATAAAGAAAATTAAAAGCTCTTTTAGAGCCAAAAACCCATCATAAATACTACTTACATAAAATAAGAGCTCTTTCTGAGACCAAAAACCATTATAAAAGACTATTTTCTGACTAGAATAAAGAACCCTTTCTGACGGACAATTTTCGAAGAAAAACACCCTCTTTTCTGAATGTTTTCGGAACAAAAAATATTGTTTATGGGTTCTTAAAGAGCGTGAAAGCATCGAAAAAGGAGCACACATGACATATATGGATTGCTGGATCGTATCACATCTAACCTGCAATCCTGTGGTATTTACTTTTTGGTATGTGTAGTGGACGTGGCACGTTCCATACAAGTTGAATAATGATCTAAAGATGTCTGGAATACTATTACAGTGAGAGCTTTGACACTTAATGAGAAGTCGTTGGGAGTAATTGGACGTGATGTACTACAAATAAATACAAGATATCAGGGAGGTATAATAGTGAGAGTCGTAGAGCTTTGAATGAAAATTCACACACTAGTATGGTTATCTAATATTTAATGCAGAGTTCTTTTAGTAAGTCATAGAGAAACAAAAACAAAACATCTATGGGACATCTAATAATATATACAAAATAATTTTCCATAAACTAACAGGGGGACTACAAGCCAAACTTCGCATATAATTGGTTTTTCGCCTGGGAAGATCCAGTAGAGTAAGGAATATTACATACCTCTTTAATTACATTCTGCATAACTATTTATTGCTTTGTTTGTGTGATTTAGGAAAAATTTCCGTGAAATTGTCAAAAGGAAAAAGAACACCAGTATGTTTGTTGACACGGTTTCTACACCGACACGCAGGCAGGTACTCCTTTAATCCGAAGGATAATTTCAGATATTTTCATGTTGATAAATTGATACCGAGCAGGTACAAATGCCATCCAAATCGTTGATGGCCTGCTATTGTGCACAGTTTTTGAACCCAACAACTTGTACTGCAAGATGAGTCTGAAACGCGTATGTATGTGTGTTGTATTTCCCTGGGCGTTGTTAAATGTTCCACCAACACATTCCTGGATTGTTTTGAATATTCGTGGAAACTGACCTTCAAACTTTGAAGAGGCAACACGTGAGACAAGTTCGATCATACAAGTTGTAACGTTGTATGCGTATATTCCACAAATAATTATAAGTAAACCCTAAATCGGTGTGGAATCCAATGTGTTTCTAACTAAGTCTTAAAAAAAATGCTGAGTAATTCTTTCACAGCACTTTTTAAAGGTATTTTATTTTTTCTTTAAGAATTATAAATATGATGGATGATAATTGTGTTAAAGCCAAAAACAAAACAAAATTAATATTTTGATTAGTTTTTTTTTTCAAAGTATTAAAGGTACCTTGCTTATATATAAATGGCGTTTACTTTGAGGAACGTCTAAGCACATCAACCAACAACAACTACGATACTGTGAATTTAAAAACGTAAATTTGAATAAGCGTTTTTTTATTTTTTAAGTAATCAAAGCAGCAAATCCCAATAATGCTAAAAAAAAAGACATCAGTTCTGTGTGGAAACTGTTGGAAACTCTATCTCTGTCCATGTTAGTATGTTCGAATTTCGTAAACACCCCTCTTAGATACATTGCAACATGACAGCAAGCGTATACACGAATGATTCAGACACAAGTGTTTGCCACATGTTCGGTACTAAGTTTTACTCCAACTTGCACTAGTGTTCAGCTGTTGCAGAGTTGAACAACGCGTGCGTCGTGCAGCTGAGTCCCTCCCAACTTGTTGCAACTTACTACAACTGGAGAAATAAACACTCTCTTAGTTTTGAATCCCAACAGTTGTTCACCATAGCTGTTACATGTAAACCACTAATGTTACATATGAATGTGTATGTAACTTTAGATGTACACAGTCACATCCACTCTGCAAATGATCGTTGGCAACCGGCAGCCATTGTTTTGTCATCCTCTCGAACGCCCTCCAACGAATCTCTGCCGAACACTTCGAATGTTGCGTTGTTTGGTTCGAGATGTGTTCGAAACTCTCGCACTTCAACGGTCGTGTGAATCTTTAATGCTTTGCTAGAACGCTAGACATGTTTAGTATTCCGAAAATCTCAGAGTCGAAAGGTCGTGTTCGTGTACGTCGTATAAGAAAGAAAGGTTAACACATTCAATCGAAGCTAAACATACGCGTTCGTAAATCAAGTGATGTCGTCCTAGAAAGTGTGCAAAAGAATCATTTAAGTTGAAAAGTTGTGAACCCCAAAAGTGAAATACCTCAAACTAATATTGAATATATCAAAAATCAAGTAGAAAATAAAACAAAATGTGCTCGAACAACACCGGATTTAGCCGTCTTATAACATTCGCTGCCATCACTGTATTTGGATTTATATCTGCCCAGGCCGAAGGATCTAAAGATCTGTTTCGCTGCCGCCAAAGTTGCTATCAGAAGGTATGTTGACTGCCAATGGACACAAATGTAGAAATCGTAGCCATTATCTCCGTTCAAACGCGGTTACAATTAGAGTGGTCTCGAGTACACCACACAATCATCCGAGATACTGCGACACACGTGAACAAGACCTAGAGTATCCTCTATCATCATAATGATGACCAATTTGTTGGCTTGGACATATTAGAATGAATTTATAAGATTATTATCTATACATTACTTTTGCCGTATTTCCAGTTCCAAATACATTACACATGTAAAAGTACCTGTACGTAATTTTTTGAATTTCCAATGCTGGATTTTCAAAGATACCAAAAGCAAGACCATTTGCCGTCGGTATTGTGCTAGTGATGCAAACAGACAATCATCACATAGCGTCACATCAATTGTTCATACCTTTTAATCATATAACCAACCTACACTACACCTATTACAGAAATATGTTTATGTGACCAAAGCATTAACTGACAAGACATTCAGCTCTTGGAAAATTATATGAGTTGTACCATAGAAAGCAATTGCTTTGCAGCGTTGTTGTTTGGTGAGACAGGTTCTCCTTATGCAAGAGCAAGCTAAGCCGAGGCAACATACCAGAGAAGATCATGAGAGTAATACTCCTCTCTGCTGGTGATCATTTTCCGCCACTTTGTTATCCATTTCGAAGTAACGACAGGTACTAGCATTTGAAGCTTTGCATTAATTGATTTGTCAAGAGAATCTTGGCACAAATTTTGTAGCAATGAAATATTAAATGGTTTTTAGTATTTTACTCAATTGGCTTTTAATATATTTTAAATTGGAAAACAAACATTTCCAACTGACTGCAGAGAGGGAGGAGATCGACACATTGAATGGGAAATTATGTTACCATTTCGCTTAACGATTTATATTGCACGATGTGTCCAGAGGTCATTTGGCATAAGGCTCTAATGATCTCAACTCGTATAGTGTAGAAGAATGGCCAAATAGATAAATAATTTATTTTTTATTACATTTTATTTGCTGAGAACAAAGAATGTGTGTGTGTGTGAATGTGTTCCCGTCCGCTGTTGGCTGCTAATTAGTGGCCATAAATTTTGCGGTCATAAATTTTCCCGGCTATCTGCGTTGGTTGTTTCAGCAATCAACATCAGCAGTATAATCTACGAGCCTTCACAGGTTTTGGCCCCAGATGAGGTGGTCTACTTAGGCGTTATGCGGATACAACAGACTCAAGGGTCGCTGACACACTTCCAGCGGACGGACGTTCGATTCTATCTGGCAAAGATCTTCTCTGCTGTGTGGAGTAGGCATGTGTGTCAGTTTCTTTATGCGATTATTGTTCAGTTTTATCAGTTGGATTCGAACGAGCACCTAAACAAATATTGCTTAGTTTTTATTAATATTTGTTTTGTGCTGTCCATAATAATCATTCGGTCGATTGGCTGGGAATAAAGATACGATAGCAGTACCACATGCAGGCAATAAAACTAGTAGTTTCTAATAACTGGGAGCCTCTCGGCAGCAGAGTGGGACGAACATCCACACTGGCTTCGATAGGAGCGTGTGCTCTAATCATTGATTTTGTGTAAAATAATTGTGTTTTTGTTTTCATTTCGTTGGCGTGTACGTGCTCAGAATCGAAACAAAGCGAATTCAAAATATTTAAAGACATGACTTGTTAATAAACATGTTGAAATAGAACCTATATGGAATCCAGCAGAAAGCCATTATTAATGCAAACACTGTGGCCCAGGGGATATTTGCGGCATTTGTATAGGCATTGGGTGGGTGGGGGGTTTAGTTTTTGCAAGTGGCAAAAACTGCACGTTTGCGTAATGCAACCCATTATTACGGCAACGAGCTGAAAGTAATGCTTAGTTTACTATAGCTTTGTATATGTTTGTAGCATTAGAATTTCCCTCATTTCCGGTGTTTGTATACAGAACGGAAGTCAAGTACCGCCTTTGGAAACATACTTTTTATTTCACCAGAAGCGGGCATTTGTGTGCAAAATACGCAAATGCTACAAATGATAACAAATAGCACAGAAGTAAAATTCAGCCAGCCAACATATAGAAAACGTGTACGACGACGACACATCGAACGAGAGCGAGACCAGCGAACGCACCACCATTTGGGCTGCAGAAGCCACCCCTAAATAGTTGCCTTATGAGGCCATTTGCGTGCATTTTCAATTTGGAAATCGTTTAAAAAATCTTTAGCAGTTTTAAAGCTTTTGTCACGGCATTTCTTTGAGTTTAGAGATTTGCATAACTAATGAAATTTCTGTTCGCTCACGAGGGCTACACAAAGGGTGACTTGACATGATGAACGCCAAGAATTCGGGTTTCTTGTTTCTTTCTTCTTAATCTTGACTCTTTTATTTCCAAAGCATAACGAATTCAATTTGTTTGGGGCTGCCTGCATTCAGACGATTAAAAAAAATATAAAAAGACAACCTTAAGGTATCGTATCATCGTCATTTGGTTTTTCCTGGGAACCCGCGTGGCAACCAGACCAACGAAGAGCAAAAGCAATTAAATTGTATTCCAACACATGAACTGAATTCGTCATTTCGTAAGGTGACAAAAGAGCGAAAACTGCTGCTTACTACCATTTGAAAGCGAAAATATAACAAACTGTCTGACGACTAAAGTATCCATGCGTAGATGTTGTCGATGTAGCAATGTAGCAAATGCCAACATTCAACTCGCATATACGGTTCACATACTTTGCCACTCGTATTACATATTATGATGGTCATTAAACAAAGGGAATCCCGCTTATGATTAATATACATACTTATTCTTATCGTACGATAAGATGCCCGTTTAAACAGCGGGTAGTCAGTCAGTCCACGGCTGATCGCACAGTGTCCCGAAGCTCCGTGCCTGCCATTACCGAAACCCGTAGGTCATTAGTTCGTCTGCTTAAGAAAAAATTGAAACATTACGACTTATCATGTCATTAATTACAAAGCCATATTTTAAAATCAAAGCAAAAAGAAACAATTTACCCTTGTAAACGGTGGATAAAAATGGGACTACTTAAAACGAATGTCATGACAAATGATTCATTTTCTGCACAGAGAAGGCAATTTCAGCATTTTGCCCCAGGGATGCTGTTGTTTTTCGCTTGACTTTGAGGAAGGAAGATTCCCAAGCAAACGCTAATTCATTCGATTAGGAATGAAGTTAGGTACTGTCCAGCACTTTTATGACAATTTTTGTGAATGAACACAAGAGGCTTGTTCGTACCTTTAATAACACAGACACATAATTCCAACTATTGTGTGCGTGTGAGTTCATTCATACGTCGACATAACAAAAGTCGGTGTTGGTAGTGGCTCTAAACACCGACGGGGTCGCCAGTCAGCACAATGGAACAATGACGAGTCATATCTCTTGTCGTGTCGCTTCCTTGTTTTGTGGTGTCTTTGAAATCGGTAGCGACGAGTTGTGTATCTATCTGTGCGGAAATGGTGACAATAAATCAGTAAAAACTGGAGTCCTGAGAAACGAACATGACACAATAGGCCGATCGTTGATCGTTTGAACGGCAATGCGGTAGGTCGGAATGTCGACTATCTTTGTTTTGCAATGCAGTAACCCTAATCTTTACATCGATTACCTAAGATGAAATGATCTGTAAACAGATGCGCAATCGCTTTAACTTATTCACAGACATTTCTATCTGTCGGGGGTAATTTTATGCGTAGAGAACAAAAGGTGTCCCTCGGTCTGGTTATGAAAATGTGTATATTTTGTACAAACTATTTCTGGTTGGAATTGCTTGATGTTGCGGCACTGGAAACACCACCAGACTTCGCCGGAGTTATGAATGTCGTGTGGTATTTGTGAAATACGACAACTGTGCAGACGACCGCCACAAAAGTAGCGGGCGGAAGAATAAATAAACAAATTAGTTCTTAAGACATTTGGGGCGTTTATTTTTATCCCCAGCGTTTAAAGTGAAATGGAAAGTTATGCAAATGTGTGATCTTAGCCAATTAAAAGGCTAACGAATCACCACATTAACTTGAAACGTTTCAAATAAAAATATTATTCTTATGTTCAGCTATGGAGAGGGGGGAAGTTGTATCCAATCGGTTGACATAGTCGCGAGGCCTGGGCATCAGTATTGCGTTCGTGTGTCGGTCCAATGACTTGGTTGACAGTCTACTGAACAGCTGGTGTCAGTATATCTTAGCTGTTGTTGTTTTGGCCCAATGTAATTTATAATGTGTCTTCTCTTTGTTTCAGTTTGTCCATGACTGGCATCATTGTATGGATTTTGAGGAGTGTAAAAACGTAAGTATTAGCCCCTAATTAATTGTCTTTCAATCTGTGTATAACTCTTATATATTTGTTTGTTGTTACTTCAATTTACACGATGCGAAACTTGACCCACGGTTAGGCTGTAGCACTTCACTAGATTAGAGCATGACACCCGGTTCCATTAGTTTTAGTGTTAATTCTTTCCAGCACCAACGGCCGTTGTCTCCAAAGCTTAAGCCATTCAATCGATGCAATCCCAAAAACATGCCTACCTACACACTGTTCAGCATGGCGGACGTCAATGTCGCCCCAACACACTAAAATGTACATACCTCCTTTAATTTCACCTTGGCACTAGTGATCAGAGAGGAACGAACAAAAAAACTATTTTCCTTTAATATCAATAAGTATAAGTTTATACCATATGCATGCTGTACCTATTTGATGTTGCCACATGCGGACGGCTTAAGAACCGAGGCGCAGCAGAGCTGTACGGAGGAAACAAAGTGCAAATATATTTGGGTCAATTGAAAATTTATCGATAAAGTCGAAAGATTGGGAAAAAACATAAAAGACACGGCCAAAGGACGAAAACTGTTGTCGTGTCGTTTAGATGGCATCACAAAAGGGAGTTGGCACATACAAAAGGAAGCTATAAACTACATTTTTATGAGTTTTGCTCTGATTGTTTTGTGGCACAATTCAGCAGTTTGAAACAAAATTTACAACGACTTCTAACTAATACGATTCTGGGATGAAATATACTGCATGCAGAAAAATCCTTTAGGGTCCTATGCTGAAATGGCTAAAGCGACAGAGTCCACTTAAATTTTGAATTGAAAACATCTAGTAGCCGTCGAGCAAACACCCAACTTTATTCATTCCCCATAATCAGCTAAAAGCATTAGGAGTTTTATGCTTGACTGGTCGACAGCCTGGACATGTGTCGAAAATTTTAATTATACCAATCTTTCTGCCAAATGACAAAAGGCACGCGTGACCTTTTATTCGCTAGATTGATTAAAATATTGATAATCATTCTGTTGTCGTTCGCCATTTGTGAGCATTTGCCAATTGTGAACTATAAATGATTTACAGCATCTCTGTGACATTCAATAAATATTGATAGTCATCCGCCACCAAAGGGCGTAGGATGTGCCAGCCCGAGAATTTCTATTGATGCTGCATCGTCAATCCAGTATTTACTCCAAAATGGTGTGCATGTTGGTGTCTGTATGTGGTAGTTTTAAATAAACAATGCTCTTTATTATCGTTCCCATTGACAGATTGTTGTACGCGCGTAAATATTTGCATCGACAACAGTTCTACAAAAACTTGATGAACCCTATGGGAACGCAATAAATTCTTCACAGCACTATTGTCGCACTGAGCAGTCCATACGAATACCAACAAATGTTCAATTACGCTTGAAATCTTTCATCACAGCTCTTGAGTATGCGAGCAATGTTATTAGTTGCATTTGAAATGTTTACGCCGCGCAGTTGTTGGTCGTGGCACTTCCTAGAACGAACTCATTAGATACAAGACACTTGTAACATAAGAGTGCTACAACATTGTCCGATCGCTGAGTTGTGAGTGAGTTGGCGTGAGTTGGCGTCATAGGAGAACACTATTCCAGTCAATGCATCGACTCTCAACCCTTATGAAGTATGTATCCATGGGTCACTATCCATGGATAGAAGTTAATCAGTGTTTTAATGAATTCGTTGAGCTCCAATTTTAAATATTTGGTAAGATTCTAACTGCCAGCCTAGCTGTCTTTCTAGGGGAGATTGCTCAATATGGAACAACTGCAACCTCCCATCGATCGATTGCTTCGCAAGTCTCTTTAACTTTCCCGCAGCGCACAAGGGCTGGTTACGAGTTTCTTCTTCAAAACGACAAATAGCTTGTACCTCTTGGATGGATCTCTTAAGGAAAAATGTGTATCTGGTGAACATGAGCTGACAAATTGCCAGACATGGGTGTAATGTTACATTCGTAATGTTTATGCTCTTATGTCTGACAAGAGCTAAGTAATTGCTTTGGCAGAAAAGCCATTAACATCATATGGTGGCCATTACGGCAGAGTTGTTCTTAATTGTCAAAAACACTAGCACCAAAACTGTCGGCTCGAATCCGCCAAGAACGATATGTTGCATTTTGCTCCCGTGATGCTGTTTCCGTTGCTCTCGTCCGCAGTTATGGATACACTACACGGACATACGGGTTCAGCTTCACATGTGTCCATTAGCAAGGAGTGGAGGAGGGGTGCAGATGACTATCTTATTAATTATGAGAAAACACGATCAAATACCCATTACATTTGCATAAGTTATAGCTCACAAAATAAGCTAATAACGACATCACATAGCCGAAAATCACAAACTTATACAGTGGCGATACTAGTGATTTGTATGTAAATCGTAATTATCGTTAGACATGTGGTGAGATGGGGAGACTGGGCGTCGGTTTCATGAACACATCTCGAACAAAGTGTTGACATGTGGTACAAGTCATAAAATTCCACTTTTCCACTCGTACGACCGAAACGGAGGGAATCACAATATTGTTATCGCATTGCGGATGCGATGTAGGTGCTTGTGTGAGGGGAAGTACGATTTCCAATTTTATGTTTTCATAGATTAGCATGAGTTCTTGTCTTTACTGATCCCAAATGTCTCCTCATTTATTCTGCACATTTATGTTCATTTTGGTTTTTGTTCATTTTTGCATTTACCTTCTGTACTCTGAATGTGTGTGTGTGTGTGTGTGTGTGTGTGTGTATCCCTCTATGTATCCCTGTATGTGCGTATGTGCTAGAGTGTATTTAATTAAATAACACTAACTATCTTTTAAGTATTTCCATATTTGCAAAGAGAACGAAGTGTATCAACCATCAATTCTTCTTCTTCTTTTACGTTACAGATGTGCATCACACCACCCAATATCAATAGTTATATCCCAGAAGCGTTCAGTTTTCTGGTGAGTGACATAGTGCAAAATAAATTTCTTAAAAACAAAAAAATACAATCCCTCAGTGGCCATTTAGTCTACAATCCAACCTTCGTCCCCTACTCCCTCCAAAACAACTGCGTTTTCAAATAGGTTTGCCAGTAAGATAAGGCCCTTGATGCCGATCGTTGCGATCACACTGCAAGGACTGGCAGTCATACATGCGGTCCATACCCCAGGATATCTCAGTGCAAACAATTCGTTATTCTTAGCATTTGTGTAGCAATTGGCAGTTTTTCACCTGAGATACTACAGTGCAACTCACACTTTCTTGCTCACTGCCATCTGGTAAAGTATTTATGAAGATATTGGAGTGACGATACTTGCGAGTAATGTCGTCCGTGGCACCTTGCGATGTCGTGTCATTTGTTCGCGAGCATAGAACTGTTCTGTAACTTTTATCCACACATTTGCAAGCTCATGGAATATTAAATTTTGCTACTTGGTTCTTTCGCATCCAATGTGGGTTACATGCATACGAGCACACAGACACATATTTTGGGTGTTTTGGGAAACATTTCTGATTATTTCATTTGTGTCGTAATGCCGAACGATGGGATTCAGGTTTCGGCATAATGTATGTGCATTTTCAATGACGGCGTCCTCCACTCCGCCCGAAAAACAACCACAAAATGCATATTTATGAAATGAACACTTTGGAGGAGGTGAAGAAATGGTAATAAACTTTCACAATTGCGAAACACGGAGCTGAGGAATTGAAAAACAGTTGTGTCCCTTTATCCCTATTATTTCATAATGAAGACATTTATTTGCGACCGATGTTATGATGACGATAATGATGATGATGATGCCGAAACTTATTACAATATGCGATGTTTTGTTTTCTCTTCTTTTCAGTGTTGGAACAACTGCGATCAGCAACTGGGTCCATTTCCATTGAATATTAATTCAGCGCTGCGGCAGGGCTCGCTGGTGATAACAGACATTGCTTGGGACCAAGCCATCACGAATGCATCAAAACAGTGCTTGGTAACTTGGGAGGTCTCTGGAGGCGGTCTAATGGGCAACCTATTGACTGATAGTTCCACCGTTGAATTATCCCTCTGGTCAGATACGGTGTATCACGTACAAGTTACGTGCAAGCACAAGGTAAGTTACTATCGCACACCAGCAAAACTATTGAATTATTGCTCTCGTGGCTTTTGCAAAACTTCACTTAGCGCCAGCCGCGACCATCACCACAACTTGATGCTGATGATGGCGGTGGCTTCATTAGTTCAGCCATGGTTGTTGTTGTTGTTTGTTTAGTTTACTTTGCATCATCTGGCAGCCAAGGTAGCGAATATTAAGAACAATATAACTTCATTGCTGCATTAATCTTCTGTTTCTATGGACAGATAATCGTGATCGTCTTTTCTTAGCTTGTCAATATATTTTCTTGTCGGAACCATTTCTAGTATGTGTTCGAGTTCGCTGTTCATGATTCAGGCGGCACTCGTATAATTTTTGGCGGGCTTTTATTTCGTATGACGCCATAGTAATTGGTAATTGGGCCGACGTTGTTGTAGCTGTTGACATTTCTTTTACACGCTTTAATGTCCGTCAGTAACGTCCTCAGAACGAATGTATCATTGCGATGTCATCTACATCATTAGCATTTGCTAAAGCTATAATCCATCTTCCGATGCGTGCGAGATTGTTTGGCGTGCCTACCTTCTCGACATTCGCACGCAACAGTGCCCGTCTTTGAAAGCAAGTTCTTTTTCGGGATGGGAATATCAGTTGCCATTGGCCATATTGATTGATATATCGTTTAGCAAAACGTTTAGAGACAAGGTGCTGACATCAGTTTACGCAACATTTCATGTTTCTCCTTGTGTCTTTTCAGGAAACGGGAGGCATGCGTCGTTCGTACAAATTGATCGTTGATACCCATAAAGTTGGCGATAGCTCCGCCACCGGCATGCAGGCTATAGCTATGGAGCTGCCGTTTGGCAACCAACATCCGATGTCGACATACGGCAACGAAGCAGTCCCAGCATCTCCCAGCGAAACAGAGTCCCGCATGCGCATTTTGAAGGACAGCTCGAAGGATTTTTTGACGCCTTACAATCCCAGCTCGAATTTAAAGGCGAAAACTCCAACCTCCAACTCGTTTCCAGATACTTCAAAAAGAGAAGTGCAGCCCAGCAGCGATGTGCTACGGAGAGAGCTGATTGACACAGCCAGCGGCAGCGAAGTATCGGGCTTGGCCACATATTCGGTTCTTACGGCTGCTGCGGGATCTGCCATTCTATTCCTGGCCGTTTTAGCGTTGTACCTGATAATCCGGCCCGCTCGTAAACAGGTGCCTGGTGTGGTTTGTCCCATCGATGGTCAGGTGTTGATACAAACCGAGATCGTGCCGAGCCTGACGCCCCCAACTGCGGCATGTGCGGCGTCTCAAACCGATTCCGCTCGGCGCTCGACATTGCATGTGTAAATAATGTACCTGGTCGTCGACGGTGTATAGTGTAAATACGTATATATGTTGTGTGATCCTGTAAATAGTTAGCAAGTAAGCCCCTCATGTACATAGTAGTTTGCTTTCGTTTCGTAGAGAGCGTCTGAAGCAATTGGACATTCTGGTCCGAATCACCTGACAGCGCTAACTTATACGCTAACACACATAGCTTTCTGTTGATTTATTGTAAGCTTATCGTAGGTTTAGGTCTCAAGCCCGTGCATTGAGCAAGTTTGTGTGAACCAAACGCTCTTCCGAGTGAGAGTTTTTATTTAGTTAGTTAGAACGTAAGACATCTAGTCCATTTGAAGTGTATGTGTGTGAGAGTGTGTCTGTGAACAAGTGTAAATGTGAGAGCAAGCGTGAATGGAAAATTTAGGTTATATCCCAACACTTCCGTGGAGTGCTGCGGAGATACTTCGGCTCCCGCTAACTTTATTCGCTTCCGTTTCTGTTACCCATACTGCCAAACGCTGACTCCGGTTTCGTAAGCTGACGATGTTTTTTGTACAAATCCAATACACAAACAAATCAAAAATATCTTCCAACTAATAAGCAACTACGAAGAATTCTTGTAAACTATGCCAATGTCTACAGATATCAGTGCGGGTCCGTGGTCGCCTCAGTTTCGTAATGCTAGAATTAAGCCACCTATGTAAATACCGCCATATGCAGATACGGTAACACGCAACTCTTCAGCAACTTAAAATACAAATTAGTACGTAACGAATGTCACCCTCTTAACTTATTGTCTATGTGTGCGCCAGCGAAGTTGGGCAGCCGCCGGCGAAACTCGGGACGCTCGCCCACTTCACGCTGCTCACGTCGCAAAGACTGACTAATAGTTACCTTTACTTAATGTTATCTATGTATGTATGTATGTACGGCGTAGGTCGTCTCATTGCCAAACAACCTTTTTGTACTACATCTCTCTGTTAAGCTCCGCTATTGGCGTTCGGCGGGGCCGAGCTTAGTTCAAATCGAATCAAAATTTATCATTACCTAGTAGTTATGTACGTACTAAATCTAAGAGTAATCGTAATTCATGTCTCATCATCAAAGCCATTGTAATTAGCAGTTAAATCGTATCGTAATCTAAAAGAGAAAACCTAAATACAAACGAAATAAAGAAAAAATAATCAAAATTACGGCAGGGTGAGTTGTTCTTTCGGGCGGGAGTCGGAACCTTAATTGAGGGTGGGGGGGGATGTCGGCAAGCCACGTTGTACGATAGAACATGGGCGGATTTGTATTTGTCCAAATGCCGCACAGAGACATACAGATGCAGCTGTTGCCAATGAATATCGCTGTAGTGGCTCGTTTACTTTATGATGGTGTTATTTGTTGCTACAAAGATGCCAAAGGAGCGGAATCGCAGCCATTAAAACCTCTTCACAACGCAATAAAAAGCTTCTAAAAACAATTTACGCAATTGCATCAACAAATAAACGAGAACGACAACGCTCGGGCCAAAACAAAAGGCAGAGAGCTTTGGCGCTCAACTGCCACAACGGCGGAAAGACGGCACAACAGTGGTTACGGCATTGACGTCACCCGGCACAGGACATGCCTGGCTGTAGATGCTGCATTTGTTGTGCTCGCGCCGTCGGTGCCGGGGCAGGGATGTGGGGGATTGGGCTCTATTATTCTTTAATTTAAATTTGTTTTCATTGTTTTGTGATGGAAACACTTCGACACTCCAGCATCCAGTGTACCGTTAATGTCATTGTAAACCACACAAAAAAAAAAAATCATTAAAAAAATTATTCCACAAATTCAATGATGCTGCGGATTGTGTCCGGGGACTTATGCATTCATACATCCATTTGCATCCTCCTCGCTCATGGCCCTCGACCGTGTATTTCAACACTAGCCCTTGAGGGATTTTCCAGGATTTTGCATTTGAATAAATCGACAAGGCACATCCGAAACAACGGCAATAACAACAACGGACCAAACACCCCCGTCGGCGTGTGGGGCGAGCGAGGGACAGCGATAAACGCGCAATAACAGTTTCAAATTGAAATCGGCATAAACACTCGTACAACCGCAGCAACCTCAATCCCCAGAAATCTGCTGTAGCCGCCGTAGCCATTGTCGTTGGCAAGCAACAGCAAAACATATCTTATGAAAAAATAAACAAATGACGAAATGAAAACAATTCCTCCCACTTGGTCCAAATGGAAAAATAACAATTCCACCCAAGTCCACGCAACTAAAAACTATTCAACATTCGCACAAACACATGCACACACAGCATATGGGACAAAAGCAAACAAACTGAATGTGTTGACGCCTCGATAAGAAGCAACAGCGCTACCACAGCCTCTACATGGAATGACCTAACATTGGGCAATTGTAAAACCTACAACATCAAAAATCAGTTTTCGTTTTGTACGATAGTCTACGCTACTAAATGCCCAAAGGCCACAAGAAGAGAGCAACAGCAAGTTGAATGTCCACCATATATGACAGTGAACAAATACCTGAGTCGACCAGTCAACGGTCATGCTGCGGCTCTACTGCACGAACCCTGCAAGGTTTTCGGAAAACAATTTTTTGAAAAAGCTTAATATGTAAATTGTTTGGGTTTGGACATCGGTTATACATCTGGCCCAAAATAACCGAAATGGGATATCAGAATCTTAGGATTTTTACTTATTTTACTACAAAAATAAAACCCACTTTTATCCAAAATATGAGAAGATCGACCCAGTGCAGAAATGATTAATGTTTAGATCCTGTGGCTGTTTTTTACACGGAACACAAATATTATACCGTACAAAATTGATGTGGAAATAGTCGTTAAAATATTTCCAGAACAGTATAAGATAATAAGTAAGTTCAGGTGATCCAAATATTTGTACGAGCAACTTAATTTCCTATATAAAAGACGTCGTTAAAAGCTTTACTTTAAAAAAATAAATAAAATTTGTTCACATAAAACAGGATCACTCCAAGGATAAATGGTAATATATGTGTTTCATTCTTTGAAAATATTTGTAGCGGAAATATATTACAATATTTTGATTGTTACGAGGGTTGAATTTAATGTTTCGGGAAAAGATCACTTAATTATTTTTCAAAATATTCCCCATGAAGATTTATACACTTTTGCATGCGTTTGAACCAATTGTCGAAACACATTTGCCATTCTGATTGAGGTATCTCGAGAAGTTACTTACTAGTTTCCATTACTTTTTTTTAAAAGAATGGCCGCCTGACCCACAGTTGTGTATGGGACATCCAAAACGGCGATTAATTGCATTTTTAAAATTAAGTTTTCGGATTAGTTTTTGATACCTGATTAAAATATTCTATAACACTAGGTGAAAGAACCAAAGACATTCATTGTTTACTTTTCCTCCAACAGTGTATACAACTTTAAAAATTTTAAAAGTTTCTGTTTGAGTATTGAAAAAAGTGAAAATCGCCGTGTTTAAGGTGATGTATATCATTAGCTGTGTTCGAGAACTTTTCCAGCAGAAAATATCAAGTAAAAAATATCCGGAGAGTAAAAGTGTAACAAGTGAGTGAGAAATTGTTAAAAAATTTAAAAATATATATAAATACCTCCAATCCTTTCAAGACCGGGCCTTGTTCCACATTGCTGCCATTGTTCATCGACGCACTTCACATTGTTGGAGATCTATTTAATTTACAAATTTCATTAAACTGCTTAAAAAACAATTTTCATACTTACCTCTGTCATTGTTAAATTTTTTCATTTATTTTTGCTAATTTTTTAATTTGGTTTATTGACATACAACAGCTGATCAAAAACAGCTGTTCGTACTTGCAAATTCTTACTGGGACAAATTTCTCCAGTAAAAACTTGCAAGTTCTCTATCATCGAACTGTCAAAATAATCGCTCTCTGGCTCTCTCGTTACTGGCTTTTTGGAGTAAACGAACACTATCAAGTAAGAAATAGTAATCATTTGTACAAATTATCATGTTCTCAAACACACCTATTATCTTCAACCAAAAAGTGCTGTTTTTAAAATGCAACATTCAAGTTCAAGTAGTTATGATTTTAGAAATATATTAATATTATAAATAAATGTTGCATAAATATCGTATATTTTAATTTGAAAAAATTATTAAAATTTGTATATTTTCGGCATATATTGGACCATAACTAAAGTTCCGAGCAAATCCCTTTCGAGAATTTTGTCACGTACATAGCTGTAGTCATATGCTAAAAGCCTGAGAAAAATTGGTTGCCCCTTTTTGCCCCAATCCGAGTTTTAACTGATTTTTTAAAAATTCAATATGTAAATTTTTTTGATTTTGAACATATATTGATATATTTATGTAATAGTGTCTCTAATAGTTATCTTAGGTGGTCAACATTAATAAATTTAAAGAAGGTGGACACGATAGCCTTTCGTTTTGTAAGATTGGTTTAATGGTAAACACATTCTTTCAAATTTACACAAATTCTTGGTTGAAAGATTATATTCCGCGCATTTTTACCAATTGGGGAACTCTTATTTTACCTACATGATAATTCTTATCTCAGTCTTTCTGTTGATTTACGTATGACTGATATTAATCACCGTGAAGTGTCAAAAATTCAAAAATATTGTAATGCAGATTTTTTTTTCCAAATTTCAGCAGTACGAAAAAACAATGTGCATACTATTATTTTTCAACGCGCTTGGTTTTTTTTTTATGTAATGTCGAAAAAACTAAATTTAGGCGATATACTGACCCTCCGTTGCCAATACCACGAATATCAAAAATTATATTTGTGTAAAAATCCCGAATCAAAATAAAGATTTACAAGTAATTATTAAGTCTGTCCATTGGTCAAGGCACACAATTTTCTAATCCAATACAGTAAACTACGGATAAGTGCACATCGCATAAATGCAAAAACCGCATAAGTGCACTGGAACTTGAAGCCATTAGCCTTTTTTATACGTTTACATACAAAAATACACGGATAAGTGCAACACGTATAAATGCAAAAACCGGATAAATGCACAACTTTTGCTTACCTGAAAGTACTTTTTTAGTACAAATTTGCATGCATAAATGCAAATCTCTCATACTACATAAATGTAGATTATGATTTAGAGTAACTGGAGAAAAAAATAGATAAGGTTCGAACAGAAAACACGGTTTAAAAAAAATTTTTAGATTTTTTCAGCACACGTAGTTTAGGTGAATCGAATTGAGTGCAATTTAATATGTATTTTGTAAAAAACAATGGTGCAAAATATGATTGCAGTGATTCATTAACAGCTTTTATTTTGGCACAGAACTGAATATTTTTAAAGTTTTTGTATGAAATATGAAAAACACTAAAACAATGAAATATATTTGAAATTTTTTTAGCTTAAACTGAACTGATTTTATAAGTTTTTATTAAAAACCTGTTATGTAATGTAAATCAAATATAAAATATAAAAACCTGTTATGTAATGTAAATCAAATATAAATAAAAACATTAAACAGCTTTATTGATTTAGAATTTATTTCAAGCTCAAGACCAGTGTTTTACGAAAGCTTATATTTTAATTATTTTCTTAAAGTTCCGTCCAAACTGAACTGGTGTTACAAATTAAAAAAATAATCTAATGTTTGTATAAATGCAATAATCGTGCACATATTCAATGTTTGTATATATGCAATAGTTGTGCACTTATCCGAGTGTTGTATAAATGCAAAAACCGCATAAGTGCACAAAAAGTCGAGCGAAAACCGATGTGCACTTATCCGTAGTCTACTGTATACAAAAAGAACCAAAACACCATCAGCAATTTTTGACGGTCCATAAAACTTTACTGGTTGACTGTTCCCCTTTTTGCTATCTTAGACATTTGTAGTACTATGTGTTATCTATATATATATATATATATATATATATATATATATATATATGCACACGAAGAAAGATCATAAAAAAACTAGAAATCTTCAAGCTAATTTTCCACAGTTTGTAGCTTTGAATGGCTGAAAATTTAGCAAGTTATAAAATATTGCCAAAATCGTTGTACATTCTAACTTATGTAAGTGTATACGATGCAAATTCACGTATAATTGTGAACCGATTTCTTCACAAAATCATACTGATCGTTTTTGTAGCTGGAGGAACATTTGTACCAAATTTGGTTAAGATGGGCTGATTTCCTGAATTAATAGCCGTTTTAGGGGTCCCATACCCCACTGTGTGACGTAAGCATTATTGTGGAAATGGAGTCAGACATGATATACGCTTTCACTTTTCTTTCATAAAATAAATTGAAGGTAATGCATGTTATCACTCGAGAATCTTGGGGTTTGGATTTTAAAATAACTTTTTTTTGCAATAAAATTATAATGCAGTGCAATATTGAGAGCACGCGTTCCAAATATGTTTTCTTTTATGAAGAATTTGTATGTTATGTATTCCAAAAGCATACATTTTCGCCATCTCGATATCTTGCAACGTTAGCATAAGTACTTCTTTTCTCTCTTACAGTGTAATGTAAGCGTAATACCATGTCCACACTACAGTCATTTTTCGTAATTCGCGCTCTCATTCGTAATTCAACCCCCAATTACATGGCGAATTACGTAATTCCCCATACAAAATTTTGAGAGCGAATTACCTTCTGAATTATGATAAAATCGTTGCCATCTCTAATTTTTATCGGAATATATCGAAACAGCTGTCAAAATGAAAATTAAAATGTAAACAACAAACACAAAGATAAAGACAAAGTAAAACAAATTTTATTAATTTTTTGATATTCGACCTTTCCTTTAATATTTTTCTTTTTAATTGAGCTAGAGATCGGGGTTTCACGAATTATTAGTACAAATTTAAAAAACCACGAGTTGCATACAAGCAAAGCAAAGTAAACAAACAAAAGCAACTGTCAAATCGAATTAAGTACGTGTAGTGTGGACAGGGTAATTCGTGTAAGTAATTCAACGAGCGAATTAGGTAATTCGAGACGTAGTGTGGACAGGGTATAAGGTTAAAAAACCAATACAAAAACACATATACTACACGCGGCCAGAAACAGAAGCGAATTAACCAAGAGAACAATTTTTCTCTGATTGTGGTGCCGACGGTTGGCTTCGTCTTTCTTTAGGATTAACTTTGCATATCATTTCTAGATTATTTTAATAAGCGTAAAAATTATGTATTCTAAACTTGCATTCCCATTGGAAGTACCTTACCAAATTTCCAACTGGGTAATTCCTTTGATGTTTTTATTTGTGATGCAATGTGACCGCATGTTCACATGTGAATTTTTATCCAAATTTAAAGTCACATAAAAATCATATAGTATGTAGACTTGTTCCAATATAACCTATTATTGAATGTTTTAAATCTCCGAATTTATGCAGTATAATAACTATGTACGGCTCATACGATTATTCATAAGTTTTTTTTAATGCACGGTGTTCCATTAAGGTGTATAAACTTTTAAGACAAGCTAATGATAACTTGGAATCTCCTATCGGGACAACATAACATAATCAACGGAGTACGATGGCCTATGATCTGTTCCGGCAAGCAGGGTATACAAATCCACTAAATGCTATATAACATGAGGACTCTAGTCATGCCCTTTACAGCAACAATATAAATTCGTATAGATATATTGTGGCCGCAACATGGCTGACAGCAAAAGCTAATATAGTGCCTACAGAGATTAACTGGTGTTGGCCTTTTTGCGCGAAAGGAAATCACATAATTTCTCAGCGTCATTTCTTTGGATGCCATTCAACATATACATACTCCAAAAATTGTGACAAATAGAAATTTTGGCAATAAGCACATACACACACACACATACACACACAAGCTTGTATATAAACCAGGATGTGCTGTCACATAAAGTTGTGTTTGTGACTGATAAGTGCGAATGGTCGTCATAAACAAGGCGGCGAAGAGACGAACTGCTTCCTCAAATTAATATAAATTGCAAATCGCTTCGTATCTTTAGACATAAGGTCAGGTCTGCAGAATGTATCCCTTTGCAGTGTTAGCAACGAGTTCCAGGTCATTTCAATTGGTAACGTGTTTTCCCCTTTCCCCATGATTTAATATATTTATTATGCCACAAATGATAATAAATTACACCTTAGCAAAGGTACAAGGACGAGTTGGGGGAGAAACTATTTACTGAGAAGATATATATTGCTGTCATTTCTTACAGTGTCGCTGTAGTAAATCTTGATGGGGCCATCCGTATGAAATGCTTTATTTTGTTTTTGTGATGTTTCATAAAAAGGTCCGTTTGCGAAGCTGCTCAACATGCCGGCAGTGACGCTAAGTTGACTTCGTTGCGATTCACAACGTGTGTCGCTCATTTCCGTTGGCATTTCTCATGACGGCATCTCATGAATAAACGAATTTTCAAACTTATAAAGAATCCAGATAGCAAAATATTCTATCGCTCAAAAAGGGGCTTAGGACAAGAAGAGCACGAATTTTGCTACACACTTCAAGCGTGCAGCAGTCATCGGCATAGGCTAGTGGCATGTGGCTTTTGTGGAATATGGTGCCAGACATGTTGACACCAACCTTTCTCATCACCTTCTCCATAACTATATTAAATAGTGTACAGGACAGGCTATCGCCCTGCCTGAGACCTCTTACCGTGTTGAATGGTTCAGACTGATCCTTACCAATCTTAACCGAGGATTTGGTGTTGTCTAAGGTACATTTGCAAAGTCGAATCAGCTTTGCAGGAATACCAAACTCAGACATGGCCTCATAAAGCCTTTTCCTTATCGGAGAGTCGAAGGCAGCTTTGTAGTCGACAAAGAGGTGGTAGGTGTCGATCTGCTTTTCATGGGTTTTTTCCAGGATTTGTCGTAAGGTGAATATTTGATCCGTCGTAGATTTGCCAGGTCTAAAGCCGCACTGATATGGTCCAATTAGTTTTTCTACAATTGGCTTTAGACGTTTACACAATATGCTTGAAAGGACCTTGTACGCAATTGGTAATAGGCTTATTCCACGGTAGTTCTTACATTAACTACGATCTCCTTTCTTGTATATGGGACATAACAGACTGAGACTCCAATCCCCGGGCATGATCTCCTCTTGCCAGATGTTCTCCATGAGCTGATGCATGCTCCTAATCAGCTCCTCCCCGCCAGCCTTAAACAATTCAGCAGGGAGACCATCGGCTCCAGCAGCTTTGTTGTTTTTAAGGCGGGAGATGGCCATACGTATCTCGCTCTGGCTCGAAAGTGGACAGTTAATACCATCGTCATGGATTGGAGCGGGGTCTTCTGGAGTGGTGTCAGTATCCAGTAAATTTCTAAAGCGATCTCTCAATATCTTCAGAACGTTATCCGGGTCCGTCACTAGCTGACCATCGCTGTCCTTGCAGGAGGGCAACCCTGTTCCACGCATTCTCGCTTTAACTCTCTTGTAGAATTTTCGGGCTTCCCCTCTACTTCGGAGCAACTCAGTGCACTCATCCTGCCTCTTCAGCTCCTTTTTTTCTAAAAAGACGAGTTGCCTGTCGTCTCTTCTTCCTGTGCCGTTCACGAACAGCTCGCGTTGCCATTGGCTGCAGTTTCGTCCTGTATGCAGCAACCGTCTCTCTCGTGGCATTGCGACATTCATCATCGTACCAGTCATCTTCTTGAGACGGCTTTGAGTACCCAAGTACGCTTCTCGCAGCCCGTTCTAAAGAGTCGGCTATATTTTGCCACTGCGAGGTTATATTGTCAGGGGTTGGAGCATTCCGCAGCAGTTGAGTTAGGTGGTTGGAGTTGGCGTTTGCTACCTCTGTGGTCCGCTGTTTACCAATGTCCAGCTTTTGCTGTGCCTGGTTACGTACGTTTTTCGCCATGCTTAGCCTTGTGCGTACCTTAATTGCGGTAAGGAAGTGATCGAAGTCAATGTTCGCACCCCTAATCACTCGTACGTCCAGAACACTCGATGCGTGCCGTCCATCGACTACCACATGATCAATCTGATTCCTCGTCAATTGATCTGGAGAAAACCATGTTGCCTTATGAATATTTTTATGGTCAAATCTAGTGCTGCTAACTACCATATTTCTTGCCGCAGAAAAATCAATCAGTCTGATGCCATTGTTCGACGTTTCGGTGTGCAGACTGAATTTTCCGATGGTAGGCTCAAATGCGGTTTCCCTGCCTATTTTAGCATTAAAATCGCCTAGTACAATTTTAATGTCATGGCTCGGGCTACGGTCATATACATTTTCTAGGCTCTCGTAGAACTCATCTTTGTCCTCACCGCCAAGGGCGTAGCCAGGATCTGATGTAGGGGGGGGCAGTCGGTTTTACATTTCATGTTAATAGCATGTTTACAAAAAATAATGAAAACTAAGTACCTAACGAAAAATCAATACTCATTGTTTTGGCAATATTTTATTCAACAAAGATAGACTAAATTTTTTTTATTAATTTACGTTAGTGTATCGTAATGATACAACAAATTCGGCTCAAGATCAGAAAATTTTTTTTACAAAATTTAAGTCGTCGAATTCAAGTAGTACCAAAAAATTATTTATAATAATCTTAGTTGTTTTGTTTTTTTTGCCGCAATTCTTGAGCGATTTTTAAAATTGTATTCTTGTGTTATTGGAAATGAAATTGTGCACAGAGCTAACATTTTTTTATTCTGAATTCCTTATCGTTATTTTTTTTAAAATGTATCAAAGTCGATGAAAAAATAATTTTTGACTTCAATTTCAAATATTTTTTGGATTACGTGTCCACAAAATTTTGAACTTCCGCAATAAACTATATTGTCCTGCTCGCAATTATTATCAGATTAGAACAAATCTTAATATATAACATGAAAAATAAATGTTAAGTTTAAAGAAAGTCTTCCGTAAAACAAAAACTATGTTAGTGAGTCACTAGAAACTTTTTGCATATATACCAAAAATTCAGTTTTAAACTGCAAATAAAATAATATTATGTGTTTATAATTAGGCTAAGTATTGTGCTTTTCATTTAAAAAGACCAATACAATAAAACAGTAGCACATTTTCAAACTTCACAGTCTTGAACCAATTGAGACCACCAAAATCTGAAAGCTTATGATTGTTGAAGAAAAACCCTAACTAGGTTTAGAATTATAAGCTAAGGTTTTTTAGCTCTTAATCAGATCTAAAAATTTTACCTTGAAATAAAATCCAATAAACAAAATCTTACTCAAAACGGCAAAACTGTTAAAAAGTAGTAAAATTTTGTCATATTTTTCTATAGTTTTTCACACTTATTTCAGAAATTGCTAAGAACTCGACCAGACATTATATGACAAAAAGATAGCCAAAAGCAAAACAAACAACTCTTCTCAACAATCCGATTTCATATGATAACCCCTTCACATTGTTATAGCCCTACAAAATCATCAAAAATTCAATAAAGAGCCAATAAATCACTTTCAATTGCATGTTTATCGAAATTAAAAATGCTATGCTTTTTTAAATGAAATAGGTACAAAATAGAAATAAATAATGAAAAATACAATTTTTTAAGAGTTTAAAACAGTTTTAGGTTGCATAAAAATGACGATAAAAAGTTTAAATGCCACTGTGTTTTGGGTCGATCATACATCATAAAAATGCTTGAGTTGAAATCCTAGCTGATCCTTTTTTGAAAATATCGATATTTTTCATTTCTGCAGACTGGACCAAAAATCTTTTTAGTTTTTAATCGACGACAGTAAAAAAACTGGTCAAAACATTCCCATTAATAATGGATCACAACTTTTCAGCAAAAAAAATATGGGAAGCTCATTCCCGTATAATCACTTACTTTTCTGGTTGCCAATTTCTAAGTATGCATTACAAAACACATGCTTAAAACAAACACAAATATTAGTGATTACTCGATTAATTCCACTGTGATAGTTTTTTATAAAAATTTTCGAAGACAAAGCCGAACGCTAACTTTGAGCCAACTATAGTCTGCGACAATCGATTTAAGCCCTTAAGTTCCTAACCCTGAAATAGTTTCCTTTTTTTAGTTATCATGGGCACTTTATACAAATTTCTTGTTAAAATATTTTTTCTCAATGGAAGGGCTTTATGGGCTAAATTCGATTATATCAAACTATAGTTAGATTTTCGGATATGCCGTCTTCGACAAAGTTGTTTTAATTAAGTCAAGCTTATCCGAAACCCCAACTATAGCTTGTCGAAAATCTATTCAACCTCTTAAATCAATACTGAAAGTATAAAAATAAACTTAAAAAAAAACTTGTACGAAACTGAAATTGTAACTCAAAAATCTAACGATGTAGTTCGATTCCTCGTGTCCGAATTAGGTTAAAATCGCTGAGTCTAGTCTTGTATATTTTTTTTTTTTTCACTGAATGTATTTTAAAAATACAAACAACTAATTAATTTAGTCTCATGTCTTGTTAAAAGAATCGATTAGGAAATCGAGTACTGAATCAGTTGCCTCAACAATTCTTAATTCCACACTCGATTGATTTTTTTAATATTTTTACTGTGATCGTTTAATTGGCTGCATCGGCTCGCATCGAAGTAGCTTATTCTGTTACTCCAATTTTCCAAGACCTTGTTAATGGATTAAAATAATCTATGATTTTAAAACTAACTTGTATTTGGTCCACCCTCTATATCATTTGACACGAGAAAAAGTGTAATATATTAAAGGAAACACGTTGGACCTAAAGTATCTGAATAGCGAATGCAATTCTGGAGACATGTTCGTCTGTCTGTTCGAATGGCTGGTGTGCAGGATAACTCGAGGAAACCTTACTGATTCTTTTAAAGATTTAACAGTTTTATTATTTTCCAAAATTTAGTTTTAACTTCCTAATGAAAAACTGGACGATATTTGAATTTGGTCAGTTTAATTACCTTACAACAGTAGGTAAAATCTCAGAATACCGAAACCTTTTCTACAACCCTTTTGGTACCTTCATACAAATGACCAAATTCACCCATATACATTTACATACATACCATGTTTCTTTGTTGCAAGTGCACTGCACAATACAGATAAATTTTTGCACAATCTTATCGCTTATTGAACGTTAACTTACGAATAAAAAAAGGGCCTCGTTCTGCGTACTAGTACTTCCAATACAAGGTAGTGTCAATTTTCCCAATAATTTCAAGAAGGAACTCTTAATATTTAGTGAATTCATATGCACTTTCTAAACTGTAACTATTTCTACAGCTTTGATATATGCCTGTAACCGTCTGGGCAACAGTTACCACTGGACAAGCAAGACAATAACAATACTTAAGTACTTTTACTTAAAAATCAGTTAATTTCATTGACTCAGAGTTAAAAAATATCCACTAGAATTTTGGAGAATGAACATAGGGTGAAAGTTTTTATCAGTCTGTTCACCTTAGTGAAATTTCTGTACTTTTTTATTTTGATCTTCATATTTTCCGGCATTTTAACAAATTTTCCAAGCTGTAGGGGAAAAACTTTGTTTTGACTCTTATGGTGGCTATACGTTCACACCCCGGGTTGAACCTTGAGACTAGGTGTCGCAGTCTCTTGCCAACCACAAATCCACATCCAAATTCGTGCTTGTCCGCATGGCCACTATGGTAGATGTCGCACGTCTTCATGCGCGAACACCCGTGTCCCGTCCACCGGATTTCCTGTAAAGCGGTTATGTCAGCCTTGTATTCTTCGAGGACTTCCGCCAGTTGGATGGAGGCACCTGGTCTATACAGTGTTCTAACATTCCAGGTGCATATCCTTAAATCATGGTCCTTAATTCGTTTATACGTCGGTGGCGGGTTGCAAGCCCAGCGCACCACGTCGCAGTTTTCTGGATTTTATTACAGCCGCCCATTCTGGGTCAGACGCTGACCAGGGTACCGCTCACTCTGAGCAGACGTGCCTGGGTTTTAGGTTTCGCCCCTCACAGTTAGTCGCGCTCTGACGGGTGTCAGAGGCACGCTTCCAGGCGTCACCACGTGGAGGTACTCCGTCCGCAGTAGTACTACGAATACGGAGCTCTGTGAGTAGACTTGAAGTGCAATTGGCAAGGATCACTCTGGGTTTGCCAAGTTAAACCGATCAGAAGTTTTACCTTGCATCACACTCCCGACGCCCGTTAAATTTTCATAAAATGTATTTAACATAAAAAAATAAATCATTTAAAAAAAACCATTATTACAAGAGTTATACGTGTTTAACATCACTAGGTCTCATTTGGGCCACCCTGTATTAGTAAGTGAGACACAGGACAAACTTTAAGAAGCGTAGTGTGATGCAAAGTTTCATAAACAGACCAATTTGTTTTTGCATTTTTTCTATACAAATTAAACAGGTCAGTTTTAGTCACAGCATAAAAAAAACCTCAAGTATTGTTAATTTTGTATTCTGTGGAATATATTGAGAAATGTTATACCTTATCGGTTATATGGAACCAGAAACAGAATACAATCAATCTCAATACCATTAGCAGCAAGTTCCGAAAATGTTACCTGGCCAACGCAATACTGGATGCGTTCATTCGGGCGGCATGCGGCAGTCGCATTTTTGAGAAATTAGTATTTTTGTGGTGAATATTCCTCAACAAAGCTGACGTACGGAGTCGTCGTAAAACTGTAGGTCCCGCCAAGTAATTGTTTTTACATGTAAATTCGCACAATTTCTATTCAGTCGTTACACAGGGAAATTGCGTTATGCGATGCGCATCCAAATTTGATCCAACAAGAAAGGGTGAATGCGAAAGATTCGAATTTTATTTCGTAGCAACTGTAATTACATATGGAAATGAACCAGAACTGCTGGCGACGTATTTGAGGAATTACATTTTCAAGAATAAGTAAGATTTTCTACCAAATCGACAAAAAATGATTACTGACCCATAGATGGGATTCAGTTCATTTATCTCTTCACTGATAGGCTATTTGGGACATTTGTTGAATATATGAAATTTGTTTGATTGGATTAAAATTATAATCATTTGTATTGAAACTAGAATTTTTAACGAAAATGAAATTGAAATAAGTATTAAAAAGCGAAATAAAATTCAAGGGATGTATTGCATAACAATCTTGTATTTTTTATGGCAAACAAATATTTAATTTTTTTATTTTTAAAGATTTTTACTCATCTTAATAAATAAAAAAAATTTGGGAGAGCGGCATTTATATAGTCTATGCACAGTTAATTCGATTTATACGATAATACCTTTTTTAATTTACTTTTAAAATCAAGGGCTACTAAACACTTTTAAAGTAAAATCGAATAACTTTCACCACTTTTGTCTGACTTTAAAAACTTAACGCGCTTTATTATTATAATAAAATTCTACTTTGATATTAAAATATAAATGTACTACAGTCAAGCCAAAGAAACTACTTATCATGTACAATTTTATACCAATATTTTATGAACATATTATACTATGTATATTATTGGAAAGATCCATACATGCATTTATGAAAAAAAACACAACATTCAAATTTTTACTGACATGTGATAGTTCTAAATCGAAATTAGACCAAGAACGCCAGCAACTTCTTAGTGATATTACACTGCTTGCAACCAGTATAGCCAAACACTTTTAGTCGTTTTTTTAAACATCGATCCATTCTGCTGAAAGGCGATTAAAGTTTAAAAGAGAACTTGAAAAGTGTATGTTACTATACAAAAAACTGTCAGACGAACAGTCAAAAATAAATGATTTTTTTAAAACAAAGAACCACACGGATGCACTTCAAAAACACACACGTTTGACAATATGCAGTGGATTGTAAATTTTAATAGCATTTTGTATTTTGGTAAATTTTGAATTCTTCGAGTTTTTTTTAACTTATAAGAAGTTTAGTTTATTGAAGGAAAGTAAGTTTAGTAAAAAGAAACGACTTTTATTGTATTTTTTAAGATCTAGGAACGTAACCCTCCTTTTTGTACTAGTTTCTTGTACCGTTCTTATGGAAACGTAACCACCGTGTTAAGAGAGGTGGTAAGTTAGTTTTGTGTAGCTACATATTTCGTAATTTAATTTATTATATGATGTTATAATTTTGCTTTTTTTTCGTTGTCAACATTGGAAGTTTTTAAGCAATATTTTCAGAAATGCTTGCAGTTGTTGGGAGATTCAACTATCTAGGCACATTGCGACAACGCACAACACTTTTCGGGAACATTTATTTAATTTCGTGGCAATATGTGAATGCTATCTGCATAAATTAGTTAACGTTGTACTGCAATCTACGCTCTACTTGTTATCACATAAACAGAACACGATGCTCAAAATCTAGCCGAACTGAGATTTTGTTTCATTGGCTGGGTTTAATAGCTTCCGACGTACAAAGACGAGACCATATGTACATAAAATTGAACATATGATAGAATAAATTCGTTATTGCTTGACAAATTAAATTAATCAAAATTGTCCGGCGAATCTGGGATGGGATACAAATACCAATTGTATGATGATAGCACGTTCGTATCGGACATGCACAGGAGCTGAATGCTGAGTGTCTGCAAAGGGCCGGAGTGTAATTCCCATGGTGGGCATACATATAATTTGAGATTTTCCTGCAGCACTCCCCTGACAAGGTTTATGACCAAGTTGAGATGAAGAGGGTAAAAATACATTTAATGTTTAGATAGTATTAAATGTTTCAACGCCTGACTGTAGTATCGCAAGAAACCCACACACACACAAACCATTGGCAGTCGCAGTCGGTTTCATGCGGTGGTTGATGGCCCACTGGAGTGTGGTTAGGTTGAATCACCTCCTCGAAGCCGTTCGCCGCTGCTGCGGTGGTTGCAAAAGTTTTCTTTTTATGCCAGCAACAACCCTAAGCAGAAAGAAATCAAGTTTCGTAGATGGCTTTGCAGCTCATTTTGTTTTGGTGTTAATAATGCGAATTTTCACGTTTAAGTTCTTTTTGACAGTTTGATTTATGATGCAGTGGCTTCATTATCTACTCCATAATAATTTCGGATAGCAATAAAGAAGAAGACGAGTCCGCCTCAGAGCCAATTAAAAGTTTTGAGCAAATAACAAATAACAATATGGACGAAACCCCACACTGACAGTGAGATGGAATCGCCAGGACCAGTTGGGGTTGAGTTTGCAAAGTGTTACTTATTGGATGGCCCAGTTTAAATTTTCACAGTTTCGTTGACCTGTACCTGCCAAGGGCTGTGTGTGTGTGTGTGTGTGTATGTATACGTGCGGCTGTCCGCCAGAGTACTTTGTTGCTAATTTAGCATGACATTCGCCGCAATTAGACCAACAGCTATCATTTGCCATCGTCTAACCCTATCGCCAGTGTTACCAAAAGAGACGATAATTTCTTACAGCCTCGGGGCGAGTCAAGTCTCCTCATAAGTGCCGCATTTGCCAAATGTTGCAAGTCATACCCAGCCAACTAATGTGCACTTGTATGTAGGTGCGATTATAAAATGTAAAAAAAAATGTACTGCGAATTCGTACGATTTTCGATACTTGTATCATGCCGCTTATGAAGCGGCAGCACTGGCCCCAATGAAAATGGACTAAAAGAGGAGGGGCAGGAGCTCACTAACAAGTGTATTTGCGAAACGCATTTGGCATATAGTTAATTTCCTTCAACAACGCTTTTGGAAAAATGATTAATTAACTCAACTCAAAAGAAAATGAACTTTCCGTTTTCGGTCGGGGCAAGACAACTACTCGACATGCTGAAAGTATTTGTCATTAAGAGATTTCAAAATGTGATTTATGACCGTACAGACTAATGAAAACCATGTTTGCACACAAACTTTAAACCCATACAACACTGGTTTGTACCGAAGTAAATCAATTTCAAATCTACTTCCTTCCAGGCACAAGTATTTCTATCGGCCGCCACCGGTCGCGGTTTAAGCTGAAGACATCACAGCTGGTCCATAACAGGTTCTTGTGGGTGAATCGGTTGCGGTTTCGTCGGTTAGAATTACAGATAATAAGTCGTGTGGTTTTGCGGCATTGCATTTTATTTCAATTACATTTACATTCCAGAAGAGAGTACAGTGTAGAGGGAATGAGGTGACATCGTAATAGACTACGTTGTCTTGAGGAAAGCAAAAGAAATGAGATGTTTTAAAGGAAGGACTGTTATTAGTTAAGCTGATTAGCCAAAATAGTCATGTACAATAAAACACTACAAGACTACAATCAATGATGTCACATGAGAAGCCCTCATAAGAATAAAATAAAATATTATAAAAATTATAAGCAAATTCAATGGGAAATAATAAGACAGATGGCGGTAACGATATGGCGGAACAACTAATATACAACTTTGGAGTTTTGGAAGTTAATGTTAATAACAAATATAAAAATTCCACATTAAATTCAGAAAATACAATTTAAACATCCGAAATTCTACTTGAAGTTAAAAAAAACTCCAATTGAAAATTCTGAAATTATAATTGAAATACAGAAAAGAACAATTGAAATTCAGAATTTTAAAATGAAAATCTTAATTTCTAGTAGAATTTCAGAATAGACCAATCAAAAATAAGAACTCTGTTGAAAATCTGCAATTCAAACACAACAACTTTAAATTCAGATAAGACCATTTGAAAATCGTATATTATACTTGAAATTCAGAAAAGAAAAATTAAGAATCGGTAGTTCTACTTAAAAATAAAATTCAGAATTTTTAATTTAAAATCAGAAAAGACTTTATTTAAATATTTGTTGACTTTTAATTGTTTTTATCCGAAATTCAATTTGATTTTTAATAGATAAAATTAAGTTTAATTTTTGAATTTTATTTGGTCTTTTCTGAATACGAAGTAAAAATTGTGATTTTTAATTTAAAATTTATTTATTTATTTTTAATTTTTATAGGAGAGTAAACGTTCTATAAACGATTTGATTTACGAAATTTGACTGGATTTAGTGCACTGGCAACAAATATGTATTGGTAAACGTATATGGGAGAATTATGTCATTTGCATGTATCAGAGGTTTTGCCTACTATTGCTACAAAGTAAAAAAATCGCATTCTAAAATTAAGTTTAAAATTCTTATTTTTTGCAGAAAAAGTTCTTAACGATTTAAGACAAAAATTACTAGTTTTTTCTTAAAACAAGTAAAAAACAGGATATTTTCAAAAATGTAAGCGTAGAAATGATTAAAATAAGAATGAAATTCTTGAATTAAGTATGTACTAACAAGTCAATTCTTAGAATAACTATCAAATTTTATCTGACTTGAAGTAAGAATAAAAAATCTTAGATAAATCTCTGAGAAAAAAAAGTTTGGGGAGAAATAACATTTATTCTTAATGTAACCTGAGGGACAGCAGTGACACAGTTTTTGTCCAATATTTTAGACTGTCCACTTAACTGTGTTTTTATTTTTTTGTTTGTTCAACTCAATAATCAGCTGTGAATTAACAAGAATTGGTTAAAAATTTTTAACAATTTTTTTTAACCAAAAATTAAATGATTTTGACCTAGAAAACTAGCGTAACATGTTAAGAGTTGAAAGCCGTTAAGAGTTGTGAACTACCAAAAGCCGTTTTAGAGTAATTTTACTGGTAATTAAGGGGTATTTAGAATAAAAGACCACAAATGTGTTGTTGATCCCTTTTAGAAATATATTTTGGATATGCGGGTTTTTTAAGTTAATCCTACGATGATTTTTGATTAATTTTTATTATCATTACTTACATGTGGTTTTTCATAAACAAAGTTCGTCTCAAGAAAAGTCTTTGGGAGAAAACGACGGCTGAATGAAAATGAGTTCCAAGAATTGCATGAATTCGTTAGTTTTTCCAACAAATTAATTTTTTTTTATCTCTATTTGTTTAATAAAGTATTATCAAAACAAAATGTATTGATTTTTAAAAAGTACTTAGTTTTAATTTTTTTTGTTTGTAAAAATAATATAAATTTTTTTTTTGTCGATCGTGTGGGTCTTCCTTTTCCATTTTTAGTTATATCTTCTGCATTATCGGTATTTATCCACCAGATCTTACTTCCTATCACCCTAAATTCAGGAAATCAATTTAAAAAAAATGTTTTATTTCGAAATTTCCATTCAAAAATACTTTATATTCGAAGGTGTACCACGAGTATGTGTATGTATTTAAAAAAATTTGTATTACAAATTTACGGATCATTTTTTTGTGTGACAGTCAAAGAAAATGGGAAATCTCCCGCCAATTAGAACGTGCTCCGCAACCATAACATCAAACCAACAACAACAAAAAGATATTAATTAGAAAAAATCCGAAACATATTACTTAGAATTCGAAAGTCTTTCCATTGTATGCTTAGATGTTCTTTTCACCACATATGTACTATTCAAATTATTATGAATTTGAGCAATAGATACATGCCATTTGAAATGAATTAACAATACTCTACAAACAGTATCCGGCACCAAATACAAGGCCCTGAAATTATTTTCATAGAAGTCTTGTAACTAGCATCTACGTCGTCCGTCTCGTCTCATGGTTGGTATTGGGTTCGTATGGAGCTGTGCAGATCCATGTTAGTAAATGCAATTTGTTTGGCCCTAAGTACTTATGTGTCTCACGTTGTTGATGAGTTCAAAACTTTTACCTTTTGGGGAATGTACTTACGTTGCATGTACTTACGTTTATTCGTGGATTCGTCGTCGTTACAACTGCTGCCATACTCGAGAACATTTCCATACGGTTGGTTCTAGCAAACTTTGTGACATTCGGCTCTGTCGTATCTACTCCAGAAATGTTTATCCCCAAAAACAAGTATTTTTTATTTTCATCCTCAAGTAACGAAATTCTTTTATAACAAAGAGCCCTAAGCAAATATTGCATTATGCACAAATCCGTTTTTTCTGTCTTTTTTTCTCCGAGAATGAAGTTAAGGGATAAATAGACGGTGTGGGTATGTGTGTCTTGTAAATCTGTACGAAAATATGTTATCCATTATAAGAACAAACTTATAGAATGGCAAGAAGCAAGAACGACTTCTTGGGGGAAACTGCAGCAACGCAAAAGTCCCTGCAAGCAAACACCAGTGCAGGGGTCCTTCACTTGGCGGAAAAATAAAACTCCGATATCTTCTTGAGGCGCAGTGGGCAAAAGGAGAACCGAAAACATATAATATATTAAAAATTTATGAGATTGTCGTCGTCATTTCGTTGGCTTCAAAGTTTTTTGTGTTATCGCAAAATTGGAGGTGGTTTCACTCCTTTTGCACCAAATTTTGTTGATTGTGTAGTTACGTCTAGCAGAATAGCGTGTGTGTGCGAATGGTGTTTGTGTTTAAGACGGATCCGTTGATGTCGACATGTTTCTCTCCATGAATACATCGATAGTGGAATTGTCAATCAACACTTTGAATTCTACCATTCTAATGTTAGTTATGTGTCCTTCAGATAATGATGAAACTTGAGTCCCAGAATAATTAAGAGATTCCAACTAATGATTCCTAGAAGAATAGAGTTCATTTAACATCAAAAGAATCGTAAACTTCCTAGCAACAATTGCAATTTTAGCCTTGCAGGACACAAATCAAGAATGCTTTTAAAATATGTAATGAATTGCAATTTGATATCAGTGTGATAATTATACTTAACTTGTATCGGATTATCTTAAACTCAGTAATCCAATCATAATCATATTGAGGTACAATTCAAAGCAGATAAAAAAAATAAATAAAAGATGGTTGTTGTTCAATTCACGCCCAAACAATGTCCGTAGGTGACAACCAAATAAATAATGTAAACTCATTCTGTTTTTCATTTTGTTTTTTAGGTAAAGATGAAACAGCCAAAGACATTAGATGCCGAATTAATAAAGAGTGTGCAGCATTCAGCACTCTTAAGTAGAAATGAAGGTCCACGTCACAAGAAACATTAAAATAAAAATGCGCATCTCACCAACACAGCTTTACGCACCAGGAACTAAAATCCTTAAAAATTCGACGTCGCAAGTGGATGCGAACTGGCCGCACCCCTAAGGAAGACTCAAGATGATATAGCTCGCTCAGCTATCGATTGGAATCCGGTCTTGGACTAATCAATGGGATTTAATTTATTTTTTTTGTAAACTTTTTTCTTAACAATTTAACCCAATGATAGTTTGTATGTGTTCATTGTACATCAGTCTTTACAAAAACTAGGTTAAAATACGAAAATCGTTTGCTTAAGTGCTAATTAAAGTAAAATTATGTCTACATTTTTACATTATCCGAAAAACGTAAGTTATGTTAGTTTGTATTTTGCGTATGTGTTAAATTTGTCCAAAGTTGGGCAGAATCCGAATGTTGAAACCCGTTGTTAAATCAGAATTTATAAAAAATGTTTTCATTACACACCTGTAGTATTATGAGACATTGTGTTGAGCTCCGTAGATATTCATGTACTTCGCTAAACTAAACTGAGAAATTAGACACTGTTAACTGTTATTTTCTTTGTTAATATTCAAAATAAGTCCGTTTTATTGTCACCCCCTCAAAGTTACCTATTTACGGTAACACAGCGTCAGAATAGACGTTCAGGATCTGTGGGGACTTCTAGAACGTTTTAAAAGTAGATGATTAAGACTTTTTCCAAATATTAGTTTTCTTTTTAGCATTTTTTGTTTAGGTTTAGTGGATGTGTATGTGCATTCATAATATTTCATTGTTGTGCCCTGGTTCGGTATATAAGTATGTCGCCAATTTGCATATATTTACAATACATAATTCCCCATGGGAACCTTTGCGAAATGTGCAAAATATACACAAGTGGAGGCCAAAACAACTAAAAATTGCGGCACAAAAAAAAAGGTATCCATGAACAGAAATCAGCCCGAGCTCTAATCGCAAGACATTTGTGGAGTATCGTATTGTATATTTCTATTTAAAATACTCGTGTGATTGGGCTGTTCCTTTGGCTTTGCCCAAATACTCGTAAAACGAACTCCCTCGAAACGACTGTCTGATTACGGACGGAGCCGCTTTTGGCATTAGCACTGCCAACCACAAAAGCCGAAATAAAAGCAAAAGCAAAGCAAAAACCGTTGTAACAGTCGGTCCCTGTCCCAGTGATGCAATAAATTTTTACTTAATGCGATTCTGCCATAAAATACAAAATTCCATCAGCATAAATACACACATACACATGTTGTATCTACATACTACACATGGTAGGAAGTGTGTGTGTGTGTGTGTGTGAGAACATATTGGGTTTTTCGTTAACATTTGCATTATGAATCCTTCGCCTGCCTCCCATAAAAATGTTTCTTTTAATTCATAAAGATGTGGAGCGGGTCTCGTACTCATCTAACAGCATATACACACAAACAGTCACACACACATATACAAATGTATAAGGGGGTTATGAGAAATGAACAACAGACAAATACGGCAATTCTACAATTTCCACAAGTACCATCGGAAAAAGCAGATACATATTGATGGCGTCAGAAGCACCGTTCAGCGATCAAACAATAAAAATGCAAATGCCACTATGTGGAAATGGGTTATGGCAGCCCAAATATCGCTTTGTGCAGTGGACAGTGACGGAACGTTGGTCACCCGATTGTATGCTGGAGTATCATGTGGTTGTTGGGCTTTAATTCGCTATCTGTGCTTTGCGCCCCTAGTCAAATGTGTGAGTGTGCCATAACGATGTCCTCCAACATGGTCCTTTGGCCTCAACTGAATGATGTTATGTTTACTAAAAGAACAATAAACATTGTAATCTAATGTGGGATCCTTTTAAGATAATGCCTTATTGTTGGATTTGAAATGGAGATAAGCATAAATAACGTCAATGTTATGTGCTGATGTCCTTTAAATGCAAATGGGATCACGATGTATCAAAATATTATCATAAGTAGTTACTAAGCTATAAATCAAGCGTATAGTAGGACGTCTACAACTTCATGCAAGCTATAATAATATGTAAGAGTAAATGTAGTTTGTCATTCGTTGCGTAACACCTTGACTTTAAGGGTACTCGTGACAATCGATAACTAACTGTAAAAATCTTATTTGCCAATGCCTATGATCTTTGTTCCGACATCTTCTCTAACGATTATCCATCCAACCCATATTGTATTGTTCAATTTAAGTAAGAACAAATACTTCTTCTTCTGCAGCACTTTTCCGGTACATTTCTGTGTTAATAGCGATAAGCCATGTGTACTGACCATGTCCTTGTCAGCACAAGTAATTTACCAACTCTTACAGCACCTCAAAAGCCAATGATTGTTAGCCTTCAGCAGAACAAGTGACACGTGGATAAAGTTTCATTCATCGGGCAAGAAGCAGTGTGCAGCCAAAAACGTGCCCAGGAACTTTCAAGTTAGTACGGTGGACTGTGCAGCGAGCTTGAATCGTTGACTTAAGTTAGATACAGATAAGTCACGTGAATCCATGTATCGACATTTTCGTTAATTTGGCTTAAAATTTAAGGCAACAGGAGTGGCCAACATGTTCAGCAGACCGTTCTAACAGTGCGTTCGTTGGTGATTACAGCTAATTAATGGATTTTGGATGTTTCTCCAACACTTTAACAAATGACGTTGATTACCTATACCTTTGTGTGGCAGCTCAAAGAAATGCTCGGGAATAGCAAAGAATAATGTGGTGTTACACTTACCATCCGCACAGACACACAGATGGAGTGAGTTGGCCGGAGTTTTTTTTTTTCTTTTAATTAGTTTAGTGCTGCGCTGTTGATTGCCAAATAAAAAGGTGTTTAATTTACATATTCGTATTTTGTACTTTCACCATCTTCGTCCTTCACACCTTTTGCTTTCTATCATAAGGAGCCAGATGAGCATTATCCTTTCATTTAATTGGCCGTTGCTGGTAACGCAGATACAAAAGGCGCATGAAGTTTCACTTTGCTATGCATCTCCTTTAACCCGACGGTGCTTTTATGTATCCACTACAAAACAAAATAGATTTTATTAATTCATTCAATTAATATTGTAATGGGGAGAGCTTCCAGCACCTGACCCTAGTCGTAACCTAAAATATATGGGTATTCGTTTATTTAAGCACAGCGTACAACATTCACCTTCAGCAGAGCCTCGCACTTATCTCTGCAACACGTGGAGCGACCAGTGGTTCCAACGGTGTTGCTGCGTTGCAAAAAAAAAACCAATGAATGCTAGAATACTAGTTTAGTCTTCGTCTGCTTGCCTTGTGTTCGATATAATTGATGAGCTTAACATTCATTCGTTACTGTTTTTATGGCAAAAGACGGTTGTTAAATAAGGGCATTGGGCTACTGATAGCCCGATTACATTATAACAGAACGGTTCGGTTTGTATTTTATATATACTGAAATTAAAAATATATCAAGAAAAAATATGTGATTATTAGCAAGTCTATTTATTGTTGTTTTTTTGCAATAGGCCTACTACCAGACTCTAAGTACTTATTAGTTATATATGCGCATGAGCTTTTAGTAACATTTTTTAATTTCCCTAGTTGAATTAAATATCATAAATTTTGACATTAACAATATTAAATTGCATAAGAACTTAAGCTTTACAGACCTTTAAGTCCGTCATTACGAAAGCGACGTGACCAATTTGCCCACTTTTCGATCTCAGACGATACATGCAAAAAATTTTCATAAACAACATGACGAACGTCAAAGTGACCACGACTGCAATCTCTGACACAACATTATAAACACCTTAACCATTAACAATATTCGGTGTTGTTGCGATGATATTCGATTTATTTGGATATACTTTTCGTTGTATATTTATAGAAATATTTTAAATTTATGTTATGTTCGCTGAACACGAAACTGCAAATAAAACTACTTTTTCTGGTTTAATTTTTATATTACTAGCTTTCCTGGCTAGCGTTGCGCTACCGCTACTTAAACGTGGGTGCCTATTGTTTTTTAAAATAAAATATAACCTTTATCACTTAGCGATAATTTAGCATTATACAGGTAAAAGAATTTGTAAACTCAGATGTTAAGTTTAGAAGATTACCCCCTGTCTGAACCCCCGGTCTGAACTAAAATGGCAGCGCTATACGTATGCACTATTAAAAGTACGTGCCACAGTTCCTACACGTTCCACGTTCCTACATTATTTCATTAATTCAGTGGCTGCCAACAGTAGGTGTAAACGTTGAATTTCGTCGCTCCTCGCAACGCTATGGCAGATATACATTACCGATTCAAATCATCAAATCGAATCATTCGACACAACGATTCAACCTTTGTTAACCCAACAGCGAGGAAGTGGATTTCTAGTGACACATCATGAGTTGATGCTTACGCTACTGCAAACTTAGCTGCCGTCTAAGCAGCCAACTCCGGCTAAAGTGTCATCGAGCGATGAATGCAAAGAAATTCGATTATTTAAATTTTATCTATTTACTTCAGCAAGTTCTCCATAACAGTTGACACTATCAGCAGATATGTAAGAGTTGAAGTTGACACAGTGCCACCCTCTGGGAGGAATCAGAGAAGTCGAACCGCCAAAATGTCACCCCAAAAGGCATGTGAAGCGTAAAATTGTTTCACATTTTGTTGGTAATTTAGCAGACAATTTGATGCCTGATCGGTATTATTGTCATTTTTCATGATGCTGCTTGTACGGGCACGTTCAAAGTTGGGAAGAGAGGGGGCTTCTCAGCGAAAGCAACTATACCGGCGAGATACAATACACTCGCATACAATTCAAGAAGGGGGCTTTCGAATAAAAAATACATATTTGCCTGCCTTTATGGCTGCAGTTGTTATAAATTACTGGCAGTTAATATTTAAGACGGCTCCCCCATACCGATGAATCATTGCAAGTGGATTCAAGCCCATTCTCTCGAGAAGGGGAAGAGCACACCGTACACCTTGAAAACCATTTCTGCTGTACGGAGATAAATGAGTTCTTCCTCCAAATTGGTTCCAATCTTACTTATTCGTGTAACGAATTTCTGTATTGTATTAAATTCGTAAGTTAATACAGCAGGCTAAATGTGTGTCTGTGTGCTTCCATCTGAACAATAGTGCGTTTATAAAATCAGCTGGATGTTGCTTCCACCTACGTTGTTCGTTTTCAAATGGGGTTCTTGGAAAGTTGCCATTAGAGAGTACGAATTGTAGCCACTGTAGATTTCAGCCGTTAACGTTGCATTTAATTAATGGTGACAAACATTAACAGAAACATGGGCAGACACACACTCGTGCGGCGACATCCACAGCAGTAGCACACAATTGAAGAACAGAGAAAGAGACCAATTTCCGCTCAACGAAGCTCCGAGTTGACCATTCATAATAGTTGCAAGCTCGTGGCTCGTGTTGTTTAGAATTTTATAATTTAAGAATGAGAAAAAGCATACACGAAAAAGATTTTTCTAAACATTAACGTTGATACAGTGATTCTGAATCTTTGAAGTGGTTTAGTGTCAATTGATTATCGGGTCAGCTACAACATGATTCATTATAAATAAAGAAACCTTTTTCAACACCCTCAAACTTTGAATTGCGGATACAAAATAAACTATTCCAAAGTCCCTATCTTACTGAAACAACTGGGCGATGATGAGTGAATAATGATGTCGGGATAGAGCGGAGTTGACAAAGTTCGGAATGGAACCTTGTTAAAGGGTTATTTTTTAGTTGTTTTATTTTCGCATAACCATTAAACGGTCACAAAATGGTCGGATGACGCAACGCTTTTGTGAACACACATATACATAATTAAGTTTGGCTTCATGTGATCAAAAATTATATTTTAATGTATAAAATATATATAGATCTAAAATTTAATTATTTTATGTAAACTATATTTAAACAATAGTGACACAAAATTATCTCTCTAATAAATTAATGTTTTAATTTGAAACATTTTTTTTTCAATTCCCAGTAGGAAGTGTCTGCAAGACATCCTCAAAGATAGGTGCACGACCATAGTAAATCGTTGATGACACGTAGGGGACCGTCCATACAAATCGTTGACGAAATTTTCATACAAGTGTCCGCTTTGTCATTCACGATCTGATGAGCGACAATGTCGGTTAAATTGTCGTTGATGCCTAAATAAGCGACATGTCGCCTACACAATCATGCACGATTATCAAATTGTAGTTACCAGTGATTAATTATTTAAAATAACAAATTGAAATAGTTTTATTGAAAACGTGCGATACATGAAACTTCACGCACTGCTGTTTCCAACAAACTAAAAATTGTTTACCTTTACTTTCCTCTCTTCAATTCTATGTCGTTATTGTTCTGTGACATTGAACTTTTTTGTTTGATGCACTACAACATTAGTATTTTGTCGGTCAGCTTGTCGTCAACCGAGTGTTCTGATGACAAGTATATACATTTTTCACATTTTCTCCTGAAGACAGCGTTCGCATTCGTTTATGAACTGTGTATACTGTTGCGTGACCCTAAAAATATAAAGCGTATTAATTGACAATAATGTGAGAAACTCTCTCACATCTCATACATAGGTTGTAAATTGAAACCAGTACAGAAATTTCAGTCAGATAAACTGACTGATAAATACCATCACCCACTATAAGATATTGTGTAATTCTTGAGTTATTGAAATTAACCGATTTGTAATTAAAATTACTTATGTATTATTAGGTATGTGCTTGGTTTGGAGCGTAAACGGTTCTAGCCAAGACTTTCGGAACATAATACCAATGGTCGAAAGACATGTAGCAAAACCGTAAAAGTTTGACTTATTTATTTACGAGGTACCGTTAGGTGCAGCTCAAAGTGTCCGAAGTTTTTTTTTTGTAAATTAACGCTCAATTTCCGAAAATAGGTCAATTTGTATGGGAGGTACCAGAAGGGGTCAACCGATAAAGTCCATATTCATCAAAGAGTCAAATTTTCATGAGCGTAAAACTTACGCAAATTCTGACTGAATTCAGTGTACTTGTAAAAAAGATATGTATGTAACCCTATGGGGGTAAATTCGGTCATTTGTATGGGAGGTACCAGAAGGAGTATGTCAAAAAGTTAGGTTTTTTGAGGTAATGCCTCCTATTACAATATAAATTAACTGACTAAATCTGATTGTCCCCCAGGTGCCGGTTTGGAAGTTATGGGGAAATATTAATGTTCCAAAAATAGGTATTTTTGTATGGGAGGTACCGGAAGACGTGAATCGATATAGTCCATGTTCATTCCAATTTGAGTGATCTCAGTTTACTTACAAAAAAGATATGTATGTAAAACTATAAGGGTCAATTCGGTCATTTGTATGGGAGGTACCAGAAGGGGTGTGTCAAATAGTTAGGCTCTCTGAGGTTTCGCCTCCTATCACAACATTAATTTATCGACCAATTTTCATAACCCCCCAAGTTTCCTTTTGGAAGTTATGGGAGAAATATTAATTTTCCAAAAATAGGTCATTTTGTATGGGAGGTACCAGAAGGCGTGAACCGATATAGTCCATATTCATACCTTAGTTTAATTTTCATAAGCGAACATCATACGCAAAATTTGAGTGATCTCAATTTACTTAAAAAAATAGTTGACAACTATTGCAAGATAAATAATCTGACCAAATTTAGATATCCTCCGATATTCTGTTTGACAGCTATGGAAGAAATATTAATTATCCAAAAATAGGTAATTTTGTATGGGAGGTATCAGAAGGGGTGGGTCTATTCTGCCCATTTACAATCCCATGAGTTCGTTTCGAAAAATATTAATACTGGTAAATTTTCATACCGATCCGTTAAGGTTTACTCGAGTTATCCTGCTGACCAGCCATCCAGCCAGACAGACGGACATAGCTCATTCTTCTTAAAAAGTTCTGAAACGAATTTGGTCTTAAGATACTTGGGATCTAACTCGTCTCCTTTAATGCGTTACACTTTTTTTCGTATCAAATGATGTATACCCTCATCCCTAAGGGTGATGGTTTAAAAAAAATTGTAATTCTATACTTTAGAGTTATGCATAATCTTACACAAGAGCTATGAACAAATTACCACACTACTAGTTTGCTAACAGACTGACTGTGGCATGATGATGACCTGGTTTCGCATCCTATTTTTTTAAACTGAATCTTATGAAAAATTTCCAACATGCAGTTATGGGATTTTTATAGAAGTTATGGAATTGTAGCCATCAGGTTCCTGTCATACAAAATGAAAATTTTTTACATATTAATCCCATAATTTCCAAACCAAAAACTGCAGGACATCTGAATTTCGTTAGTTTTATAATCTTGTAATAATATGCAAAACCTCAGATAACTGAAACATGTACCTTCTATATAAATGATTTAATTATCTTCTTTTTTATGTCAGTGTCAAATTTTGCGCAAGGTTAACGATTATGACACTCTGACTTAGGTATGAATGTGGGCTTTATTGGGCGACCTCTTCTGGTAGCTCCCATGCAAAATTTTTAGACCGGTCGTGGCATGATGGTTAGAACACGCGACTACCATGCGGGTGATCACAGGTTCAACTCCTGGCTCGAGTCATACTCGAATGTTGTCGACACAACTTTGCAGTATCAGTGTCGAGTCAATCGGCATGTCTAGTGAGAGCTTCTTAATAGAGATGGGCACTCGTTACGTGATTGGCGTGAATCACGTGAATCACGCGTGATTCACGCGTGAATGTGAGTAAGTTGGAAATTCGCTCACGTGAGCGTGCATGAACGTGAGTGCCAAAAAAATCTTCGTGCATGAGCGTGCGTGAGTGCATACTTTGCGTGAATCACGCTACTCACGCCACTCACGCAAAGCAAAAAAATAGTTATGGTTCATAGAATTTACAGCATATAATATGGTAATAACTTAATTTTTATATGAACTGTTGGAAACCTTTTTCAATGAATTCAACAACGAAATAAAGTATATATAAATGTTATGTATGTTAGGGTGGTCGTAAAAATCGGTGTTGGATTTTAGTCAGTGCCACCCCCTAAGAATGATGTCTTTGCAGATTTTGGGATAGCCAGCACGATTGGAGTATGTTAACATGTAAAGTTTTTAAGCTCCTACAGCCACGTTTGGTGGGCAAAAATCAAGAACGACTAGTCTAATTTTGATAAAACAAATATCATATATGTTCAATGAACATTGTTCATAAGTAATTTCTCTGCATAATGAACAGTTCCGTAGTTATAAAAAGTTTTTTAAAAACATAAAAAAATTGTCTAAAAATTCAATTTTTTATATTTAAAAAACAATGAAATTTTCAAGTCCTACTACATTACCGTAATGCATATAACCAATGAACAAAATGAGACATATATCATAAAAATCGATGAATGCGTTTCACTTTAATTCACAACTAATTAAAGGTATCTTATTTGACAAAAATGTTGATTTTTTGATACAATGTATATGGACAATCGTACTGAATGAATTTAAAAAAATTATTTGAGGATATTTACAAAACTCTTCAGAAAAAACGTTGATCACTTTGTCTGATTCTTAGAAATAATAAAAGTAAGTAATAACGAAAAAGTTATTTCATTTTAATGATTGCGGTAGCTACTCCGCACAGTGTCGTGTTTTCATACAAACGGAGGCCAAAAGTAAAAGTCAGGTAAACTGACTGATAAATAACATCACCCAATATACGATATTGTTTTAGTTTTGGGTTATTGAAATTAATAGACTTTCAATTAAAATAAAATTACTTATAGATTATTTTTTGTCTGCTTGTGGAGCAAAACCGTAAAAAAATTGACTTACTTATATAGGAGGTACAATTAGGGCCAGCAAAACGTGTCAGCTTTTTTTTCGTAAATCAACGTTCAATGAACGCTTACTTTGGCAAAACTTGTCTGAATTCAGTGTATATACAAAATGATATGTATGAAAAGGGGCAATATCGATTATTTATATGGAAGGTACCAGATGGGGTGTGTCAAATAGTTAGGGCCAGAAGGCGTGAACCGATATAGTCCATATTTATTCCTGAGTCTAAGTTGCATAAACGAACATCATACGCAAAATTCGGGTGAATTCAGTTTACTTACAAAAAAGATATGCATGTAAAACTATGAGGGTCAATTCGGTCATTTGTATGGGAGGTACCAGAAGGGGTGTGGTGAGGGTTTCGGTGTTCTTAGGTTTTTTCTACTATTGTAAGATAAATAAACTGACCAAATTTAAATATCCGGTCATGCGTTTGGGAGTTACGAAAGAAATATTAATTATCCAAACATAGGTAATTTTGTATGGGGTGGGGCTATTCTGCCCATTTCCAATCCCATAAGTTCGTTTTGAAAAATATTAATACTGGTAAATTTTCATACCGATCCGTTAAGGTTTACTCGAGTTATCCTGCCCACCAGCCAGTCGGACATAGCTCAATCGTCTTAAAAAGTCCTGCAACGAATTTGATCTTAAGATACTTGGGGTCTAACTCGTCTCCTTTAATGCGTTCCATCATCCCTAAGGGTGATGATATAAAAAGGGAAATTAGTACACATTGCTTTAATAAATAGGAAACATAAAAACGAAATTTTGTGAAAAATCGGCCCAAGTACACGCCCACCTCCCTTATCCTGAAATGAAAACAACTTGAATTTTTCAAAATTGAACCAAATTTTGCTAGATTTGCTCTGATTGTTGTCAGTAATACAACTGTGTTGTATTACGTGTACTCAAAGAACACGTCAACCATATATCCCTAAATGAAAATAACTTATATTTTCCGAAACTGTTGTTGATATTGAATTTTTAAGGCAAATTTTAATTTGTTTTCATAAATTTATTTACAACTGCGAAACTATTGATTCTGCAGAGAAATCGTTTATTATTACGTAAATTTCGGATTTTTCTTCGATCAAAATTGGACTAGTCGTTCTTGAGTTAGTCCACTAACTAGGCTACAGGAGCTTAAAAGCTGTAAGCCTAAAGCGGCACTGGTTTACATACCCCAATCTTGCTCAAACTTTGGCTACCCTAAAATCTGCAAAGACTTATAATTTTTGGGGTGTGGACCGACAAAATTCTGGAATTTTTTCCTCTTACAACTTCCGACCTCCCTAATGTATATGTTATCTGGATCCGTCATCAAATATCGAAAATATATATATATCCAAAACTTGAACTTTCCCACAAAGCCTAAATTTTGAAATATTTACATTTATAAAGTTTATTAAAACTTGTCCGAAAAACGAATTTGGGATTTATGTCAATAGGGGCATACTCACGAATTCGTGAATAATTTTTTAAATAACATAGAAGAATTTCAGTTACACAGGCACTCATGTAGTTAGACGCGTGTGATGTCGTACCAAAAAACACTGCCTAATAGCATGTGTGTCGTGCACGTCACACATATTAGTTGGTTTTCAAACATATAATATTAATATTTTATTTTGATGTTATGAATTCATAAAATTATTTATTTCCATATTAATCTACTATATTTTAAAAAAAATAAACAAAATGAACTATAAAATGCAAATAATTATAGAAACAATAAAAAAATTTTACTTTTTATTTGGCGTGATTGTCGTGATTCACGCTCACGTGAATGTGCGTGAGTACAAAATTTACTCACGTGAGCGTGCATGAACGTGAGTAGCGAAAAAATCATCAAACGTGAGTGTGCGTGAGCAACCATTTCAATCACGTGAGCGTGCGTGAACGTGAGTCAAAATCACTCACGTGCCCATCTCTACTTCTTAAATAGTGACGTTCGCCTTCGTCAATAAACAAGTAGGTACCGTTAGTTATGAATCTAAAAATAGAAAGCGTGTTAATTCACAACAACGCGAGAAGCTATCATGGGGTGTAAAGGGAAATTAAGTAAGTAAGTAATATTTGTCCCATAACTTCAAAACAAAGACCTGGAGGATATTTGAATTTGGTCAGTGTAATTATATGGGCCAACAAAAGTATGCAATGCATACTTGCATATGCAAATGCATATTACAGTGGTACTTTTGAAGTCAACACACATTAAACTAAAAGTTGTACTTTTTTACTCCCTCAAAAACTAAGTTCCCATATAATTTAAAAGAAAAATTCTATTTTTCCCTTTTTCAACATTTAAAACACTAAGCTAATTTTATCCATTCTTTCACAAAACAGAATATTGATCAAGGTTTCATGTGTAAGAAAAATTACGGTGAAGGCGTATACATAATATTTATTATACATTAAAAGATTAAGTATGCCATTGAATTCAGCACGACCGAAATATGCAGATGTGTTTGTCAAAAAACCTCTTGTAATTTTTTACAGTAGAGTAATTAATTAATAGTTTGAATCTTATAAATGTAATTTAACAAATTACTTATTAATTTTAACTGTTTGTGATTAATTTTTATTAAAAATTAAATGTATTCAGTGAATAAAATTAAGTGTTTTGTGTGTTTTCATGGTTATCCAATACACATATTTTCAGTTTTTTCGTGCATATTTGTTTAGGCCCTGGTCCCCTTCGGGAACCTTCCATACAAATGACCGAACTTAAATAATTTTTGGGAAATTATTAGTTGAACGATAATTTCAGAACTGAACTCTTCATTTTTTGGTGAATTCATTAACACTTTCTAGACTGTAACCATTCGTACTGTTTTAATGCATAACAAAAAACGTCTGTGCATACGTCGAGAGTAATTTTTCCAACCATGTACACTAGACAAATAGGCAACAAATAATACATAAGTAATTTAACTTAAAAATCGCTTAATTTCGTTAGGTCAGAGTTTACAATATCTACTAGAGTTTCGAAGAAAGAAAATAGGGTTAGGGTCGATACGTTGTAACTAAATAGAAAATCAGTACATACATTTCAATCATGTGAACTGATGGATAAATAGTTTACCTGACTGAAATTTATGTACTGATTTTCTATTTAGTTACAACGTATCGATATTTTAAGAGAACATTTGTCTCTTCCTATTTCATATATTCCCTTTGGTCAAGCGAACGTCTGTCGGAGTGTAACGTTTTTAGGCGGACGGTTTTTAATTTGTGAATGTGTCCACATGTGGTTTAGTATGAGAAGTTTGTGTGTATGTATGCATTGGTTAAGCATAACATCCTGAATCCTCGAAACATGCATGTAGTTGTGTGCAGTTAAAATGTAACAAATTTGAACTTCCCCTCCCTGTTCGTCTAATGTGCAGATACGTATGGTGCAGTTGTTGTGGAAATTCTAAAATTGCATGGCCAGTTGAGTCTACATTGCTTTTTATTTGTGGACCTCTATAATCTAACATTGTGCTGGCGTGACACAGTGTTTCGCAATTTGGATAAGGCTTTTGTCGATACTATACTGGATACATATACGACGTATGATTCGAAACTAAATGGAAGTAACCGAACAATAAGCATCCAAACATGTGCCTTTCCAGAAAATAATTTCGATAAAGGCATTAACTATTGATACATTTTTATTCGACTTTTGAACATTTGCCGATATCGTTATACTTGATACAAATTAGAGTGTTCAAAACCGAAACTGAAAACCTTCTAACCGGTTTTTTTCTCCGAAACCGTATGCCGGTTGCTTTAAAAATACCAATTTCGAATACCCCGTTTAATCGGTTTTTCAAAAAGAAGTATTTTCACAGAACATTGCCTGGTTAATTTCAGGCAAATTGACATAAAACGTTGTTTATGCTTATCCGATATTCTTTAGGCAAATCTCAAAAGATGGTTCAATGAAATTTTCTTATGCAATACGCAAATTAGTTTGGACATGCTGCTAAATGAATGTTTCCTATCATCTTGAAAAGGGTGGGATGCAGTCCATATTTATATAATTAAACTTTCAATTACTTTATCGATGGCTTAACGTTGAAAAGGCGTATCTTAATTTGTTATACTTTACAGGAGGAGGAAAAAAACTGAGTAAAACGGAACGATTTTGTACGTATTTGACAATTAGGACTGTTTTTTATTATCTTCAAAATCTTTATTTATTAATATAACTAAATTTACTTCTTGTATGAAACATATACTTGAGAATCTCCTATAATAATATGCAAAAAAAACTAGATACGTCCTCTCTACATTGAGTCATTGATATACGCTATACAATAGTTGTGTCGATATTGATATTTTTCGTATCTTTACGCACTTATAAGCTAGTAACGCGGGTAAATATGAACCGATTTTAAGTTTTTCATATTTGTATGTAGTTTGTTTGTTAAACTTCAACATATTCATTTTATGATTACAAAAACACAAAAAGTTAAAAATATAGCAATTTTATACTATAAAATCGTCCGTTTTATAATTCATATCTAATTTCATAATTGGTTTTATTTTACAAATTCCGAAAAACCGTACAAAACCGGTTAACCCTAATTTTTTACTAAATCATGTATTCAAATTCCAAATTGTTGCAAAATTGTATTTTTCGAATAACCGGAAACCGGTTTTCTAAAAAATTTAAGTATTCACTACAGTCCAGAAGCTATGACCTTAATTGTGATTAATATAACTAAATTTACTTCAGTGCACATATTTCATAAAAGATCAACCCTTTCTTGATAAAAAAAAACAATAATAATAATAAAACTAAAAATATTTCGTTTTTTATTAACTTTTAAATTAAGTGAAAATTGTTTTATTGTTCTATTGTCATATTAAGTACATACTTATGTTGTTAATAAAACTAGTAAGAAAGTTTCAGTCGGGCAACCCGACTTACATATACCCTCTTAAAAAACTTTATTTCCCTTTGCACCCCATGAATGAGGTATGGGATAGCTTCTCGCGTTGTTGTGAATTAACACGCTTTCTATTTTTAGATTCACAACTAACGGCACCTACTTGTTTATCGACGAATGCGAACGTCACTGTTTGAGAAGCTCTTACTAGACACGACGATTGAATCGACGCTTAATACTGCGAAGTTGATGTCAACAACATTCGAGGGGAGCCGACAATGAAAGAAAATTTTATTTTTTTTCTTTTAAGATGACTGGAGCCAGGTTTGAACCTGCGATCTCCCGCATGGTAGTCGCGTGTTCTAACCACTATGCCACGGCCGGTCCCCACATATACCCTCACCCTCAGTAAAACAAAACATTTTCTATTATATTGATATTATTACTCGATTTCTAAAGTGGATGGAGTGTTACATTTGGAGGTACCATAAGGGGCGTGTTTAGACTTCCAGATTCTCCAAAACTTTATCCTGTTATATCTTTACAAAATACAAAATTTAGGCACGACCGCATTGGGTGTATTGACATTAATACTCCATCTCTAAAATGGGCGGAGTGGTACAGAATGGGCGTGTCTAGACTTCCAGATTTTTCCTCCAAAACTTTATCCTGCTTGAACTTTACTAAATACAGAATTTGGGCACGATCGCGTTAGGGCTATTTATAATAGTAATCGATTTCTAAAGTAGGCGGTACCAGATGTGTATGGGAGGTACCAGATGGGGCGTGGCATGCCCTAATCTCGCAACTCTTATTCTCTGACGGCGGTGCGCAAAATGGCCCCAAGAAAAATTACCCCAATTTTAAAATGCAATTATGCCCCATTTTTAGGACAAAATTTCATAATGAAAAATAATCCCAAAAAAATAATGAAAAATTGCCCCATACGAATGAATATATGCCCCAAAAATATTTTGGGGCATATTATCATATAAAAATTTATCACTTTGAGGCTTTAATGCATTATGAAAAATAATCCCAATTTGAAGAAATGAAAAATTGCCGCAAAATTTTCGAACAAACGAAAACCATTGTTTATATTTACTTCATTTACCTGTGCAACTGCAACTAGATAGATGATTAATAAAAACTTGTTCAGATTATTATTTGAGTTTAAAATACGAAAAGCAAATAGAATATTTTAGAATAGATCGCGCACGAAAATCAAAATTTTGATATACTTATATATAAATAACGGAATATGAACATTTGAATATAATCGCACTTAAAAATGTTCTTTTCAAAATTTTATATTCCATTATTTATTTAAACAGATTTGAAATATATTTGATTTGATTTGAAATATATATATATAAGCGCCAAGGGCGCTTTCGGTTGATAAAACGTTTCAACACTCGTAATTTCACATATTAATTTTTACAGTTCTGATATATTTTTCAATTCTGTGTAGATAATTAAAAATTATGAAAATATTTTCAAAAAAATAGCGCGATTTCTGTGTAGATAATTCAACACTCGTTATATTACATATTAATTTTTACAGTTTTAATATATTTTTCAATTCTGTCAAAATTTAAAAAAAAAAGCGCAATTTCTTTTAAAAAAATTTAACCTGCGGCGCTTTCTGACGATAATACATTTCAGATCTCGTTATATTACATGTGGTAATTTTTTCATTATATAAAAATACAAATAATTATAGTTTTGATATATTTTTCAAATCCTTGTAGTTAAATAAAAAGCTATGCAATTTAAAAAGAAAAATCTCGCAGTTTTTTTGGAATATGTTTTCATAACTCCATTTATAAAATATGATCGTTCTTTAATTATACAAAAATACAAATATTTTAATTTTTGGTAATATATTTAAAATCTTTGAATTTAAAAAATATAAAACTTTTCCAAAAAAATGCGTGATCTGGTATTATTGTTTGAAAACATATTTCGAAACAGGTTGTATGAAAAACAATTTGAATACTAAAAAAAATTAGACATAGACTTAATTACACAAAAAAAAATTTTAACAAAGTTTTACAACCAAACAAACTGTAAAAAATATAATTTTCTTTCGGTCGATTTTTTAAAATACATAACTTGTTATGGGAGTTATGTCCGTTGTGGGTTATGTCATAGCACCCTTCATCAGTGCTTTATCTATTAGGGATATTTTTCATTTTATAAAATTGGGGCTAGATTCCATAATGCAGTTTAAACCCACATACAAAAATGAAATTTGACCCCAAATTCTTGGGCTCATTTTTCATTCACATTTTGGGGCCTTCATTCACTTTTCAGAACGAAGAAATGCCCCAAAAAATGAAAATATGCCCCAATTTGTTTATTTATTTTTTTGGGGCCATTCTGCATTTCTCACTTTGGGGTCAAATTTCTTGGGGCCTAATTTCATAGCACCTTTTGAAACATTTGGTTGCGTCTTTCGAAAGTTGTCGTGCGCACCAGCCGGACAGCCTGACAGACGAACTTGGCTCAAACGATTTAAAAAGTCATGAATCGAATTTGGGTCTAAAGTGACTCTTCTATGTGTTACACTTTTGGATCGTATCAAATGATATATATCCTCATCACTAAGGGTGATGGTATAAAAAAAAGAAAATCAACCGGATATATATGGGCATTTCCGGGATGGTGAACGCGACCTTCGTACGCCTTTAAATAGAAAAATGTATAACGAAATCCTTGAAGTTGTTAAGCTTGTTTACATTTTACGATGGCATTTTAGTAGGACTCCGCTTAGTGTAAACTTCAGCTTTTGTAAATTCCCTAATTTTAAGAAAAAAACATGCGACGGCGAACGCGACAAAAAGTTTAAGTTTTATATTATTTTTTAACTACAATAGAGGGATGTGGCTTTCTATTAGTAGGTGTCATATTGTAATATGGACACCAGTTTTTTTCTAGAATTTTTTTTCATGATTTACCACGTTCAATATTTCAATATCTCTTTACCGTATACCAATTCCGTAATTTTATAAAGTCAATAAAATATAATCAAAATTTTGCAGCTAATTGATAATTTTTTACTATTATTGGAGTTATTTACTATTTTAACAAATATTTTATGATAAGAGTGCACTTGCAGTTGGTTTAGTCATAAAAGAAAATAAGATTAGCTTTGGACATTTAAATCTAATAAAATTAAAATACATATTAGTTTTTAATAATACTTTTATTTTTCGATTACGTCAGACCTTTATGTCGAATTTCCCATATGTAGTATATCAGCGTCGGCAAAAACATTTTAAACATGTCAAGTAAACGGTTTTGATTAACATTAGATGATCATCCTCATTAAAAAATAGCATGGAGTTCCAAACGCGTCATCCTAGTGAGTGACAATGAATTACCGTTAATCAAAAGATCGTCAACACTCACATAAAAATTGTACGCAAAAATCTTTTGTTGGTACTTTTGTTTGTTCCTGAGCTAATTATTTGAGATATTCTTTGTCGTAATCCAGACACTGTGCGTCACACGCTGTAAATGGGTCAGTAGCAGCCATAGAACAATGTTTCTGTATGTACACAGAAAAAAAAAGTCCGGATAAATTTGAGAAAAAAGTTCTCAGTTTTAGCCTAAATCGTACTTAAAAATTTAAGTACATTCATACTTGATTCAAGTACAGAACAGGCTTATGTCAAAATATCAAGCGTAAAAGGGATTACAATAAGTAAAAAATACTTGAAATCGAGTAAATATTTCTCGTAATGAAAATAAAGCTTAAAAATGGCTTAAAATAAGAAAAAAGCGCTTGTATCTAGCTCTGAGTGTGAAAAAATTAATGGCGGAAACCAAATTTGTTCTCTCAAGCACTCTCATTTGTTTTGGGTAAGTGTGGATTTCTTGATGTAAGCAATAAATTCTTACTTTTAGTGCATTAACATCCAAAATTAACTATTAGCGAGAGAGAGAGAGATGTAGTGTGTATTTAAATTTACTCTCGAATCCCTCTCGGTCGTTTTAATAAAGCTTTTTGGCATTGTGGTTTTGTTCTTGTGTTCATTGTGTTTTTGTCGTTTATAGTGATAAGTTGTGCGCGCGTCTCTAAGTGTGAAAAAAAGAAATGAGTTATAGTTTTGCAACCCCTCCAGAGGAGGATGAAATATTATTAGAAGATTTATTAGCGGAGTTCCATTTGGAGTCGGCGCTGGATTATTTAAAAGGTGAGTAAATAATGTAATTAGTGTGATGTGCAGTGCAGTGAAGTGTTAAGTTTAATAAGTGTTTATTTCTCGCTTACCCCCGTAAGCGTCTAAGTGTATGAATGTGTGTAGCTATGCGCGTTGCTTTTGTCGGTTGAGCGTTGTGCGTTTGGACATATTAACGAATGTATGTAGCTATGTGAGTTGGTTTTGTTAGTTAAGCGTTGCGCGTTTGGACGTGCATATACATGTATGTATGTAGCGTAGTGGTGTTTTCTATCATTTTCGGTCTGCACCAGTTTTGTCGCAGCGCTTAACTAACAAAAGCAACTCATATGATGCTTCGTTTTGTTTCTCACTTACCCCTTACTACAAAACAAACTCACATAGCTACATACATTCGTTAATATGTCCAAACGCGCAACACTCAACCGACAGAAGCAACGCACATAGCTACACACATTCTTACACTTGGACGCTTACGGGGGTATGCGAGAAACAAAACGAAGCACCATGTGAGTAGCTTTTGTTAGTTAAGCGTTGCGCGTTTGTTCATGTATGTATGCAGCGTGGTGGTGTTTTCTATCATTTTGTGTCTGCAACTGGTTAAGTTATTCATGTCTATCGAGGACCTCAATTTTCATATTTGTTAACCGATATTGACAAATAAATATGTGTTTTAATCGTGAGAACGTACACTTTCTGAATAAAATGATATACATTAGGGAGGCCCTTTAATATAGTCACCAAAAACTTCTTTTATCTTAAAAAATAACGAAAAAAAAATAAAATGTTTGCGATTTATTTGCACAAACACACAGATATAAAAAGTAACATGTATAAATATATATATTGTTGGAAGGGCCACAGTATCTTCTTATTTCATCCCGTTCCAAATTAATCAATGTGCTTCGTGTAGCGTGTAAGTAGTCATATGAGCTGCTTTTGTAAGTTAAGCGTTGCAGGTGCAGACACAAAATGATAGAAAACACCACCACGCTACATACATACATTATAGTATACTAAAGTACATTACTTGTACAATTTATTGTACCAAAAAATACACTTTATTGTATCAATATGTTAACTTATTGTACCAAAAACAAAAAAATGCACCAAAATGTACTTTTACTGTTTTAGTAACTATAATGTGTACTTTCAGTACCACTTATTGTATAAAAATGTACCAAAATTTACTTTTACTGTACCACAAAGTACACTTTATTGTATCAAAATGTGCACTTTTTGTACCAAAAACAACTTTTTGTATAAAAATGTTCCAAAATGTGCTTTTACAGTTTTGGTAACATAAAAGTACTTTTTGGTACAAAAAAGTGTACTTTGTGATTCAGTAGAAGTACATTTTCGTACATTTTTATACAATAAGTTGTACTAAAAGTACACATTATAGTAACTAAAAGTACATTTATTATACCAAAAAGCACCTTAACTGTACCACAAAGTATTTTTACTTTTGTTATTATATAAATCATAACTTTTTTCAGCTGCAAATGTAACTTTCAAAAGTCTAAAATTCATGGAAAAAGAAGACATTAAAGAAGCTATACCACCTCTTGGATTACGAATAGAATTTCGTGAAAAGCTTTTTAAATGGAAAAAACAGCAGGTAAATGTAATTATTATTTCCACCTCCATCATATCATATTTCCTAACATGATTTTTTTATCTTCTACATATAGTTTGGAATAGACGAGGAAACGATATCCGTTCAGTCAAAAGTGTGCAATTGGCTAACAGAGAGGGAGGAATATAATGGGAAAAAGGTTTTGAATAAGGTAAATTCTTTATTAGGTTATTTATAGAGTATTTTGTATTATTATTATTTTATAATTTTTAAGAGTTTGATGCAAATATTAAATGCAACATCTTTGTAAGCAGAGTTTTACAAATTTTTGTTCTTTTCATACACGAACTGCTATTTCAAAAAATATTCAAAATGTTCCACCTACTCTAAATGAATTAAAATATTATGTGCTTGAGCTTGCATTAAAATTATACGAATTAAACTTTTATTTTAATTTAATTTATATTTTCGAATGTTTTTTATACCCAAATAACTTATATGTTTCCTTTTATATACAATAAATTATATATCAACTTCTTTGTAATTAATATATATAACATACTTATTACATACCTACATATATAAATAACTATTAATAAAATTAATAAAAAATATAATTTACGTTGTTTTTACTGGTGAGGCTTAAATCAAGTATAAATTTGGCTTAAATCAAGCGTCAATATGGCTTAAATCAAGTATAGATTAGGCTAAAATCAAGCGTAAGTATGGCTTAAATCAAGTATACATTAGGCTTAAATCAAGTACTGATCAAGCTTGAATCAAGCGTAAGTATGGCTTAAATCAAGTATACATTAGGCTTCAATCAAGTACTGATCAAGCTTGAATCAAGCCTAAATATGGCTCGAACCAAGTACAGATAACGCTTATTTCAAGTGTAAAAAGCGCTCAAATGAAGTACAAAACACGCTTCAATAAGTACGGATCAGGCATACATTAAGAAAAATATGACTTAAAATAAGTACAAATCTGGCTTAAATCAAGCCCAAAATGGACTTAATTCAAATGCAAGTATGCTTACATCAAGTACACATCTGGATTAAATTGAGTACAGTTATTGCATAAATCAAGTACACATTAGGCTTAAATTAAGAAAATAGCGCTTAAAATTTCGTACTTGAATCAAGTATTTTGTACTTGGTTTAAGAAAAACCGTACTTACCATACTTTTGACACCGCTTTGGCTTGATTCAAGTAAAGTTTTCTCTATTTTTTGGTTAAGTGTACAACTTTGTAAAAACTTTCGCTTATTGCTGACACCAGCTAACTACAAAATCCTGGCACAAATGGCTTCGTACTTGACGACCTCATATTCCTTTCGCCCAACCTATTCCTTGGCCAATTTACACCATCAGTGTAATAGTGTTTACCGAATTGATTGCCGAAAAGAGTGACATCACATAAATTACATTCCCACGTCACTCAAGAAGCAATAGTTGACGAAAATACAGCTAGTAAACTTCGAATGTAATACTGGGAACGTGAAGAGTAGCTAAACGCTTGACAGGGGCTCCAGTATTAGGCATTACTGTTTTGTTTACGGTTTTGCAATGTTGACGAGGAGTTTCTTTGGCCACATATTTTTTAGCCACCACATGTCCGAGTGAGTATGAGTGGCGGACCAAAGTAAAGAGCTTTTTTAATTCAAGAATGCGGTCAGCATCAGCAGAAGCTGCATACGCACTGCTGTTGCACATTCGTCATTGTAGAAAGGCATTTAATATTCCGTTGAGCGCTCTTAAGAGCACTTATGTGTAAAATCTTGGATAGAAGCGAAGCACCATTTTTATTTAGCACTTACACATGCTCAAGCCCTCATCCGGTTGAAACTACAAACTGCAGCTATAACAACAGGAAACAACCAACCAAATAAAATCAGCCAGAAGTATGACAGACAAACTACACGGTGGCCCACACAGCGAATCCTTGGCAGCATTCATAAGCACATACATACTTTCGCACGAGTTGTGTGTGTGTGTGTGTGTGTCAGTAGACGAGCCGCAGTGGCTTTGCATGAATGACTTAGATGGATATAAACGCTGAAACAAACCGCCAAGTCTGTGCAAGTGCGAGTGTGAGTGGAATTTTTTACACCCTGGCATGTGTGTGTGTTTGTAACACATATCCTTGCAGTTTATTCGTTTTTCGGTGGATTTATGATACTGAAAATTACTTTCAACACTTTGTGTATTCTTTTTGGGAAACTTGCAGCTCCAGCTAACCCGCTTATTCTTACGCTCTTAGTCAATTTCACTTTGCTTATATGAATCGTACATGGCAAAAAGCCACAACACACACACGCACCTACGTATTCACATGCATATAAAGTACGCATACATCTATGCTCGTACATATGATGTAAAACATATTCATTTATGGTGCTTTGTGTTGCATGCCCCGGTGATTCATGGTTATAGTTTAATGAATAAATGTTTTGCGGTACAAGTATAAGTATTTACGAATGTGTGTGTGTGTGTGTGTGTGTGTGTGCAGTGGTGAACAGCAAAATCTCCACTTGGGGACCGATGAATGTAACTGACCCAGCTTCCCGCGTCACACATCCATATATCCGCTCTAGTTACATTTAGAGATATCAAATTACTAGGGCAAGTCGAATCGAATAAACAATGGATGTTGCAACAAATAAAGCGTAGACGAATTAAGTTTCTAAGTTATAATTTGTCGTCAAAAAATAGAATGCTTTAGTTCTTGTTATTTTTGCCAATAAAATTTTGGGGTCAATTGTAAACAATACACAGAATATGAAAATATGTATATTTTCATTGATCCACATAGTGATCCGGAATTAGAAATTAGTGCATAAATCGTATTTATCCAGTATTTATACTGTATTAACTCAAGATAATCACAGCTAACAAGAGCTAATGTTATATAATATGGGTTCTGATTAGAATCAAGTTCAAGTGCCAGTGAAATACAACATTTGCAAAATAGTCTTTCAAATGAAATTGTCCGGATGCAAAAAATGTTGGTTGAATCCAACTTACCCTTTGTTGTATCCCGATTAATTTGCGCACCCTAGTACCTAACATTTGCCGAACATGGACACTCATCGCGAGACTAAGATTATTCCGACAAAAAAAAAGTGTAACTACGTACCAAAAAAATATAAAGTCATTTGTTAAAACTGTATGCCACACTTACTTCTTGAGCGATGCCACAAAAACTTAGATGCTCTGGCAGAGTTCTGAATAGATGTTACTTGTGGCCGGGAATGCAATTGTGCAAATGTGTTAAATTATGGGAAACACTGACGTAAAAATGCAAGTGGCTTTGGTGTATGAACAGTTTATCGTTTTCGTACTCGCTTTGGGGTTTCACAATACAAACAATATGGTGTGTAGGCATGTGCGGCAAGTATATTTCCAACTTGGCACGTTCCGCAGTTTTGTCCTTTGGAAATTATGTTGTTTTTACATGCCACTGACCACAGCTTAAAGTTCTCTCGAAAGCCAAGAACTGTGATATTTTTGCGCAAATAATAATAATTTGTGATGTGGTTTTTGTGTGAATGTGTGTGTGTGCACCTATGTGTACACACTGTGAAATGGTTTTTGTCTGTGTGCACACTGTGGGTGTGCATATGTATTGTGGATACACAGTTGACTTATTTTAGTTTATTGCCCGACATCAGATGCATTCATTTCGGACGTGTTTGTGTGATCTAAATGGATGTGTGATATAAATTCAATTTGAAAGGACATGCTTTCATATATGCTTCATATATATGTGTGTATGGTACCCAAAGTCATGCTTCGGGGTGTATGGGTGTATGTGCGTGTGTGCCTTTGTGCAACAAATGTCAGATTCACAAAGAACCGACGTATCAGACAAAAATCCCATTAAAACATTTCCATAACGTCATTTGATAATAATTCATACAATCGAATGGGACTGAGATATCTCTGTATACCTGTACACATTTGCTGCACGTACCTCCTCACTGCGTTGACAACAAATGATTTCATTATCTTTTTTTTCTGCCTTAAAACTACCCAAACATTTCGATTTCTTATTTTAATCAGTTTAGTTCATTGCGTCTACATCACCTGTCTCGATGCTGGAATTTCCAATGTGCCGCATACACACACATAACCATGCGAATGTTTGTTCATCTACCAATAGATGAAATGTGTCATTGTTGTCAGCAACAGCAGCACAATGGGGGGAATTTTGGCTAATTTTCTTTATCTTGATCACAATGGAAACATGGGTTCACTAGAACAAATTCGTATATATGTTTGAGAGCTGCACATACTCGGTGAGTTAAAACGCAATGTTTTTTAAACTCACATTTAAACTCACGATTGCATACGTATCGAAGGCACTCTGAAAGTGGCCCAATCGATATTTATCTATTTGAGATATTATTTCATTTTACATAGTTAATGCAATAAAAAAGGGAAAGTTCTCCTTTAAGGCTCTAACTCGCATAGACCATTTGCTAAATAAAAATTTTATATACGAAACTATTCGGAAGTGTTTTGTAATTTGTAATAGTACTTTGATCTAAAATTAATGTCAGTAACTGAAGTCATATTGATTTAAATTGATTCATATTGGAGACAACAACTCGAATTAATCTTTAGAAATTTTCATGTGTTATAGGTCTTGCAATTGTGTTCAAGATCACTTTTGCCCAAATGCGCGTCACATGTATCACTCCAAAACTATGGATTAGATTTTTTGGTTTTTGGACTTGTACAGGAAAAGTGTACAGGAAAAGCAATAAACTATATTAAATGAAAACTACTTAAGATATTGAAACTAGAAATATATTTTAGTGGAAATAAATCTGTTTTTTAAGTAAACTTTATACTAAAAAAAGCTTATTAATAAAAATTACTATAGTACCCAAAAAAATATGTAAAAAACTAATTAATTAATTGCTCAAAAACTATACTATTGTAAAAGTAATGGCAGTCTATTGAAAACATTGGGAGTTTAGAAGCTGACAATGTTCCCTAAAATAAGATTTGAGTGGAAGAAATTTAAAAAAAAAAATGATTTTTTATGTTAAAGATTGGATGTACGAATGTTTAGGAAAAATGTTAGGAAGGAAAAATTAGTGGGGGTCGGTCATAAATTTTACTCCTCTAGGGGCGTCTCCGGGGTAGATTTTTTCCCCCACCACCTTAGGCAACGTTGCGCAGGCATTTGGTTCATGAAACGTTTTTCTCAACCACACAAAATTAACCCCTAATCAATATCGTATCAATATCTTGTTACTATGGATCTCTATACAACACTATCGCACTCTTTTGTTTTAGAAAATCGAGTACTTGATGATACGTTATTTTGAATTTATGTTAGTTTTTGAATTGATTATTTTTGACTGTAACATAGATGTTTAAAATGTTGTATAGATATGTCAAATGATTTAGCAAACAATAAAAAACTCAATTTTAATTTTTTTGATGATACTTTGTTTTGCTTTTTATGTGGCGATATATGTTAGAGGCAAAGATGGCCCGTCGTCTAAAACTTACCGTCGCGGATATTTTCAAAATTCCGAAAATATTTAAGATGCTATGGCAAAACATTGATTTAATCTAGGCATGTAACTACTTTCCCACAGACATTTTACTAACTAGTTAAAATTCTTAAACTCGTGTAAACTCGCAACTGTTGTATAATATGGAATAAACTTTTACAGTTTGCTGCATATACAGTAGATCGGGAAAACAGATGAAAATATTGTACCTCGTGGTTTCTTACAAAGAACACCTTTTAGCTAACATGTCCAATGGACATTGTTAATACGCCACATGTACTGCGATCGGGCTTCTAGGACCTTATGAATCAGCTCAGTGGAATGTTCGTAAGCTCAACCACAAAATTAGTGTGAAACAATATCAACTTTAGCAACCCATTTCAAATATAAAGACAGAAATTTCTTTTAGCGATGCAAATAATTTACTTAACAAAAGGACACATTGGCACAACTCATTGCTAGATTTGCACCCCCATTGCCTGTAGCCTTTGACGTAGTAAAGGAATCGTTGGCACTTTTTCCGATGTAACAGGGTCAACATGTGAAATACCATCTGCACCACCTCCAGAACAGACGTAACAACAGACTCTGGCTATGAACTGTCGGGTTTGTGCCTTGTGCAAAGTTGCCCTTTGGAATTGTCCCATGTCCCAATCCACTCGCAATGATTTCGCTCCGACAACATTAACAACAGAAGCAAGTGCTATCAACGGAAGCGTGAGTGCATGTACATGGGTCGAGTACATAGACATGAGTTTAATTTGAATTTAGGAAAATTTCGGTTATTCACTGAGGCTTAAGTAACAACAATGTCTATCCACATTGGTTTATTTGTGTGTGTGTGTATGTGTGTGTGTGTGTGTGTGTACGCAGTTCAGATGCGGAGGTCTATGTTGTGTTCTAGGACATGACTAAAATTTGTCTCCTCTCCCAACTGAACTTTAGACCTTAGACAGTTGACAGAAAATATTCGTACTAGTGCAACTACGGAATTTGCCAAAAGAAACGAAGAAACAACAACGTGGAATAGGGCAAAGCTAGAGCCAAAGCTAAGACCAACACTTAAACACCGACACGAAAGGGTGTCATTTAGCTCAAAGAGAATGAAGTGCAGCAACAAGAAAGGGCAACACGTACAATCCAAGGCAGTCATGTATGCCATACAGAGGCATACATACAACAGCATGCACATACATTCGTAAGTACTAGGATATGTAATGTAATGTATTTACAGCATGTATGCAAAGGGAGTACACAAGCTGTGTACTCATGTTCGTATGCAGTACATGCATGCTTGTCACCAGCTATGTGTGTGTGTATGAATGGCACTTGAATAACTGGTGTAACATTATGTCATTAAGTTAATTTGATATGTCAGTACGAACGGAGGAGTGCCGAGCTTGCAAGCTTGTTCGATTCCATTTTGGGCAAAGTCTCATTACATTTTCCAAGTGTGGAATTTACACATATTCGCTCTGCTCAACAAGTAGTTTCAAGAGGTGCAAATTGTTTGTAGACGCAAACCTAGCATGGAATTAAAATCAGCACGCCCACGCCCAGACTCACATATATCAAGCCAACTCTACATTGATGAGGATGGTAATGGTGTTGGTGATGAAGACGGACGGGAGATGATGGGCACGATTTGCATGTTTTATTATAAACAACAACAGACAGACATTCACAAAACTTTCCAAATTAATGCTTCATCTCGGAAATACATAGAGCCAGCTAAGTAAATACAAACATGAAAATCAATTACTCCGGCGTTGGAAGAAGACGGTGTTGCATACCCTCTGACGCAGCATGGTCACACACGTTCGCCACAAAACATAACTTCATTCGGTTCGATGATTAATTGCTCGTGGATACAAACGAATGTGTGCATGTCTATGGCACTCGATTGGAAGTAAAAAGGCCAAAGAACTGGTCAAGGTGGGGTACCGAATTAGAGCAGAGCCCATCAAGATTGATATGTATTCTCTACTCAATTCACATTGCCATCATCGGCATGGATACGGCTCACAGCAGCCATGTCGCTTCATTATGGAAATTTATGCTAAACTCGTAATTTGTTTTTTCTTCTCTTGTTGTTTTTGTGAAAGTTGATTTCGTTGAGATATAATGAAGTCCATCCGATAAATCATGCATTCACAAATGTCCCAGTGTAATTTATTTGCTGCACTCCGATGCGGATTACACGGACTAACATTGTAAGGCCCTGGTAGTTGGCGGTGTTTTAAGCGTATCAGCATTGTCATAATTATTAATCAATTGTAATAATGAAATTGTAATTATACAAATACATTAGCTCGTTCTAGCGGATATTCAAGCATACACACATATGATTCCAATTAAAATATATTTTAATTTGAAATAAACGAGGCCCACACATAAGAATAACGCCCTCGCACACTAAGCATTAAGTCATTGAGTTCCAACAACAATTACAGTGGTTTTACAATCTGGTGTTTTCCTTGTGCGTAAGGTAAGCACAGAAGAACACCAAAACGGAATCCACATTTTTGTAACCTGTACTGGCATACATCATTCTTGAGGGCTTTGTTATGCAAAATGTCAACATTTATTTGCTTTTGGTTTTATTCCGATTCGGAAAGTTCAATTTTGTGTGATGGACAAAAACCAAGAGGGCATTTTCGTAGGACCTTAAATAAGGCAATTAATTCGAAATCCAAATATCGAACAAACATTTATTATTTGAAATATCTCAAATCAGTGGCCATTTAGTGTTAACTGATGCTACGTTGAACCACTGTGTCGTGAAAACGACATGAGGACCAACAACCAACAATATCAAGAGTTGACATTCGCAGCAAAAGCACAATTCAAATAAATGACAAAAAATCAACATGGAAACCCATAAAAATATATTCAACAGCAATAAAAGCAAAAATAATTCACAAATAAAAAGAGAAAAAGCTAAATGACATTAATTTTCATGAATTACATTGCAAACGTATTTTAAACTTTCCTCCTCCGGATCGAGGCAGTACGGAAGGATGGCAGAGGACGATGCAGGATTAGAGATGAGCGCTCGTCAAGTATTTGTCGCGAAACACCCGTGATAACGCTTGTTAATTTAAATTTGCCATTTCATGCGTACATTGTAAATTCTATATAAATAATAGCAATGTCTTCCAAAGAAACATTCGACAGGATTTTTTTTCTGCTTTGCATCTTCATCTGTAATGTTATCGAGTATTCGATATAATCGCTATATTTTGGTATAAAAATACTAAATTGCTAACATTTGTTTGGATAAATTCAGTACCTCTATCATATTTAAAATTGTACTGTACATGAAAACACATAATAACATTATTCAAAACTGTTGATACAGCGCCACATTCAAAATAAACGTACCGTATAATTACTATTTTTTGTCATTTCTTAAACAAAAACAAAATACCAATCATTAAATTTAAATATAAAATTTAATTAAAAATGGTTACAGTATCCAATTTGGAAACAAACTATTTGAAGTACTTTCAAGTTCAAAAAAGTTATATTTCTATGTATTTTGTTAATAATTTGAAATTGTAAAAGTGATCTACATTTTTGTTACAAAAACATAAAACTGTGGAAATATGGAATAAATAAAGCCAATATATACATAAAATGTATTACATACGACTCAAAACCTATCCAATTTCTTTATTACAATTAGTTAAGTGATAAACAAATTGAATTGTAATCCATATTTCTTAAGGAAAGTGAAACTGCTACTCCGCGAATGTAAGCAGCATACAAATTTTCGTGCATAAGAGTGCGTTAACGACCGTTTTACTTACATGCGCGTGAGCCAAAATCTACACTCACGTGCTCATCTCTATGAAGGATGGTTGAATGGATGTAAATGAACGCACAGTAGGTGCCTATTAAAATGGACTCATACATGCACATGCGGGGCGATGGAGGAGCAGCTACTGCCGTTAAATAAATAATTCCCACAATGGCTGAATGATTCACATACACGCACGCACTCTTCTACATACAAATACAAATAACAATTGCCAAGTGAAAATTAATATTTACTGTACTCGTACATTGTAAATAACACCAAGGTTCCTTTCAGTTTTGTTTTGCGGCACCTCTATGCATAGTGCCTGCATATGGACGTAGTGTGTATGAGTTTTCATGTCCCCACACAAACACACACACATACGTTTTGAGTTATTGGCCTCTCCTCGTGCATTAATCTGTCACCGCATTATGGCAATAGCCCCAAACCGCTGGGAAAATGCAGCGTCAAATGGCGGCTGGGACGAAGCGGACCGCTGAGCGAACGGGCGAACAAACAAACGCAAAGTTAATAAAGATTATTTGTGTTCACCACACTGGCATGGCAGATCATGCATGCAAAATATATTAAAGCAATTGCATAAATTATGCCGCGATATAACGAGTTAAAAGCAGCAGCAACAAAAACAACAACAACAATAATCATAATGATTACAGCAAACAATCTTTACCACACATACACACACGCACACATGCACGTCACATTTGTGCAGTTGGCCATGTAACCCACTCGTACGCACATACACACACACACACACCCAAAGGCACCAGTACGTAAATGTTCTCGCAAAACCAACAAGGCAAATAATAATTAACGACATAATAATGTGCAAATAAACTGCCACAAGAGTGACACACGAAGCGTCCCCTTCCATCCATCCTCATCACAGTGAACCACTAGGATCGAATCAGCCACAGTAAGTCCGTCCCTCCACCCCCATCAATGAATTGGCATTGGTGCTGTAAAGAGTATGTCAAACGGTAAACCGGCAAACCAGATTTACCATTCGAAAACCTATCGCGGTTTTTTTCAAACACGCCTTTCTACCCAGATTACCTGTTGTTTTCTAAATTAGAAATACACAACAAATTTATCATCGGTTACTCCTGAGGAACAAGTTCTATCTTGTGTTCGACCTATTCAACGACAGTGGAAATATTTCTTAATTACAGATCAAAGCTTAGATTATTACGATTAGTAGTGCAGGAGAATTGTGGTGACCGTTTCTAACGCCTTATAGGCCGTTCGTAAAGCCCAATTTGGTTTTGCGACATAGAATCAAAAAAAAAAATAGGAGCGATTTTTTTGATAATTTGTCTACGGCCCTTTTGCTTTCTCGGTTCGCACATTTTGATATATTTAATAATTTCACTAATATTAAGTTCAGTAAAATACTTACATGTCCTATATATTAAATAGCATATTGTTCGAAGCCACAATACGTTACAACGGAAAATGTCGCATTAAATTAAGAGATTCTGTGACTCAGCTACAGCCAAAGCATCCACTATAACAAGTAATAACTTACAACTAGTGTTTTAGTCCCGAGAATTCCCAGGACAAAAATCCCGGGAATCCTGGCAAATTTTTTGTCCCGGGATTTTATTATGCTTATTTAATCTGTCAATATCAATATGTTTTTACCATAAAATTAGCAATTGGTGATTATTTTCTTAACCAATACTATCGTCTTCCGTCTCCCGATTCGTTGTTTATCTTTCAAATGTGCTTTAATATGTAGAGAAAAATTTAATACGTTAGAATTGCTAAAATGGATCAGTAATACCATATCCATGAGTTGATGGGCACTTACTAATTGATAGGCATATATTCTAAAACAATATTTTTAAGCCAATTGACTGACATATAACTTTCTTTGTTGGTGTACTGGGTGATTGTACCTTTAGGTGTTTGGTCTGAGCGACCCTTTTTTATCCCAAGGAGAACGAATCTCAAAATATCCCTTCATATTGCACAATTACCCTATAAAATAAGTGTTAAATCTAATTGTCGCGATTCCACCTTTAGCCGTTTGGTCTGGGTGATGGTAACAGTTTCATCCCATTTTCGGGTTTGTCCTTTTACAAGTTCGAAATTCTTTTATATCGCGGAATTGCTCTATAAAATAAATATTCGCTCCAATACCCTCATTTATAACTTGAGGGTGATTGTACCAATTTGATATGAATTCACAGCGCACTAAAATTAATACTCTTAATTTAATATTTGCTATTCTACCTTAAGCCGTTTGTTCTTGGTTTGGTTTTTCTTTAAGGGGTAACAATTTTCTAATTCTATAGAAAGCATTCCCATATAGATTTTTGCGATGCTACCTTTAGCCGTTGGTCTGGGTGATTGTATAATTTTGAAAAATGCCTTCAGATTATAGCTTTGGTCGTTTGGTTTTTGGTTTTACCCCTAAACGGACGAATTTCGAAAAATCACTTCGTACAGCTGTCTAATTCTATAAGGATATTGCTCAGTGGTACCGGTTTTATCCCTTTTTGGCCTTTTTACCCCAAAAAGTACAAATTTCGAAAAATCCCTACTAGCAGCCCTAATAATAATGTTAGCTTGCCTGTTCGATTAGAACACTCTAATGGAGCTAATCGCTTATCTAATAAAAGCCGGAACGAAATTACATCGTCGCATGCTGGAGATTGTGTGGAAACCTAAGGATTATATAATTGTCACGACTGTAGTAATTGAGTGTTTGATGCGTATTGACAGCAGTCAGTCCATACCGACCAGCTGCATCCAATAATACTGCATATAGAATGAAGTTTCAGGTCTTTTTAATTCGTAACTTAACGTTTGATTAAAGTGACCGATATACATGACCGATTTTACCCTTATACATTTACATACATATCAGAGAATGACAATAAGTACTCGGCATTAATGTAAACTTAAGTACATACCTATAAATTGTATACTTGTGTGGAACTATACCTAACACACAGAGTGCACTGCTCCTGATTCATTAACTGTCCCTTTTAAAATGAATATTTAATTTAAATTTTACAAAAAATTTGCGGTAGTACTTTCTGAATCATTAATTCTTTAAAGGATTTTGCAAAGGTTCGTGATGTGTTTTTTTTTTAATTGTCTCGGATACGAAAAGAACTCTATCGAACGTGTCCCTAACAGGATTGAAAGAAAAAAATGTTGATCTTTAAAAGACAAGTCTGTGCATAAATATAAATAACAATTAGTTACTTGTATAAATTCAATAAATATCGTTAAGGTTTTAGAATACAACTTCACCAAAATTCTACCCCCGAATGTAAATACAAATGTGGCAACAATAACAACCGTTTTAGATTATAGAGGAACCTGAAATTGTTATATATTATAGAGGAATCTGAAACATTTAAGACATATTTAAACTTAAATTTTTAAGAATTAACTCCAAAACAATGAGCATACATCGTTTGCTCACATTGCAGTCTTTTTTAAACGTATTTTATTTCACTAACTGTTAGTATTTCTTTAAACCGGAGATACTGAATCTAAAAACTCTAGCAGTGTACATACATTGCTAAGACGGCAATAAAAAATTATGTTGCTTTTGTTATAACAAAAGTATCGTTTCGAGTTTTCTCTCGCTCTACGTTCACTTTCCACCAGCCATAAAGACTAATTTATATGCCCCCGCGTGACAAATAAAACAAATTAGCATTATGTTAATTAATTTTCACAAAATAACTGTTATCATTAAATTATGCTGACACTTCCCCCTTTCGGTCCAACGCCATATACAATAGGACAACGCAGTGGGAGTAGTTCACAAGAAGAGAATCCATTTGCCTGCAGTTCTTGAACAAAGATTTATTAAACTGAGCAGAACTTCTTCGGTACCCGCATGCCAGACAAACGAGGATACGTTTCTCTTGTTATCTTGAGGTAAATAAAAGAAATAATAGTTCAGCAATTAATTTACGGTAATGCCTCCACTCCTTTCGCCATGCGAGCGCAGCATGAATCTAGCATCCGAAGAAGTTCACTTCATCGCCGTGTCACATACACCTTGGAGATGATGCCGCTAACGGTGACTGTGTAGTTTGTCAGGCAGTACTGTTGACGACTCCGAGAAACGAGATGTCTCTACTTTTTCCGAAGGAAAAACAGTTTTTAGCACAGATCGATTGTTCTTGCAAAAATTGCTACCGTTTATAACGTACAACAAGTGATTGCAATTATGTTAGCATTTTCATGGAAGTTTGTAAGGGATTAAAAGAAAACCCATTGCAGCTTTTAAATTATGCAGCATTATAGCATAGCAGACCTAACTGTTATTTTTCGATTCGATTTACTAATTTACGCAATGGCATATAAACTATATAACATAAATTTTGGCAAATATAAAACGGCATTACGGGAAAAAAAAAACAAATTTTCATTAAATTTCTCAAATAACATACACATTTATAAACATCCGAAATGTCATGTATTAAAGGAGATATTGACCATAAAAACAGTTACATATGAATCAGTCAAAGTATTATCCATCGATAGCATTTCCTATCTTTACGTTGCAGTTCGGGGTAAGGACTTATGAGTTGAGTTGGGTTTTCGGATATGCCGTCTTCGACAAAGTTGTTTTAAATAAGTTAAGCTTATCCGAAAACCCAACAATAGCTTGTCGAAAATCTATTTAAACCCTTAAAACAAAAGAAAATAAAACAGTAAGGACATTTCAGTTAGGTAAACTGACTGATAAACACCATCACCCAATATTAAATATTGTTTATGTGTTGAGTTATTGAAATTAACCAATTTACAATTAAAATTACTTATGTATCATTATTTGCCTTCTTGAGGAGCGTAAAAAATTTAAAATAGGGCTTTCGGTCATAATAACAGCGGTCTTGTGACATTAGCAAACCCGTAAAAGGGGCAATATCGGTTATTTATATGGGAGCTACCAGAAGGGGTGTGCCAAATATTTACGGTTGCTGAGGTTTTGCCTGCTATTACAAGATATGTTAACTCACCAATTTTCATTACACCCCAAGTGGCCATTTGGAAGTGATGGGAAAAAATACTAATTTTTCTAAAAGAGGTCATTTTGTATGGGAGATACTAGAATGGGTGGGGCTATTCAACCCATTTACAATCCCATTAGTTCGTTTAATACTGGTAAATGTTCATACTTATACGTTAAGGTTTATTCGAGTAATTCTGCTCACCAGTCCTGAAAAGAATTGGATCTTATGATACTTTGGGTCTAACTCGTCTCCTTTAATGCGTCACACTTTTTCTCGTATAAAATGATATATAACCTCATCCATAAGGGTAATGGTATAAAAAAAATTGTATAAAACCGTCGTTGTAACTGAAAAAAATATTAATGCAGTTCAATTCCCGAATTAAGATAAAACCGTCGAGACCGACCTTGTCTTCCAAAATTTTTGTCAAAAACTATCACAGTGTTACATCTTTTTTTTATTTTTTTTTTTAATAAAATAATCTTTTGTTTCTTTTCATGTGAATTGAGTTTTTGTCAAAATTACTATTTCATTTGACCAACTCATTCTTTTTTTTTGTCAAAATATTAACTTTTTTTATACACAAAATATTTATATTTATATTTATTTTTTTATGCATATTTATTATTATAAATAATCATAATATTTCAATAAACCGAATCGGGGTCTGCAATCAATTATTCGGATTAGCGAGACTCATCTCTTCTTACGTTTTTCATGGATCCTCATCTAGTAATGCCTCTAATTTATCTAGATCTACACTTACTGCTGGAGCCATCTATTGACAAACAATGCGAAGTTAGTTATACCGATTACACAACAAACAAATTTTTTTGACTTTTTTTTACCAATGTGAGATACATTTATTTCTCACACTGTTTAATATTTTGTGAAAATGTATGTGTCCAATTAGATAAAGCCGCTTGTATTGCATATTGTCTGACTGGCGTTCTTTGGGCCAAAATAAAAACTACATGATTTTAGGACCAAGTGACAAATTTGCATTTAAATACCTAAGGGTCGTTAGAAATTTTCCATGGACAGCTTACAGCTTACACACTAAAATACATTATTATTTCATTGTGAATACATTTAAATATATTTCGGTCGAGGATTCTGTTTCCACGCGAGAGAGGAACAAGAAACTCAATGCAATTAATCTGACTGTTAATCCTTGCGAAATACTTCTTTCCACCCACCACTTACAGTGACGACTGTGTACTGGAGAGAGGCAAGAAAGAGGAATCTCCGCTTACTTAAGCTCCATCCATTTTTCAAGGGATTGGAACTTTTTCTTAAGTTTTATCTTAATACCACTCACTGGCCGAGACCACTGACTCCACGTCGGTGGAAATAATGAATCTCTGTGTGTTGTGCACTTTTCCTAGAGAAGTAAATCCGCTTTCCCAGAGCTTACGACTTTCAACTTGATGTCAGTGCAAAGCAATCACAATGTTGTATCTCGTTGTGCCTGTGTATGCGTGTGTGTGTGTATGCGGATAATGACAATGACTTAGGCCTTTTTGACTTACATTTGACATTCTTCATTCACAGAATACTTCACTCGTTCATGCAACCACTTTCCTTTCATAAACTGAGTCGTTCCATCAACCACCTACGACTGCCTTACCTCAAGCATTTCACATATGGTTTGGGCTACTTTTCCACAGATTCTGCGTTGCTGGTTAATCCATTTCATCTTTGTGCACAGTACACCCACATGTACAATAGGGTGATAACTTTTTGCATTTTTTGCAAATATCAAATCTCCCCAGACAAAATCGTGTAGGGCATGGAAAAATATTAAGAACTGCGTTTTTAGTTTTTCGCTATCGTTAAAAAAGTTAAAAAAAAAATTGTTATTGAAATAAAAACAGTACAAGATATATATCCGCTTTGTAAAACATAGCGTATTTTGAACCTAAAGTTTATATCTTACAATACCTGTATAAACCATATTTATAACCTGTATAAACTGTATTAACCATATTTAAAAAAAAAAATTATTAAAAAAAATTAAAAAAACATATATTAAAGGCATTTTAGAAATCGCTGTCGGTGCGTAAGGTTTTTTTTAGCAAATTAAACTGAAATAGTTTTTTTATCATTAATACAATATTTGTCATTAGAAAAGCCCTGGGGAGAATGTTGTCCAAAAATAGTTATTACCCTAATGTACAAGTTTATGTAAATAGAATACTTTCAAGACATTTGGCATTACTTGCGTATGATAAATTTACGAGTTGTATTTGTCCAAGGAAGTCTTAAATACGGAAGCTAAGCTCAAAGGTTTCATTGAATTTTCAATTAAAAACATTTTTAGGTACTATTGTTTCGATCTACATAATAATAAATTTGGGACTTACTTCATTTTTAAAAATGTTCAATGTAACCAGGAAGTTTTGTTTAGTTCATATTTGAATCAACAATAACTCAAATTTGTCGTCACAAAAAATTCAAATTCGGGCATGAGGGGTTTAAGGTTTTTTAAAACCTTAATGCCCAATTTAGTATTCATACCGTAATAAAAATATTAAAATCCTTGTAATACCAATCATTTAGGAAATTAATGTTTCCCCGCCGATGATGAAACCAGTGAAATAGGCGAATATACAGATTAAAAGAAGCGGAATGTCCTTTTATCGTTACACTTGGGAGGCGATGAAATTGTAATGAAGCAAAATCAGCGCACGAATAAAGTTACCTATGGACTAAATGAGGAGTGACACCCAAGTCTCACTATCCCCAGGGGTGAGAGATGCTAGGAAACAAAAAGCCATGCGGGCGCTAAATGAACATTTCTTTGGGCTTTATATAATGTGCAAGTATTTGAATGTAAGCTACACGATAGCGATAGGCAAATAACCCCAAATGAGAACACCCGTCCCGTCCCCACTGCTTGAGGTATGCAATTTATGATGTGCTTTCGACTGTATCATAAATAAATCAGTGCACTGCGTGATTAGCATAATTTCCGACCAAATTGAGCTCCTATGTGGAGCACCACAAGACGAGAATGCTAAATAGTGAAGTTGTTGCACATCCTGCATAGCTGCTGGCAGTACCTTCAACAAAGAGTCACACTCAAGTCCATTCATCGTTGGTCTTTTCTTAATGCCACCGAAGTTCAAGTTCTGATGTGTCTGCGGTGCGCAATCGGATATTATACGCATGCGCAAAGCGCAGCCTCCGATGATGGCAGCCAAGCAACTTTGCGCCGACCAATATTTGTGTAATGATCTTCTCACTCCACCTGTAGTCAAAGGAGCGAGTATGTCTGCACATGTTGTAAAGAGGTGGAGTTCTTCATCGGGGTCTCGCGGACCATCCAGCGCTCTGACTATAATTACGACTGTGTGGACATCTCCTTTTTTGCATAAATGAAATTATTATTTGCCACTGCTGAGGATGAACCGAATAAATGTACCTCAGCAAACCCGAGCTGCTCTAATAATTCGTGTTGTTTTTATGTTTTTCTGTTCACGTACATACATGTGTAGACAGACGTACGTGTATATATGTACAAAGGTATTGACGATCCTGAATTAAATTAATGGCTTATAATTACGATACCTGCTTGATCGATGTAAAAATTGATTCATATCATAACTTATGTAAATTGTTTGCGACTCTTGTCGAATACTAAGAAATGCAAAATGGTCGTATACCCTACAGTTATCTCTTCAAATAAAGCGGAGGTCTGTAACTGTTGTGCTCAGTACTTTGACTGTCTTGATGTTGGTTTGAGATAATAGATCCTTGACTTACTTAGATATATTTGTAAATTTTAAACAATGAAAAATCAGCGATAGCCTAAGACTCCATCGTATCGTATAAAAAAGCTTCGCTCAAACCAGCTCAGACTAAATAATTAATAATTACATAATTAATTAATGACCAGTTTTTTAAAACCTAATTTCAACTACTACTCTCAAGGAGATCGTATGGTTTTGGTTAAAATATGTTTTTGGATCAAATTCATAAATCTGGACTGAAAAATTACATTAGTAACCAGTACAGAAATTTCAGTCAGGTAAACTAATTACAGACCAATTTCAGAATTTATTAGTCTGTACCACATATTCAACCTATATATTCAACCTATACATATATTAATTAAGAAAATATCTGTGATTTCTAATGTTGTCGTTTTTACAAATTGTGGCATCAATCTTTCGGAACTTAAATTTCAAGTTAATAGGATTTATTTTGATCTTTGTAAGACCATTTATAAAGTTTCACACAACATACTTACTTCTAGTAAAATTATAAAAAATACATACTGATGAGAAACGTTTGCAATTTTTGGAGACTGAATAATTTCTTTGCGGAACGAAAGCCTTAGGTGAATATATTAAAATTCCGAAAGGACATAACCCCCTCAGATCGAACGTTTTTATGACCCATGGAATTTTCCAGTTTAACATAAAAAAAAATTGAAAGAGATCCTAAAAAGCTTCGATATTAGATGCCTTCAATGAAATAAAAGAAAGAATTTTTTTTGTGGAAAATTTTAACTCTCCACCTCGATTTCTCATGTGTCCTTTTTGTCCCTATTTCTAGAAATGACTTTACAATTTTCATATGTTTTAAAAAAATATTGCTCTGTAGATTCTACTTGAGGTGCTCTAAGACCAAAAATGATATCTCCAACACATCTGTTTGTCTCTCATCAAAGCACTGTGTGAACTGCGATATAAAATAGTCAGAGTATCTATGTTTCTTATTGTTTTAGTGAATTTTCGATATCAGACGGATTTAAAGAAGTTTAACGAGGTTCTCATTGAAAAGAGAAAAGTGTCTTGAAATTGGACTTTAGAGCATTGTTCTATGTTCTACAAAAATGTTGCTTAGAAGATTTTACTCGGAATGTTCTAAGACAAGAAATTAATACCTCAAACTTGTACTGACTATTTTAGGTCGCTACTAACGCAGTGCTTTGAAATTGGAAAAAAAAATTATTAGTAAAGTTGGAGATACTTAGAGCACCCCAAGTAAAATTTCCTAAGCAACATTTTTGTAGAATTTTTGATGTCGTTTTAATGTCATTATCTGACTTTTACTCGAAATAAGGGAAAAAATGCCATGTAAGGAGTCGAGATATAGAGTAAAACTGTTCCACTAAAAAATCATTGAAGACTTCTGATACAGAAAATGCACTAAAACAATAAGAATCATAGTTTTTTAGGACCTGTTTCAAACTCTTATTTATGTTATACTGAAAACTTCACCAGGCCATAAAAGAAAAAGTTTGACCTGGTGCGGATCTGATGTACATACTTACCAGATGTACATTAAACGTATAAACTAAAATACATTGGGAATAGCTCCAAATTGATCTTTCAAAAATCCATTTTATCTTCTTATTTGAATAATATTTTGCTCATAAACGAAATGAACTGAAAGTAGATTTAGTAAATTGAGGAGATATGTTTTTTGTTAAAATTTAAAGTACGAGTTATGTACCTCGAATTGATGATACTGTTGATGGTTGAAAATGTATGACAGTTTCATCAAGTTAATACTAACTGTATTATTTATAATTTTTCAGTCGTTATTACGGCTACTGTGTCAGTTACTAGCTACTCATTCACACTTACCAACATATAAGTTCTTCGTGCATTTTCGTTTTATATTCCATCGCCGTATTAGACCTTATCTCTCATTGGGCTCTCGACCCACTCCCACTTTACTGAATTAATGAACATAATTAAAAAAAAAATAAAAGAAACGAAACGAACAAATGGGATGAAGAAACATGCCGACATGCATATGGACGTGGTGCGTTCAATTAAAATTATCTAAAGACTTTGTCTCTAAGTAAATCTGTCGAAATGACTGGCTGAATGATGCATTCTTGGTTCATTCATTGGCAGATGTGGGCCTAAGACAAAAAGCATTGCCAGAGAAGATGGATATCAGTTGTCAGAAGCGTTAGAAATCTACAAGTTGACAAATTGTGCTGCAATTGAGTGAAATATTTTAAGGGATTTTTGTCAGTTGATAGAAAAGAAGTCATTGTCTGGGATACTATTACGTAGATGCAAGAGGGTATGATTCATTAGCTGGAGGGTTGATAAATAGCTTGCTAGCATTCGAAGAGATATTCTCGATGTTTTCCTCACGTGATTAATGGAATAAATATTTTAATAAAAGATAAACCTTCGCCCCATCAACCCGCGTAAAGATAATTTTTGAAAACTCAGTTATTCATTTTCTGTTAACCATATTATCACATCTGATTGAAGTAAATGGGAATAGATTGAGAAGGTCGAAGCATTCCAGTACACAATCTCCGAGAAGTTTTGAATGAGGTAGAGAAACTACCAAGTCACTAACCAACAACATAACGGTCGTCCAATCTCCCTTATTGTTAGACCGTTGGCCATTATCGCCGTTCAAGCAGCGCCAAAGGGAAACACTCAACTCTTGAAGCAAAAAAAAAAACATATTCTTAAGTGCATAATGAACTTAATGATTTCCGAACATTCCATTGACACCATCAGACAGCTTATGAGGATACTCAGCCAAATGAAAGGCCGCTGCTTAAAATCCGTTGTAGCAACAACTGACTCCAATGTAATGACTACACTCCGACTAATGCTAACGACAGCACTCGTCCCGGTTGTTATTGTTCCCAACAAGCCATTGTGATAGTTAAGCCAAAAGTTCTCCCTTTAGGAAGGATAACAGAAAAATACACACACACAACAACACGCAATCGCTTGCCTGTACAGACTCCATGAGCACAGGACCATTTAATGTCTCTGTCCCTGCCACCAATGTGAAATCGAAAAAAAAGACAAAAATTTTCATGTTTTTCCTTTGAATATCTTCGTAACGACATTTCCTTTTTTTTGTGAGTGTGTGTGTGTGAATGAACATCGTGAAAATGCGCCATAATAATACAAAACTTATTATTAGCGTTTTAGGTTTGAATAGTAGCGGTGCCTGCTGTACGCTGTCCTAGCGCTCACTTAACAATGAATACCAGCAATTTGATGTTGCAGTGGTTCGTTTAGGCTTTAATGCGAAAGATGATTGTCGATCCGATTAGCGTTAGATCTGTGGACGAACTGAGAGCCATTTGAGTTTGGAGTAGCCAACGTAGAATCCGTTATTTGCATATCAGTTGTTATTCCAGCGAATGCCATGTAAAAGTCCATTTCCGAAGAATGAAATAGTTTATATTTGTTGCGTTCCAACCGAGCTGAAACAAAAAACCCTCCCCATGAAATTCGAATAAAAGTTTTTGTGAATGCATTTTTTGTAATTGTTTCAAAGTGACCTGGATACATACGGCAGAACGAAAGGATTGCATGAATCCATTCGAAGGGACATGGCCACATTCATGCACACGCCAGTAGTTCATCGAAATTGTTTTCATGACAAACAGGAACCCAAAGAGCCATGAAAATTTGCTCCTTTGTGTTTGTTTGTTTGTTTGTCTGTCTAAAACAAAAACAGTGATTGCACGAGCACAGGATGTCCTAGTTTGCAGCGAACAATGCCGGGATGTCAGGTAATCTAAAGTTAATCAAACAAATGCATTCAGTTCGAAACCAATTGGATTGCCCAGCCTAGCAAACCGGCGGGGACGTGTCTGACGAGGGCTACCTGTGCAGTGACATCTGTGGAAATTGTTGGCATTCTGTTTGCATTTCATGGAAATAACCGGCTATAGCGCACATACTCAGCCATGGAGAGCAAGAGTATCTTATCGTTATGTCAGCAGAAATAAAAAATGAAGTAGCGGAAGCAACAGGAGCTGACAGCAGTAGCCGGAGCCTCAGCCGCTGCAGTTAAGGCAAAGGATGAATAACAATAACTGCCACAAACATTGTCCCTTAACGTAGCCAACACACGGGCGAGCGTAATGCCATTTTCCTCGGTTACGACAGAAATCCATACTACGGGTAATCCTTAATATGGAAAAAAGAGGAAACGTGAAAATGTAATCGTTACCAGCGCACCTGCAGTCACATTCCCAACTATGAATGGATAAATGGGTCGCTTAAACAATCATTACAATGGAAAGTCCACAAAAAACCAAGGAAAGCACTAAGGACTACTTTCTATGCCGCAGGAAGGTGGCACAACAAAAGGACAATGACCAAGCAATTTATGGCTTCTCGCGTTTCCAAAAACGAGTGACATAACACAAAGAGCTCAGCTCTGTCTTCCTAGGTGGCTGGCAGCCGCACAGCACTGCTGACCCTTGTACCTGCTTCACTTTGCGGCGATCGAACAACCGCAAAGGCGACACTTTCCAAAGTCATTCTCACGGCCAACAATTTCGGTGTGATTATCGCCACTAACATTAAAGGCTTATCTAGAATGTCACTGTGACAATTGCTGGCCCGCGTCACTAAATAAGTCAACTGGCACACAAACACACACAAACGTGCGCTCACACTTGGTCTCATGTGCATTATATTCGTCATCGACCGGCTGGCCAATGACTTAATTAGTGGGAACAGCAGCTGAAATCAAATTAAAACTGTCGGTTGGTCGGCGTCTTTGTTCGTGACATGTGATGAAATTTTTCTTTGAAGTCGTCTGGTTTTTTTTTGTCTTTTCCAACCTACCGCAGACAAGAAGTGCTTTGAGTGCTTTCGAACGGAAATTACACCGAATGGCCCTGTGTGAGATAGAAATCTCAGAAAATTCAGTCCGCTTCCAAGATAAGCTAAATGCCCCTAAATGATATCATTAGAGAAAGAGCCACTGCGCCCGTACGAATCCGTTCGAATGTGTTCGATAATAGAATGTATTAATGGCCGGCAGTAAATTAATAATTTTCTATTATTTATCACTCTGTCCGTTCAGCTCGCGATGCTGCCCATCTCCTCCAGCCCCGAGCAGTGAGTTCGTAATCTCCAAATGCAGTGGCCGAAAAAATGCTGGCACATATCAGCAGAGCGTGCTGAAAACATGAGGAAAAACAAATGGTTTCTGCTCAATTTGATGGCCACGACATGACGGCTTTGCTGGAATATTGACGTAATTATTCACATTTATTGCACGAATACCATTAACTTTATGTCGAGCTGTTAATCATCTTTGTTTCGCTGGATTCGGCTGTGCCTACTCCCTGTGCTGGCAATTGCTGCCGTTGTGGCTGTCTGTTGTTGGTCCATGTGCTCGATATACTTTTGCATTGGGACAGGCAGGCTGCCCGCAGGAGACTCATGTAATTAGAGAGATTTATGCATTCATTAATCGGCCAAGTTGTGGAATTTGTTCCTTATGACTTGGGCAGACACGTTCTTATCACCTTTTGCCCAGTTGATGTGTTGGAGTAGCATAATTGTAAGCAGTTGGCTGAAATGAACAAATGGTATCTGGTCTCTTGGAGGCACAGTATTCCAAGGCAGCAAAGGACATCTAAGGAGGTGTTTTAAGAAGCTCGAAAACTGTACCGCACGTAAAGTCGTTGGACTTTTTTTTTTGGAGATTTTCTCTCTCATACGTTGAATTATGGTAGTGAAGCCATATTTGTGCAAGACTCTAATAGAAAATGTATACAACAGACCGAGCTGGTTGTAGATCCATGTATACTATGCAGCACATACAGTTGAAAATCTGTAACTCGAATTACTATTATCCAAAAGAAGAATTTGAGTGATGACAACAACTATATCAACAACAATTCCAAAGCAATGCAGCACAAAAGTGTGTGTTTGTTTGATCATGATAAAAAATTGTATGTACAAATGGACCCGGTAGTTGGCGCTGAGGTGGATTTATATTGTAAATTTGAATTAATGGACCAATTTACCTGAAAATTGAAATATATTTTTGTTTATGTAAAATTGTTTTTTATGGACAAATTTAACTGAAATTCAAAATGTATCTTTGTTTGATCAAGAGAACAAAGTTTTTGTATATATGGAAACGATATGTGGCACTGGAGTGGAATTATTTCGAAAATTTATATTAATGGTCCCATTTTACTCAGACCCAGTATGTTAAACATCTTTGTGTTGAAGCCATGGTCCACCTTACATTACCTTTAGAATGTATAGTTCTTTGATCATGGGAAAAAATGCATATACAATTAGATTCGGTAGGTTAGATTCAATTTATGTGAAATTTATAATGTAGATTTGTTTGCCCATTTTTTATATAAAAGTGGCGCTGGAGTGGACTGTGTGGACGAGAATAAAGCAAAGAACTCTGAAAGGGTGCGAGGCATGTAAAATGTATTGTAGAGAAAGTAAATACAGACAAATGTAATATTATATGTTCGATTATCGGGCGAAATTGGCGTGGCAAATGTATTTTTATCCACAAAGCATCAAAATTCAATGCACAGATGGTACTTGGCTCTACAGATATGAATACACAGACGACATTGTTATTTTCGATCAGTAGGAAAGGTGGCGTGGCACAAATATATTTAGTAGTGAAGAAATACAATAAGATGCACAGATGGGAGGGCGAAGAGTGCATAGCGTAAGTAGCGTAGTAACTTGTGACGACAATATACGTAGTGTAAACTTTAAAAAATTTATAACATTTGAGTTGGACTACTTTCCCTTAAGACATATTCCATTTGTGTCCTTAGAGCTTGGAGATCAAAAATATTAACTTGAATATTCTAAACAATAGAACGAATAGAAAGCAAATGTGTTTTTTGTGGAAACTCCATAGGCCACGTTATGTATTTGTTTTTTTTTACAAATATGTATGTATATGTATGTAGTTCCCAATTATAAGATAACATATATATCACTGTTTTACTTACATTTAAAAAATCAAACAACAAATATATGACCGTTACATTATGGCCGCTGTGTTTTTGTTTTAATCGTCGGTAATCTTCTAGAGAGCAAAATTTCAATTTCTGTCATAGGTCCAAACCCCACACACTACGCGTTAGTTATGTTTTATTCTAGCCGGGTCAGCTAGAAATATTTATACATATTTTTTGGTAGTCAAATAAACATTTTGGATTTCTTTTTTAATATTTAAATATAAACAATTAAACATATTAAAAACAATTAATCATAGTAAAGTGAATGTTATATTCGAATTTTACGAGTGTTACGTAAACGAAATGGTTAATTCGGTATACAGTAATGCTAATTTAAACTATACCTTTCTTTAACTAACAAATAACAAACAGATATAATTACATTTCTTGTCGTGGTTCATTGTCAGATGCGTAAGTTCGTATCTAATTTATGATAATTATTTGCATGTATTGGTATTTTTCAATATCTTAACCCACAATAAGTAAGATCGTTTCTTTGCCTTTCATTATAACCAATATAATTTTTCATTGATTTTAAATGACTAGTAAATAGTGAAGATATGTTTAGAAAATGTGTCAAGTACTTACTGAGGCAATTTTTCCCCCATGCCGACAATATATGAGCGTTAGTTCATTATGTCTGAATCCAACAGAGATTCAGAATATGAATGAAATTTATTTTATTTTGTTTCGTGTCATATATTGTATATCAAATATGTTCCTTTTGCGTAGACACCACAATTTAGAACACTGTGCTCTCTGATACATTTTGCCACTCGTCGTGTCGTTTACTGTCGCCCATTTATTTATTACGTCCGGGTTCCTGAAAAAAAGCAAAGGCAATGTAAAGAAAGAATTCTGTGTTCCCGTATTTGTGGATTTCGGCCGATTGCAGTGTCTGGTTTGCCGCATACCTCTCAGCTGATTTCACTTGCACATGCTAATGCTTGGCATTCAATTCACTTTCGTTGTCATCTGTGTCTGGGAGCAGGTTAGAAGTTCAATAGCCATTTCATTTAGGTTGACTTTTTGGCTCTTGTTGTGGACGTGATGACTTGGAAGAGCAAAGTCTTTATATCGTACGGCAACTTTTTGTTTAATGAGAAATTATGAATTTCATTATTACACCGAACTTCACTGGCAGTTTGCTCATTAGCACATATAACTTTTGTTGCTGTTGAGCTGCTACGCTCGTCTGGGTAACCAGATGTTGCAGCCACCAGCCGCTGGTAGCAGCCCTATGAGCGGCTAAACTGAAACTCATTAAGGCAATAACTTTACTCGTTATGAGTCAACAGATTTTCATTAACAAATGTTTGTTCGGCTGTTGCAGTAGGACCCTTTCAAAAACAAGTGTGATTACCAGGGCTCGGATGTTTATTACATGTTGCTAATGATTGAAAAAAGACTATTAACTGAATAGATTGGCATTGCGAGAGTTATTTGCAATTTTTAATTTGATAAAGTAGAAAAGTCTACTAAACAAATTATCGGAATGTTCAATAATTGTGATCATTTTTTTGTAACATATGGCAATCGGTTTGTTTGCTATATTAAAATATACATATATGAGCAATATTTTGTAGCATATGTATGTGAGCTAATATTTCCTTAATATATCCATAAAAAAAAGTTTCAAATCAGGGCTACTTATTATATTAAATTTAAAATACAATGTAAAGGTTACGATTTAACTGGTGATCGTATTTTTTTCGCAATGAATTTAACAAAAGTTACACCTTTTCCCACACAAGATACGAGTTTAAACCAAATGATGATTTACAAATATGCACATTATTTTCCGTATACATGCGCAACTTTTTCGAAAACGGTTATTATGGCGAAGATGTACAGTAAACGTACAGAAATTTATCTTATTCGAAACTTGTTTATGATTCGGACATTTATATTAACGTTTTTCTGCTGATTGTTAGAATATACCAAGCACGAAACAGCTCTGAAAGAGTACATTGAACGCATTGTTACCATATTTTGTAAATTTGTTAGAATACTTTCTTATTACGACAGCTCTTTTTCGGTATTTGTTGATGGTAAGAAATTTGTGTACATGTACTTACATGCACAAATTGATTGCTGTACAAGTTTCAAAACAATTTTCTCCGAATACACTAGTTGACAGTCATTCTGCTGCAGAGTTCTAAATATTTTTTTCGGCCTCCTAAACACGAATATAAGATTTAAAAAATTTTCCTCTGATTAGTTTTTAAGATATGCATTTTTGAATTATTTAGCAAATTTTTCAAGAGATGCATCAGCTTATTGGGGAATAACTCGTAAACGGGTCCAACGATTTGAACAAGAGTGGTCTCCAATTAAAGATAGTGTGCTTCCCTAAAACCTTTTTATACAAACTTTTAACTTCGGTTGGGTAGTTTTGATGGTAGGAGAATTTTAAGTTTAAAAAACTAATTTTTTTGTGCAAAAATCACGATTTAAATTGATAAAAAAATTTATTAAAAATATAATTATATATAATTAAAAAAAAATATATAAATCGCTAAAATAAATTCAATTTCATAAATTGAGTATAAAGATTAGACTTCCACGAGCAAACCAAGCAGGCTTGAAGCTAAACTTTACTTTGTATGAAAATAACGACTAAAAGTGGAAATGCCACTGTATTCTGGGTTGATCATGCATCACAAAAATGCTTAAATTGAAATCCTATCTGATCCTTTTTAGAAAATATCGATATATTTCATTTCTGCCGACTGGACCAAAAGTCTTTCTACTTCTTAAACGATGACAGTAAAAAACTGGACAAACGAGATAAAAACTGTTTACTTATTATAAAAGTACACAAACAAGGATTCATGCATGAGCATTGATCATTTTGACATTGCTGCAACCTGGAGACTTAAAGTGCATTTTAAGCCTATATTTTTAAAAAATATCGACCTGCAGCTGACAAAAAATAAAGATTTGTAAACTGGTGATATTGTAGAACTTCTTGCATAAAGAATGGTATAAAAAATAACTCGTTTTTATTGAATTTTATTGTTATTTTTACATTTCCTATTTCTTAACTTTTATTATTGTTATTTGTCAACTTGCCATTCCAATGCCGCAATGACGCTTAGGCCTTTAATAATGAAGTGTTTTGATTATTTTTTATTTTAATTACAAATTTATTAATGTAAATTTTATTATTTCTTATAACTGAATTAAAAAAGAAACTTCATACCCTGACCACTGCAGTAATGTTGTTTTGTTTTTTTTTTATTATTGTTGTTCTGTTTTCGGTTGGAAATGCCTCATCAACATGATTGTTAGATATGCATACGAGTATGTTTTCCATCTCGTCTGAATATTGCACATTGTAGGTATGTACTACTCGTATGAATGCAATTCTGCTCCGGGTGTACGTTCTTTGCAGGGGAGAGTTCAGGATTTGTGTGCTTCTCCCCAAAAGACATTGAATCTGAAGTAGTGATTTGAAAAACAACAAAGAGAAAATAATTCGAATGGAAAAGGAGCAGCCAGCGAAACTAAGAACAATGACAAAATAACAAAACGAAGAGGATGTCAAGTCAACTCTTCTGGAAACTGCACCTCTTGGGCAGATGCTAACGCAGGGGCGAGCGTTTTCAACCAAGGATGGATGACAGGGATTCGAAGAGCTTGTTGAGAATATTGGTTCGGCAAAGGCGGCTGTTGTTACCTCAGCGAATGTCGAAATCACACAAATTGAAAGGGATTTCTTTGCAACAGCTCAGGAATTTCAAGACATGCGATTAAAGGGCTTCTTTAGCAATAGCAATGGCACACGAGTTGTGATCGACTACTTGCAAATCACTACATACTATCTTCATTTTGGACTTAAAGTCGTAAGAGGGCGTTAGATTCGTCCAAGGAAGGGAAACAAGAATCTGAACAAAGTTACAGCTATACGCCACAACGCTGAGCGTGAATGAAATCTGGCATTCCATACGTACATTTTGTATACGGTGCCACTGGGAAGAAATCCTGTAAATGTCTCTGTGTGTGAGTTACACGAGTATTTATGTATGTGATCATATGTATGTGTACGAACGTCGGGTTCGATGGCTTCTGAAGAGAATATTCTCTTGTTAAGCGCGGCATAAAAAGTGAAAATAAAAACAAAAAATATAAAGCATGTCAACAAAGAAGAGCCAAGTACGAAAAACAAAATCTCCCCTCAGTAGTCGCTGCCATTCATATTTTCATTTAGGTTTCAATCTCTACATACAACATTTTTGTTTTCTCTTTTTTTTGCACAAGTACGAAACAAATACAACAAATGCTCAGGGAAAAGCTGCAAGCAAAAAATATCAAAAGAAAAGTAACATTGCGGTGAGCGATTAAGAAGGTTGCAGCATGAATCTCATTGCTTAGTGCTTTATCCCAGGAGCCGAATTGAATCTCCAATAATTTAACATTTAAGCATTTGAATAATCCTTATAAATGCGGCAACATGGCATGATAAACAAGAATAGAAAATATAATTACAACGACCTCACAAGAAGCAGATAGATGATAGTAGATACAGAGCACAGAAGTGTTCAATCGGCGGACGCGTGTTTTCGTCCTTTTATAGGGGAAAGTGCGCGTCCCCCGATTGAACACTTCGGAACTTGAGTTTGATGAAATGGATCTTGTTTATCGGTAATAACTCTTTTCAAGCTGCGGTGCCATCCTAATCTATAGAATTAATTTTTTCGGTCTCATATACAAACACTGCAAACTTTTCTATTGGATTTCTATAATGAAGTATACCTAATACATACAATTTTAAAGAAAGTCCACTTTACACTTCCGAACCACCAAATGGGCATTGTTGGTGTCGTTTGGCGAGCACCGCTCGATTACTGCACAGTTTACTGTGATAATCAGGCTGGATGATAGATAATCAAGGTTTAAAAGCATGCGTGTGATAACCAATGGATATTTTTAGCTGAACCAATATTTGCAGATTTTTCGAAAACTTTAACAAACAATAAAATCAGTTTCATCAATTGCGAGTTGGAACAACTAATGTTAAAGATGTCTTCAGTTAACAGCCACTTCTTTTGATCTAAAAATTTGACATTAGAATCTATGTATTATAAAATATACATTCCTAAGATAACACTGTACAACTCATGATTTTGGGACTCAATTATGAGAATTGCACGTGAAAGTAGCTCCAAAAAGAAGAAGTTCTGCATCATTCGTTTGGTCAAGTTACATGCCATAATAATTTAATATCGATTTAAAGTTAGTTAGTATCGTATAGGGGAATTTGTCACGAGTTGGGCTCTTTTGTTTGACATAACATAAATAATATATGGTGGCGTATGATTATTAATATTCCACATAAATCATACGCCACGGAGCACAACAGTTTCATTGTAACTGCTACAAAATAAACCCAGTTCAAAATCATTTGATGAATGGCAAAGTCTAACTGTTGCTTATGTAGGAAAACGTCATAGTTTAAAGGAATTGTAATTCTTAATTTTTTTAAATTTGCCTCAGTTAAATCGGACTAGTGGTTCTCGAGTTATGTCAAACAAAAGAGCCCAAAACGTGACAAATTCCCCTATACAATACTTACTAACTTTAAGTCGATATTTAATTATTATGGCATGTAACTTGACAAAACGAGTGATGCAGAACTTCTTCCTTTTGGTGCTACTTTCACATGCAGTTCTCAGAATTGAGTCCTATTAGATATCAAAGTGTGTAATGTCATTTGTATATGCTTTTCCTTAAAACAAAATATTGTGGCTTGGACACATTTGGGATGCGTCCACGTATACAATTTACCTTATTTCTGTTCAATTGGTTTGGCATCGATACATTGCACATTATAAACAAATTAACATTATTTTTCACTTTGCACGCTGCTGCAACTCCTACGATTTAATGCAACTTTAAAGTAAACCACTCCCGTTCGCACAATCGCGTCCAAACATACATCGACAAAAAAGGAACACCAAACAATTGTAACAGATTGTTGGGTAAAAAAGAACTGAGAATGTGCAACACTTTCCTTCAACGCCCATAACATTACGAGGACTTCATAAACACCATCCACTCCCTGAGCAGTCACGCACACATTCACGTGCAGAGAACGCACACACACGGACAGCGGCATGGGATGGTACGGGATGCTGGGGCAGAAACAACATCTCTTCCAAACGGCAGAATGTCAAAAGGATAAAACGCACATTCATTAAAAGCGAAAACAAATACGGTAACTTTGCTCGGCAGAGTCGGTCACAGTGGTCCCTATTTTCGGTAGTGGCACCGAGAAATTTTCGACAACGAGATCAGTCTAAACGTTATACCGGCTATATCTGTTTGTTGGCGGTTTTGATTTCGACATTTCACAATCATTGCTACTGCGAGGCGTTTTTTGTCGCCGTAAATGGCCAAGTGTAGGGTAACGATGTAAAGCAATCTGAACTGTAAAGGAGTTCGGCGGAATGCAACTTTAAAGAGAAATTAATATCCTTAAAACTCTCGTGACTGATTTATTACATGAACATTTACAAAGCCATTATCAGAGGGGGCCAGGAGGCGTGCACATACACATACTACGTGCTTGTTTTGCACACATGTTTGAAGCCCTTCCTGCTGAAGGACGGCAGAGCTCAGAAAGAAGCGCGAAACTCGTACACAGAAATGGCAAAAAGCGAACGGGTTATGAGACAGATGTGTGCCCCTCTATACATGCATAAGGAATAGATACACATGGACGATTGTACGCAGCCATCAAACACACAGACAGTCGGTTTGAAAGTCGACTGTGTTAAAGGATTCACATTTGAATGTCATGCAGGACGCACACAGGGTGTATCAGATGGCTTTGAGTTGCTTGTTTTTGAGACCTTTAACGAGTGCCACAAAGAACCGCTGTACATTGTAGAACATGACAGAAGCTCGTCCTCGTTCAACTTGCCTCATCCGTACGGCTCAGGAGCGGCTGGCTGTAAGGCTACAGCAAATGGCACAGCCAAAAGAATTATGCCGGAAATGTATGTTAATACACACTGAGTGTGTGCGGATGTGCCAATGCGTCCTTGTGCGTAGTTTCTGAGTGAGTGTCACCTCATTGTCAACTTTTTGATACGTCTGCTGCTGTGCGGCTCTGTGCGAGTGTGACGCGCTACAAACCTCCTTTCTGCATGGATGCATATTCGAAAGTGTTCCGGGCCTTTTGTGGGAAGAGAAGTGCTGTGCTTCGGCCGCACCAGCCGCAGTTGTCACACATCAACAGCGTGGCATAATTTCACTTCTTTTTGCTCCCACCCAAATGTTGGACGAGCTTAAAAGCCTCAACATGCACACATTACCAGCATGTAATTGTTTCACTCTCTGAGCAGCAGCTTTCAACCTAAAGTCCTTCGGTGGCAAATGAAGCATTGTTGCATTGAAGTCCTGTGCCAGCACTCACAGATGGCCACTGCATCTGCCCGTGTGTTTTAATGGAAACATATGAATATTTTATTGCATTCAACACTTTGAAAACGATTTTCAGAAAAGTACAATACATCACTTTGCGTTTTTGACCATGATTCCACACTTCGCCATGTATGTCATACTCGTGTATAGTGTGTAAACTACTGCAGAAACAGTGTCAGTTCCGTCAAGCAGTCAGGGCTGTGAATCCTCGCACCACGGTGTTGACCAGTCCCTCTGTCATAAGTCCTTGCACGAATTTCAATTTCTATTGAGCCAGACGAAAGATAAAGCCCTATCTAACACATTGGATTTTTGTACGTTTTGTCCTTAGATTCCGGCCATGTTGGTGCGCTACGTTGGACAACTCCACACACATAACTGTGATACGAATTTGCATTTACTTCCAGCCAAGAGGACAGACATTGACATGAATTATGGCTGCGTATCCAAAGGCAAATGGGGATTTGAGCATTAATGAAAGTTCATTGCAGTTGTAGAGCACATTCATGACTATGAATAACACTCTCACACACACACACACACACATAGGGAAATAAATAACATAGTCCATAAATTATGTCCTCGTCAGTGCAAAATGAAACTGCAGTGAAGCACTTTTACCTATATGTATTTCGATCTTGCGAATAGCCACAATCGATAACTGTCAGTATACACTTCCTATACGAGCAGAAGGGACACACTAAACCCGAAACAAGGTGCATTTTCTTCGTCTAGTCTGTATAAAATACATGCTGATGTTATACATTGATTACTTGTGTACATTTCTTTTTTGAGAAATCAATTTACCTTATACTCAGGGATGCACCCAAAACATCCGAAATTGTATCCTTGTTGGATCGGTCGGAAAATAAATGGAATTGTTCCTAAAAACGCTTAAAGTTTTATTTTCTATTCAGTAATAACCTTATTCCCTATATTTTTAAAGCCAATACTTTAGATTCAACAACATTTTCAAATTCGTAGCTAAAATTTTACATAGTACAGTGGATTCCCTATTTACCAATTTAGCGATTTGACACACAAACTGAATTTCTACACGATATTGCGAACAAATTCCATAATTATATTGAAATAAAAAAATATCTCGCTGAAAGGACTACTTGATGGGAAGATTTACCACCAATGTTACAACTGATAAACCAAAATTTTTATAGCTGCCTTTTAACTGAAATCTTATCAACAGGAAGACACAATATAATATTTGTTTAGAGCAACTAAATGTTTATGATGCCGCTACAATTGTGATTTTGCGCATTAAAACGCATAATGAAATCTATTTTGTTAAAATACTGATACACAGAAATGATAATCGTTTTTACGACGAAAACAGTATTCCGGCAAGGGTTGTTGATTAAATATAAGTTAAATTAGCCCTTAGAATGTTTCAACTGTATATGATAAAAACTATTGGGCATATGATGCCATTTGTGATAATCGGATTATCGGATATCATAGGTGCGATTTTATCAAATTAGATTTTCTGCATTAACAGAAATTAAAAGCATTTTAAAAACAGTTGCAATTAATCCATTAAGTTTTACATTTAGAAAAGGGCAATTCCACGTAAAACGGCCCTAGGTTTAGGTTTAGGTTGAGGACATGTAATGACACAGCACAATACCATGCCATTACAACACTCGGAGGTAAACGTATTTTAAATGTAAAGTGAGTTCTTTATATCACCCCAAAATGTCTTCTTTATTTTATAAAATGGAATATACTAGCCACATAAGAAATGTTGCTAAATTTCACAAATTTGCTGTTGAAAATTGTGTGTGTCCGTAACGCACTTTGTATTAGTCAAAATTTTGAATACAACATAAAGTTTCATTAAGAGAACATTATAGTACTGTCCAAAATCTAAATTTTTTAATCTGAACACAATCTTCAAAATATTTCTTATTTTCTACAAAATAAGAAAAAAAACGTGCGTCCGCAACGCCAGAAACTACCCATATGTTTACGGCCTTATTCATAAAAAATTTCTAAAGTGGATATAAAGCGTTCTCTAGTTAAAGTATTCTTTGGCTCTAAAAAGCCTTTAATAAGAAATTTTATTCATAAACGTTTGTTATCAGTCCTTTATCCTAATGTGTTCCGGTGGCAACGACGACTGTTTTGGTCGTTAATGATGTATTAAAAAAGATTTATAATCGGATACCAAACATTAATTTGCACCTATAATAACTATGAAAAATTTTTGTTCCTCAATTTTTAAAGATGTGAATCGTTTATGAATATTGTTTTCTCTAAATTAGCTTAACAATGGTTTTAAAACCTCTTATAAATTTTTATGAATAAGGCCGTTAATCTTTATATTTGTTATATGATTGAACTCTATAAAAACTTTATACTTTTGGAGTTTATTTTACTAGGTCACACCCGTAGTAAAATGGTGTCACATCTGTCTTTTTCTAAAATGTTTTTTATTAAGAAAAAGTGTTTTTTTTTGCGAACAATAATTAACACAATCAAAAACCTTACTACGGAAAATTTTACAGAATTTAATCTGAAAGTCATAATTTTGTAAAAGCTCAAATTCCTAAGGGCACACCTGAAGTTGGCTTCTAATGAACATTCTGAGTTCTTTTAGTATCTACCTGTTACTAAACGTTTTAAAAATTACCATTCTTTTTTATAACAAAATTTTCTATTTATGAATAATAACTAAAAATGTGAGTAACATGGTCACACCCGTCCCAATGAAATTGCCCATAAATAATTTATTCATTTATATAATAAATATTCAGTAAATCTGTACGTGTATTTGTTATTGTTAGTCGATCTTACAGTACATTATATTATTTTACGTTAGTGTATCGAAATGATACCACAAATTCGGCTCAAGATCAGAAAAGTATTTTTTTTTATTTATTGTTTGATATTTTTGGTCAAATTCAGTGTGTCACGCACTAGGATGACGCGTTTCGAACTCCATGACGAGTTCATCTTCAGACCCCTTTGTGACGAACTGATGCACAATGGTACATCATCAACTGTATATATATATATCTACAATTATGTCAAACATGTGCATGTGAAGTAGATAGATATCAGCCGAAAATGTCCAGCATATTTATGAATTTGACCATTCACAATCAAACAATCAAAAATATCAAACAATAAATAAAAAAACACTTTTCTGATCTTGAGCCGAATTTGTTGTATCATTTCGATACACTAACGTAAATTAATGTAAATATGTACATATAACCTGGAAATGGTAGGCTTTTTCTATATACACTGTACATACATATACTATTTAAATTACCACACTTATCTACACTCATCTCATCTCATTTCAGTGTTGGCTTACAACCTTTACCACCATTACTAAATGTGCAGTTGTTGCATTGTCCAAAGAAATAAGCCGCCTTGTACACAATTGGACACCAAAGCGACGACCAATCGGAACTGAGCTATCGTGTATCGTCCTAAGAAGTGCTTCACCTGTGGCCGAATGTAGAGCAATTGCATTATGGGACAATGAAGTGGTCGTGGCAAATTATGTTCGTTGACGGAAGTTTACTCTTCCACACTCTGTGGAAATGTCAACTCTTTCAACCCTTCTCTGGACATGTTCTCGAACTGGCCGTACAAAGTGGCGTAACAACAACAACAACAGGAAAATGGCAAAATTGAAAGATGAGCCCACACAAAAGACCATCAGTGGTCTTTTATAACAAAAAAAAGGTATTGACATACATAAAATGGGTATGTATGTACATAAGTATGCAACTGCATGCATATAATGGGGGAAGGGGGATTTCTTTATACTTCAACGCTGTCAGCCATTGTAATTGCCTTACGCTGTTCTGATAAAAAAGAACAAACCCATAAAGTTCATTAGCCACGCCCAGTCTGTTCTTGGAAACAATCTTCCGATGCGGTAGATACTCATTATATGGGTAATTAACCCATACTTGAGGACGAACACAACAAACTCAAGTTCTACTCGGAACCACCGCCAAGCCATCAGTCGTTGCTGTGAATCAATCAAAACGAACCCTTAGTAAGAAAGTTCAAAAGTCGCAATGCTAATGGTATTTTCGGGAACTAATATTCATGCTGCTCCTTCCATTGTAAGCTCTGGTGATTGTTTAGGTTTGCCGCATTGCCATTGTATCGGGTGAAGAGGCTGATGGCTTCTCTGCATTTCGCAGAGATTTCATTGACAAGCCTAAAGTGCATGTACATGCAGGCGTGTGCGGGTTTAAGTAGCGACGTGTGCGTGGTATGTTTGTTTGCATTCTTGGCATTGTAGTGTTAGCTAATTATTTTGGTTATTTTACCACATTTGCCAAAAATAATGATGCCGTGTATGACGACTCTCTTCGCCTCGTAAAGTAATATCCGCTGATAAAACAAACAGCGGAGATCTCTGGTCTACGAAATGCAAACAAAAGGCGACGACGCCAGTTTGTTTGAGCATTTGTTGAGGAAAAGTAATAACATTTATATGTAAATAAATATCAAGTCCGAACGCAATTGAAATTTAATCAAAGAGAACGGACACAATTTGGACACTGAATTGGGGATTCGTTTGCGTTAATTATTGACATCGGATTCTTGAAGAACCACGTTCTTACTTGGGTGAGGTATTTATATGTTTCATATCTTACAAGTGTTTTGACACCTGCATATTTGTTAGAGCATATTTTTGCATGTTTAAACCATAAAGTCATATTTTAGCATATTTTGGTTTTAAGAGCATAAGCTATTATGTCATTATTTCATCTTTGAAATTTTTTTTAATAAAATGTATCTGGTATATTTGTTTTGCGCGCCCTAGTTATTAACAGCCTCGCTGCTCTCTCTATCTCTGTTTCTGTTCAAAAGTCGATAAACAAAGTGGTGTACTAGAGAACACATTGTAGCGAGAGACGAATGCGGTGGGGGGCACTACCCCCCATAACAGAAGTTTCAGTCAGGTAAACTGACTGATAAATACCATCAGCCAATACAGCATATTGTTTTAGTCTCGAGTTATTGAAATTAAATTTTAGTTAACTTACCAAAATGAGATGTATGTAGATCTATGAGAGTCATTTGTGTCAAAGATACCAGAAGGGGTGTGCAAAGGTTTCAGTTTTCTTATGGTTTGTCTACTATTACTAAAAATAGGTAATTTTGTGTGGCAGATACCAGATGGTGTGGGGTTATTCTGCCCATTTAATCCCATTACATTATAATGAAATGTTTTTTAATTATGAATTGGTTTATATGTTTTCACCTCTATTGCCAGCGAGAGTAGAATCTATTTATTTGCGGTTGTGGGTTGTTATCTTTCGGTGCAACCTTTTATAATTTGCAGGGATAAGTCAAATGAAATAATGGTTAATATATGTTTCAATTATAGCAAAAGCTAATATGTTTTTTTTCTTTAAAAACTGTTTTTTTTATTAATACTGTCTTTTAGGACTTTAAGAACAAGTTGACAAAGGATGATATGTCTGATTTTTTTAAAATGTAAATAAGGCAAAACTGACCGATAAGTGGTACTCTTGTTCCATTAAAATAAAAATTATAAAAATCTTGGTTTTTCAAGATTTCAATTGCTTTGATCGACCTCCCAATTTCATTAGATTGACCCAAAACTTTTTAGAAATACAGCTTCCTAGCTTCTTTGTCCAATTCTAAAACAGTTAGAAATACATAGGTGTACATTTCTTTTTAATTTCTTTATGTCTTATACTTAACAATTAACGACAGACCAGACATGATTATGTGAACGCCTTGTCGCAATTACTTATGTCACTGTGACCACTGTGTATACAACATCCGGAGTTAGTACTTTGTAGTTCATAAATAGTTACATTCAATCTACCAGAGTCACTATTCAATACAATTGTGTACGTATGTAAGTAACGACAGTGCCAGCTGCCGTTAAGTGTATAGAAGATGTGGGCTTCATTGCGCGGATATAGTTATGGACACCGTGATTCCAACAATCGCATCCGCATTTCTGGTGATGTCCTGATGTTTCATTGGTTGGTTCATTGCAAATTTATTCGATTTTAATATTCAATTTGCTCAGCACAACCAAAAATAAAGAACATCAAGTAAAGAACAAACGGCAAAGGACACACAAAGAACTGCCGGTCCTTTTGTTGCGTCCTTAGCATTTACATTGCACTATTTTTGTTATACTTTAATGGTGGCCCACATGGCCCCGCTACGGATGGGTGGATGGCATTCCTTCGTTTGTTCTTTGAATCAGTGATTCGTTCCGCATATTCATTCAATTCACTCATTCACTGATTCACTCAATCACTGACTCGCTCTTCACTTGTTTCAATGTTTGCTTATCAATAAGTATTTACTTTGGGAAACTTTCGAGGGTCCTGCACGGGCCAAAAGATGCTACAACGGACCGGAAAGCGAAGCATATCAATAGGAATTTTTAAAAATGTACATAAAATAAAAATCGTGGCAGAGGATGAGGCCAGGCAATACAATTGACTTACCCAGACCTTAGCAAACATTCTTGGCGCTTCCGAAAGTGCTGCTTCCTTAAGATGGCCAAAGTACGAAACTTCCGGATTGCAGATTCCATTTGCTCCTTCCAACAGCATCCCCGAACCAAGGAGCGAAAGCAACAAGCCAAATTTGTGGAAAGTAAAGTGAAACAAAACTTCATGGTTGATTCATGCTCTTCGGTGGAATGAAATTGCAAAGGATGAAAGTCAATTTGGGAATAATTTATTGAATTTTAAAAAGGGTTCGCCTCACCCAGTGCATCCGCAACCAATGTTAATACATACCAACATACATATCTAAAAACAAATTAGACTTTTTATGATGAGTTGCGAGTCCACAAACAATACCAACGCTTTCGAAGGACGAAGTCGGGTCGAGCTTTTTGCTTCGCTTCCATTACAATTCCCAACGTCGCACTCCGTTTATTGAGTTTTGATTGTGAATAAATGGGTGTAGAATTTGAAACATGTAAGCGTTTGTATTAGCTACCCGGCGGGAGAGCGTATATAACGCATACATGCAAGCACACACTGTTACATGTACAGAAAAACCGGAACGCCATCAGCAACAGAAAATCGTTTTCGAAGCTGCAACAAAACGGGCAGGGCCAGTGTCGGTTTCCCTTTTCGAACGCGACGTATTATGCACTCGCACATTCAACGTATGCACCTATAGACAATAATTGTTTTTGAATGAACAAATCCTTTCGAAATAAACTTTAACTTTTTAAAACACACACATTGCGCTACAGGATATTTATAATTACAAATACATAGTTCAAACGTTGTGGAAGGAGTCAATGTTTAGCCATCATGTATGCATAAAAATATGTGGAAATGCTTATCAAAATACATTTGAATCAAAAATTCTCCACAATGCGTTCAAATCCCCACATAGTAAATATGCAAATTTATTTAATTACCAATTGATTCTATTGGGAGTCAAATTTGTCATAATCTGTACCAATTAAGCGAACTTTTCGACCGACCACTTCGTTAATCTTTAAATCGGTCCAGTGAACTCCCTACACACTATGTCTGGAGTATTATAGCAACTGTTAAAAACTTATAAGTTCAAAAGGTTAAGTTGAACAGGCATTGGAGTATAATCGATCTGTACGGATCATGTTACAAAAAAAAAAATTTCCCATTACACCCCATGAATGAGGTATAGGATGGATAGCTTCTCGCGTTGTTGTGAGTTACCACGCTTTCTATTTTTAGATTCACAACCAACGACACCTACTTGTTTATGGACGAATGCGAACGTCACTGTTTGATAAGCTTTTACTATTGACTCGACCGATTGACTCGACGCTTATACTGCAAAGATGCTGTCGACAACATCGCGGGGGTCCGGCAATGAAAGAATTTTTTTTAGATGATTGGAGCATTGTGTTGAACCTGTGATCTCCCGCATGGTAGTCGCGTGTTCTAACCATCATGCCACGGCCGGTCCCATATATCATAGTCATACCAAAAAATAGTATACGTCTTAATGACAATGAAACTTCCTTTTTTATGCAATGACTATAAGTAAGAACATCCGAAATGAAAACATGAATCAAAAGGCTTGTGACTGTTACTTCGGCGATTTTATATAAACAATGTGTTTAACCCATTTCCAGCCTGTCTTTAACCGCTGGGTACATCTCAATAAAACTTTGTTTAGTTACAAAAGAATTTAAAAAAAAAATTCTAATTTTAATATTTTTGATATTTCGACCTTTTAAACCCAGTAAGAAAGTTTCAGTCGGGCAACCCGACTTACATATACCCACACCCTCAGTAAAACAAAAAAATGTCTGTTATAATGATATTATTACTCGATTTTTAAAGTGGGCGGAGTGGTACATTTGTATGGGAGGTACCAGATGGGGCGTGTCTAGACTGCCAGGTTTGTTATCCAAAACTTTATCCTGCTTGAACTTTACTAAATATAGAATTTTGGCACGATTGCGTTAGTTCTATTAAAAATATTAATCGATTTCTAAAGTGGGCGGTACCAGATGTGTATGGGAGGTACCAAATGGGGCGTGGATAGACTTCCAGTTTTTTTTTCTCAAAAACTGTATCCTGCTATAGCTTTACTAAAATAAAGAATTTGAGTACGATCGCTTTGGATTTATTGATATTACTACTCCATATCTAAAGTGGGCGGAAAAGTACATTTGTATGGGAGGTACCAGAAGGGGCGTGGCTAGACTTCCAATATTTTTTCCAAAACTTTATCCTGTTATAACTTAACAAAATGCATAATTTGGGCACGATCGTGTTGAGTGTATTGATATTATAACTCCATCTCTAAAATAGGCGGAGTTGTACATTTGTATGGGAGGTACCAGAAGGGGCGTGGCTAGACTTTAAATTTTGTTTCCAAAACTTTATCCTGTTATAGCATTACTAAATATAGAATTTGGGAATGATTGAGTTCGATGTATTGATAGTATTACTCGATTTCTAAAGTGGGCGGAATTGTACATTTGTATGGAAGGTACCAGAAGGGGCTACATGGCTACGCCCCCTTCTGGTACCTTCCATTTCCCATTTTCAATACCGTAAGTAGTTTTGGGGAAATATTAACTCGTGCAAAATTTCAAATCATTTGGTCGCGTCTTTCGAAAGTTATCGTGCGAACCAGCCGGACAGCAGACAGACAGACGGACATGGATCAAACGACTTAAAAAGTCATGAATCGAATTTGGTTCTAAGAAACCTAGGGTCTAAAGTGCCTCCTTCTATGTGTTACACTTTTGGGTCGTATCAAATGATATATACCCTCATCCCTAAGGGTGATGGTATAAAAAAGCAGTAATATAGCGCCGTAATTTGTATAATAAAAAAGATTTGCTTTTATTATTTCTTACAGATTTTTCTATTTACACGTTGTGGTATGTAATAAAGCATTTAGTGTGAACAACAACATTAAATTTTTTGTATTTATTTATTTATTCAGTCTACTGATATATATCTTAAAGACTAGTATACAATGTTAGTTATAGAATACAATTAATTAAAAATTTTAAGCAAATTTATTTCAAATTGATTTTTTTGCAAACTAAAATCCAATATCGTCGAAAAACTGTTGCAAAGTTTTAAACACCTTGTTATTTCGCATTTTTTCACATGTACTTCCATCTAAGCACCAATTAATCTTTTGGAAAACAAATTTAGAGAATATCTTCTGGATTCTTTCAATTCTTTCTGAATGAATTGCATAAAATGGGTTCCATATTAGAGAGCAATACTCAAGATTGCTCCTAACAATGGAAATATATAAAGCCTTCAGAGTACGACGATTTTTAAAATCTTTAACATTTCTTTTAACGAAGCCCAACATTGAATAAGCCTTAGAAGTTATATAATCAATATGACTATTAAACTCTAGCTTTGAGTCAAATATAACACCAAGGTTTTTAACTTTATAAACTCTCTTTAAGGTATAATCTCCAATGGAGTAATTAAACAAAACTGGATCTCGACTGCGAACCATTCATTTAAAGCACACAAATCCCTCTGTATCAGGACATCAGAACTGTATATATGAAATTTCCGCGAACAACTTTCAATCATCCGCAAAAAGGAGAGGTTTACAGAACTTTCGGTAAATCATTAATAAAAATCAAAAATAATAAGGGCAATAATGCGTTCCTTGCGGGATGCCTGAAAATGCTTAATTTTAATGTTGGAATACCAAGATAACATTTTAATAACGAGTTTTCTATCCAATAAAAAAATTTTGAAAAATTCCGATAACACAGTGCAACAGTGAAAAAAACACCCGAACGTGACTATATAGGTTCGATAGTACAACTGGAGCTCTAGCTCAGTTTGGCTAGATTGGCTACCAAAATTTTTTTTTGGCCCTCGTAACTTTTTGAATTCCCTTGGATCCCTTGAAAAAAGGTGACATCAGTTTTTGGCCAACAGTTTGTACAGTTTTTACTCCAGCTTTTTATCTTCTTAAGCAAAGTTGTAGCTAATATTTCGCTTAAGAAATTGATATAATAAAATTTCCCAAAAAAATTAGACATCCCTCGTTTATTTTCAAAAAACTTTGAAAAAATTCTAGTTTTTTCAATATTTTGAATATAAGTCGTAGGAAGTTAAGATTTTTGCATACTCTATTCAGTGAAATTGTAGTTTAGGTAACACCGAAAAACTTCTCTGAACAAACCCATGCTATCTGAACAAGTCTAGGGATATTAAATGGCTCTCAAAATACACTATCTACTTTAAACAAATCAGTTTTTTAGGAGTTTTGGGCCATTGTGCAACGTATTTACTTGCTATCTTTACCAAAAACGTACTTATTGTATAACTGAACAACTTCTGCAAACAACCGATATGATCGGAATACTCCACCCCTTTAATTGTTCACAAAGAGCATTAGGGTGTTCCTTATAAGGCATTTTTTTCGAATTTCGTTAAAAATATGTATTAATTGCGATGTTGTTCATCTAGCTTCACCTTACATTTGTTTTTGCTAAAATTACGAATTTATTGTGAACAATTTTGTATCGATAGTTAGGCATTAGGGTGCGCCGCAATGCGGTTAAAGTTCGAATTTGTGTCCAAATCAGTTTATTGCCGCTGAGTATTTTTCTTTTGTATACAGACTAAGTAGTAATAAGCCGTTCAATAGCTGAAGTGAAGACCTAAAATAGCATGTGTTTACTTTTGACATATCTCTTATAGACGCTGAGATATTTGATGTAGAAATTGGAGTATTTTTGAAAAATATTATTAAAAATTTTGAAATTGGAATCCGAAGTAGTTTATTATGGGCAACTATATATTTCAACTTTTTAAGGTTAATCAAGTAAAAATCTATATGTTCAAATAGTATATGTGAATATTATCAATATCTCTATCAATTCTCGAGATATCAGGCGTTAAAAAAAGCATTTTTGACTGTAGGCATGGCAATGTCTAATGAACTTTTGTTCCATCTGAATACCCATTGTGCCTACTTACCAATAACGATATATATGATAAAAAATAAAAAATCCTCTCAAAGGACCATTGGATATTAATGGTTTTGGTGACATTTGTAAGCAGACACAATGGATATTCAGGTGAAACAAAATTTCAGTAGTCATTGCTATGCTTTTTAAACCCCTGATATCTCGAGAATTGATAGAGATATTGATAATATACACATATACTATTTGAACATATAGATTTTAACTTGACTAACCTTAAAAAGTTGAAATATAAAGCTGCCCATAATAAACTACTTCAGAATCCAATTTCAAAATTTTTAATGATATTTTTTAAAAATACCCCAATTTCTACATCAAATATCTCGGGGTCTATAAGAGATATGGCAAAAGTAAACACATACTATTTTAACTCTTCACTTCAGCTATTGAACGGCTTATTACTACTTAGTCTGTATACAAAAGAAAAATACTCAGCGGCAATAAACTGATTTGAGAACAAATTTGAACTTTAACCGCTTTGCGGCACACCCTAATGCCTAACTATCGATACAAAATTGTTCACAATAAATTCGTAATTTTAGCAAAAACAAATGTAAGGTGAAGCTGGATGACCAACATCGCAATTAATACATATGTTTAACGTAATTCGAAAAAATGCCATATAAGGAACTCCCTAATGCTCTTTGTGAACAATTAAAGGGCTGGAGTATTCCGATCATTTTGGTTGTTTACAGAAGTTGTTCAGTTAGACAATAAGTACGTTTTCGATAGCAAGTAAAAATCTTGCACAATGGCCCAAAACTACTAAAAAACTGATTTGTTTAGAGTAGATAGTGTGTTTTGAGAGCCATTTAATATCCCTAGACTTGTTCAGATTGCATGGGTTTGTTCAGAGAAGTTTTTCGGTGTTACCTAAACTACAATTTCACTGAATAGAGTATGCAAAAATCTTAACTTCCTACGACTTATATTCAAAATATTGATAAAACTAGAATTTTTTTCAAAGTTTTTTGAAAATAAACGAGGGATGTCTAATTTTTTTGGGAAGTTTTTGTATATCAATTTCTTAAGCGGACTATTAGCTACAACTTTGCTTAAGAAAAGAAAGAGCTAGATTAAAAACTGTACAAACTGTTGGCCAAAAACTGATGTCACAATTTTTCAAGGGATCCATAGGATTTCAAAAAGTTACGAGGGCCAAAATAGCCAATCTAGCCAAACTGAGCTAGGGTTTTACTCAGCTCTGGTTGTACTATCGAACCTATATAGTCACGTTCGGGTGTTTTTCAAAAAGTTTTAATTTGTGTCATAGTGTAATTTTCCATTGATACCATATTGACAAAGTATATGTAACAAAATATCATGACTTACTGAATCAAATGCTTTTGCAAAGTCAGTATAAATGACATCGACCTGTTTCTTATTCTCCATAGAGGTTAAAATTTTATTTGACAAAACAGCAAGATTCGTGCAGGTTAAACGGCCTGGAAAAAAACCATGCTGAAAAGAAGATATACTTCTTGAAACATTATCAAAAAGTTTATTTTTAATGATTTTATCAAAAATTTTAGCTAATGAGCATTGTTTTACAATTGGTCTGTAGTTCATTACATTAGCCTTATCACCAGATTTAAAGATAGGGACGATGCAGCAGCAATTTTTCCAGTTATCAAAAAATACACCTTCATTTAAACACGCATTAAATAAAGTTTTAATAGGACCTACTAATGATTTAACACATTGTTGAAAGAAAATAGGTGGAAGTGAATCATTAAACATACAATTCGGATTGTCTTTTAAATCCAAAATTGATGACTTTACGTCTTCCTCGGTAATTTCAATTACAAGACTAGAAAGAATAGTCTGAACAGACTGTGCTACAAAATTGTTATGGACAGTGAATGTTGAGTGAAAATAAGACGCAAATAAATTGCACGACTCAATGCTATTTTTTGATAAGCTATCATTATAATACATCCTATTAGGATAACCATTATTCTTCCTTTTGACATTTAAAAATTGCCTAAATGCTGACTAATTAATGACGTCAGTTTGAAGAATTCAAATTGAATAGATTGCAAACCACTGTGCCAGTATTTGATGCACACGAATCTTGCTTATGGCGCAAGACGCACGGATGGATATGTTTTGGCAGTTGTCCATATCGGAATATCATGAGGTGTATTCCGACATCGATTTGATCAAATGCAGCTAATGTGTTCGAATGGGCCATGTTGTAGAAATGAACCAAAAACACTCTAGTCCGAAGAATGTCCAACAACAAGCTACACAGAAGGTGGCATTTTCTAGTCCAATGTATACCGACGCTTTTAAAACTTGGTGTGACATTGAAGTGGATTGGACTAGGATTAATAGGAATAAAAGTTAGTGGAGTATCTGCTAGAGTATCCAATCGATTAATCGTTGTTCGATTAATAAAAGATTCTCACCTTGAATACCCTGAATTTCCATTTCGCTTAGTATATAAATTGTCTAAACTTAATTTGATTTTATTATCGATATTAGCGTATACTAATATATAGTATGTACATATATGTTCATTTATATCTTGGCTGTTAAATTAATTTACTTGAATCAAAGTTTTTCTCTACACAAGATTTTGTATACAAACTTTTAAAGTTATTTCATGAGGAGAATGTAATACATTTTTTTATGTTAAATGGATTTGCATCGTTGCGCTCATCGAATTTAGAAGCTGGAATCGGAAAGGAGTTTTAGCAGATAAATAAATGAAATAGTTTTCTTTAATTTACATACGCAAAATGAATCAAAGAATGTGTTGCAGCAGAAACAATTTCCATATTGCAATCGCTAGAAAGAACAAACACTAGGCAACAAAAGTTTGAAAGTTTGCCCGACAGAATGCTTCCACTAACAAGTAACATAGTAACATCCTGTAGAAAATACGCACGAATCTTAATGCTGAATTCCCGACGAAAGGATTATACCTTTCGTTGAACAGTGCAAATATATTGGGAGTTGTGCATAAATGAAGTGTGGCTGCACAGATTTCTCTGGTCCGCAACACTTTAGGCAAATACCCATTCACCCATCCACGTATACATGCATACATGTTTTCGTAAATAATGAATAAATGTTGGTCTGGTAATATACATATATTTAGTCTGCCTCTTAATTTACAAACTGAGAACTTTACAAGCTCCTCGTCCGAACAAAGTAAGAAAATGTTGGTGTTGGTGCTTTTGGCCACATTAACCACAACTTGAAAAGTAATAAAGCACTACTGGCATCATACCCTTGGGGCTGGCTTCGCTTCACCCAATTTGGGTTAAAGAGGAATATTTATGGATATGGTTTGTTTATTTAAAGCAACCCAGCTGCTCCTTCGATTGTCTGTGCGTACCTCAGGATTCCAGCTGCCCTGGATTACAATGCTGGTAGTTATTTTACTGCAATGCAAATTGCACTACTTGCTTGCTTGCTTGTGTTGCCACATACATATTCGCCTACAAACATAAAGGTAGATATTTACACAAATAGTACATGTCATAGTAATATTTTACATTTGACCTTTCCCACATTCTCACTGATTAGAATTTAATCACAAGTTGATCACACATTTCAATGAATAATGAAAAAACGTTTGGCAATTTAATTAAACTCTGAGATGAAAATGGACACACTAAATATGTTTCTGATACAATCTAAATTCGCCACCATGCTACTATTGCCATTTACACTGCATCTTAAATGAAATTAAACTGAACCCGTATGGAGAAATTCTAAAAATCATCTCTTTTCTAATTGAAATAGTTCCATCTTCTAATAAACGGACGTAACATCAATTATTGTATAAATTTCTCTAAATAAGAAACTGTTAACTTGTGAAACAGTTAAATTTTAAAATTTTCATTAAAATTATTTAATTTTTAACTGAGTTTAAGATTATTTTATAAAACATAATTCTAATATCTTTAAATATAAAATTCTACCGTACATGTGTTGTGACTGAACTCCTCCTAAACGGCTGGACCGATTTGCATAAATTTTTTTGTATGCGTTTGGGTGGTGCCCCGAATGGTTTAGATTCTCATGAGCCATCAGAGGTATGAAGATGAGATATGGTATATATGTTGTTGAAGCAGTATTAATTTCAGCCAAGGTAGAAGTGGGCGGTGCCACGCCCCCTTTTCAAAAATCGTTCTAACGGCTTTTCTAATAGACCGATTGATACGAAAATTTTACCAAGTGGTACTGTTGATAGTCCCTGGCTATAATAGGCTGTGATTGGATAAACTTGAAAATCAAAAGTGCTATATCTCATGGACTATCAGAGGTATAAAGATAAGATTTGTTACACTATGAATTACTGCAAGGGTGGAAGTGTATAACTGCCATAGTAATAGTTTGATCGTCCTCTAAATTCCATATTATATTGCAGTTCACCTAGAGATATGAACAGTAGTGCGGATCAATTTTTTTTCCCCAAAAATCGTATACCAAAATCGGATTCATGATGAATTGTTAGAAAATTTCACCAATAAACTTTGTGTCTAAAATCAATTCCTAGCTCGCGCTGGGAGCATTAAGATTTCAGGTAGTTTTTTTTGTTTTTAAGTAAGCAAAAACAGAAAACTCCAGATATAATTTTTTGAAACCTCCTGCGGAAAACTATGTGTTGCTTAAAAAGTTATGGCCTTTGAAAGTTGGCAAACAGAAATTAGGTTTTTGAAATTCTTGAATGTAGATATATGCCTTCGGTGAAAGTCCAATATGTACGGCGGTATCCCAAACAGCATGGAATGGTAGATCAAAATTGGAGCCGGAGCCCATGGGGTCAAAATAAGGGCCTCTTGGATTCTATGATGACCCTCTGGGTGGAGGTGTAAAAAGCGTCCCCAGAATCGGAATCTATGATGAATTCTATGGAAATTTCACCGAGAAACTATGTATCTAAAATCAATTTCTAGCTTCCGCTGGGGACAGGAAGATTTTACCGCGAACTAGGAATTGATTTTAGACATTTTGTTTCTTAGTGAAATTTTCTTAGATTCCGATTTTGGTGTACGATTAAATTGATCCGCCCTTATGAACAGGCTATTTGGAACTAAATAAATAAAAAGTACCGAGGCGCTGCCCCTCTCTTCAATATTTGAATTTTAAACTGTTTAAAATAATGGTCCGTACACCAGACAGTTGAGGACATAGACTAGCTGCCCAGACCAAAATAGTGATATGTTTTTAATATTTTAACAGGTATGTGTTTTTAAATTAATTTCCAGGAGAGCGAATCTGTATTAAATCCTATAAATAGAAAATTTAAGCAATATTCATTGGAGTTGGACCGGAAAACACCTTTTGTTTGATTGGGGCACAATTTGAATTTTTTTAGAATGTCAGAGGTAACATAAACAAACTTTGTTAGTAACCTATGTATGGGGTATTTTTCTGTTAGGTATTAATTAGTGTAAATCTTGCTGTCATACTAATGATGTGTGATAAACTTTCTTTCAGTATACTTTGGCAACTCACCATACAAAGACTTACACTAGAACAACGGTTACAAATTGTGGAAACTTATTTTAAAAATGCTCGTACTGTTCGCCAAACTTATGGAGCACTTTGTCAAGTTTACGGTACATATAATAATCCATCTGAGCAGCTAATAGAAGACATCGCCGCTGTAGACGAAAGTGTGACAAGGATTTCGAATTTATCGAACCGACGCCGTTCTCAGCAACTCGGTCTCTACAAATGTTGAGGAAATATCTTGGCCTACATCTATATAAGATGCAACTGGTGGATGAATTAGAGCCAGTGGACGATCAATTGATTTTGTTATTTCTCATGTCATTGCAAATCATTGGGAGGAGAAATAGTTCCAACGTAACATGTCATACAGCGCGTGAGACAATCTAAAATTCAATCAATCTCCAAAAATTGGTAATACGAGTTCAATACAATGATAGTATTCGGGTATACTCTTGATCCGTGGGAAAAGAAGGCATTGCAAAGAGGCATGAATCTCCAAACTAAATTTTTATTTGCGGTTAATAGCTGAGAAGGCATGACAAAAGTGTTTTTACGACCAAAGAGATAGTTAGTATACAAAATGTTCCCGCTACTACAGAAAAAAATAAAAATTTAAATTTGATTTTTTGAACTTTAGCAGAATGTCCGATTTGAGATAGAAGTGGTTTTTCGCCCTACATACAGATATGATAGATATGACTTTGCTGATGTACTTTTTACTATCGTCATAGAGCCTACGATATTAAGCATTTAAAACAATAAAACTTTATTGGTTAAATTCCATGTTAAGGATTTACTTGAAATTAGTTACATAAGTTAATAAACTCAACATATTATTTTCGAGCTTAAGTACCGTTTTCAAAGTACTTTGTAGACCTATATAATATATTACAAGTTGATATGCAATAGCGAAGCATTGCCGGGCCCACTAGTAATATATATTATTCTCGTGTCACGGGGTGCGTGACTGAACTCCTCCGAAACGGCTCGACCGATCCTCATGAAATTTTGTGAGCATATCGAGTAGGTCTGAGAATAGGCCAATATCTATTTTTCATCCCCCTAAATGTTAAGGGTGGTCCACCAGCGCCCGGTAGTTGGGGCTGGGGTGGGTTTATAATCAAAATTTGAACAAATTTAACTGAATTTCAGAATGTATGTTTGTTTGACCATCAGAAAAAATTTTATGTACCAATGGAACTTGAATGAATGGACCAATTTAACTGAAATTTAGTATGTATATTTGAGTGATCATGAGAACAAAGTTTCTGTATAAATGGACCCGGTAGGTGCCGCTAGGGTGGAATTATAACGAAAATTTTAACGAATTAAACAATTTGACTGAAATTTAGAATGTATATTTGTTTTATTATGAGAATTTTTTTCTCTATATAAATGGACCCGCTGTTGAGTTGGCTGGAGTTGAATTATTTCGAAATTTTTAATCGATTGTCCGTTTTTACTCAAACCTAAAATTTATTTCTGGACATCAGAAAATGTTAGATGTATGTTTTTATTCAGTTGCCGGTGCTTAGATTATGATACACTTAATTTTTGGAATGTCATTTAGTCACCAGTGATAACATTATATATAAACATCTTTAAAACATCAAAATTATTGAGAAGTTTATATATATAAATTGATGTACATTTTGATGTCACCACTAATTGTTCAATCCGGTTCAACCGGATTTGTACCAAAATGTCAGTGAAAGTTGGTGATGGACTATAAATGGTCACCCAGACCACAAAACGGCTTAAGGTACAATATATAAAATTAAAGAGCTTCACAAAGTGGTTTTTCGCATATCAAACTTTAAGGGGACTAACCCGAAAATGGGAAAAACTGTTGCTATCATCCAGGCCAAACGGTTTATAGGGTTGTTGAGTCAAATGAAAGGATTTTTGAAAATTCGTACATGATAGCACTATGCCCAAAAAGGGTTAAAAAAGGGGCAAAGTGCTATCGTGGGATAAAAAAGGGGGACAAGTGCTATCATGGCGCAGACCAAACACCTAAAGATACGATCAAACAGTACACCAAAGCAGAAAGTTATATGTCAGTCAATCGGCTTATAAATGTGGTTTTAGAATATATACCTATCAATAAGTTAGTTTTCATCAAATCATGGACGACACTGCTGATCCATTTTAGCAATTCTTACAATAATATATAATAATCTTAAGTACAAATTTTGTCCGGAAAAATCTTGTCCTTTAAATTGAAATATTTCAGAGGTCAGAGTAATTAACCAATCGTTATTAGATTTCAACTGTACTTAACATCTTTTACAATAACTTGGAGGCAGGACGAAGTCTGCCGGGCCAGGTAGTATTAACATAAAATATTTGAAGTATTTTTTTTTAAACTTTTTATGGTTTTAATATTTGATTAGAGAACTGAGATTTGGTACTGTATTAAATATTCAGAGCGACCCCGATTCCGATACATACCTCTATAGCGCAGATTCTTATACGAACATTACAATTTTGAGAAGTTTTCGAAATTTGAATGAAATTTCGAAAATTCTCATAGAATTTCCGCATAAGCAATAATACATGTGCCATTGCAGTGCTCTCGCACATTAGGTAATCATGTTTACAGACGCATACGAGAGAAAATTTAATGCTAGCATACAATAATACAACCAAGAAAAAGTAAATATATTTTTGTTATGGCTTTTTTTTAAAGCATCGCTAATTCGGAATGATTTCAAAACTTTTTCCTTTATCTTTATAAATATAATTCTTCTGTACGAGCCTTTGTCACTCAACTCCCCCTAAATGAGTGAAATTTTGTGTGTGATATGTGAAGTGGGCGTGGCACCTCCCATACAAGATGAAAAGTGACTTACACATGTATGAAATTCTTTTAGAATAAGCAATGAAATAATGCGAATGCACGAGCGAATTTGTGGCCGTATCACATCTAACACAAGGTAAACTGTTTGTAATATTAAAGAGGGAGTTTTGAATCTTTATGAGAGTAATATGTGTAATTTTCCTAAAATATGTGCTGGATCCAATTGGCAGACGTTGCATCTTATATATAAGATAAATGTTTCAAATCATATATCTGGATAAGCATAGCAGTGAGAATTTCAAAATTCTTTATGATTAGCATTGTGTGTATATGAAAGAAGCTATAATACCAAGTACTATCGGTGTAGTAAGTTTAATCTCGACAAAAACTTCCACTAATCGAATACATAAATTTAGACGTTACATCCATGGCTGTTTTGGCTAGTACCATCTGAGTATCAAATTTCATTCGTATATATCTAACGCTAAAAACAATTTTGTCACAATGAAATTTGCTACTTCATATGCATAGTCGTAGTGGCGACTAATACAAAAAATTAATTTTCCTCTAACACCCAATGAATGTGGTATGGGATAGCCTCTCGTGTTATTGTGAATTACCACGCATTATATTTTTAGAGACGAAGGCGAATGTTAGCTCTTTGAGAAGATTCCGATGATAGAAATGTAGATGACTGAGTCAGGAATCAAATCTTGGATCTCCCGCCTGATAGACGCGTGTTCATACCATGATGCGATGGATGACTCCTAGTACATAGTGCCTGTGTAAAAAAAAACTTTTGCCACGCCACATTTACCCACTGATCAAAAATAACATTTTCGTCTGCAAGTTTAAATATGTATTGCCGAGAACCCTCCACAAACTTCTAACCGAGTAATATATATTTTATGTCATAATTTCCGCCAATAAGAAGGGCGCAAAACATGATTTCAAAATTCCATATGCATATTTCGAATGCTTTAAATACACATTTATAATAACGTTTTTTCGAAAACCTCTTACTATCTTAATTAAAGTGTTCAAATACTTGAATTTTTTAGAAACCCAGTTTCCGGTTTATTCGAAAAATAAGTATTTTCAACTATCCGGTTTTCGAATTCCTGATTTAGTAAAAAATCGGGTTAACCGGTTTCGTTCGGTTTTTCAGAAATTGTAAAATAAAACCAAATATGAAATTAAACATGAATTAAATATGAAAACATATGAATACCGATACCGTATTTTTAAAGTGGCTGTTACACAGGCATACATGTTTGTATGTTACCATACCAAAAAAACACTGTCTAATACATGTATGTCGTGTATGTCAGACATGTATGTTAGTTTTCAAAAATATTTGGTTTTCTGATGTCTGTGGCATACCAACATCCTCGTCTAATAGCATGTCTGTCATACTTCATATACAAATTCAGTGCGCTTTGTGACGTTGATGTGCACGTATCGTGTAATTACGGAAAGTATTTGTGAAAAAAAGGCGTCTTATAATAACGTGAGTTTCTGGGAAGGGTTTATAGAAGAATACAGTTGTGGCAGATAAAATCTGATTTGTACCACAACAAACAAATACAAATTAAAAAAGTCGCTACAACTTGTTTACTTGTCTACAGACATGTTCGCCTGTGTAATAGCCGCTTAAAGTATTTTAAGTTTACTTAAAGTATTCTAAGTCAGTTTTCTCCAATGTATATACTTTAATATCTCAGGATTATCAGTCCATCCAAACTGAAGATATTTGAAAATTTGAACTTGAAAGTGTAATACGTAAGATTCCTATAAAACTTACGTTTTACACTAAGTATGGTTTAGAATAATGGTACTGATTTCAACCCAAATTAAATTCCATTTTGCTATTGGACGCTTAGTGTAGGAGATAAAGACACTTCAAGTTATTCATTCGAATATCAATGGTGTCTCACCAATTTCAAGGTGAGATCCCTATCTTTTTAAAATGATATTTCAAATGTATCTTGGTGATTTCCCACCTATTATATGTTTATCATGAAATAAGAACCTTCTTGAGATGGAGCACATAGTTTAGGAGATAACTTAAACAATTAAAGTTGTCCATATGAATATCGACGGCTTTCCAGCCATTACAAGGTGAGGTCTATAGTGACTTCATACTATTGTATGGTGATCACCAGGGCAACCGGAAATATGCTACAGCATGTTTTTTTTACAACGAGATATTAACAAATGGGTAATGTATTTACACGTTTCATGGTCCTACAAGTGTTTTGAGACCTATTTGTTAGAGCATATTTTGGCATATTTTACCCATAACGTCATATTTCGGGAAATTTTAGTTTTAGGAGCATAATTTAAAAAAAAAACTCCTTTTTTAAAGCATAATTTATATTTTTTAGGCCATATTTTTTCAAAAATATCCCTTTTTAAGCATATTTTGTGTTTTTGACATTATTTTTTTTGTTCGTATAAACAAGTGTCTTTGCAACTTTGGTTTTTTTAAATGTAACAGCGAAGTCATGTTTTACACAACTGTGAAATGTTAAACGTATATTAATCTTTTAACGCGCTTTCTTATTCAATAAGTAAACAAAACATAAAAAGAGGTGCTTTTCGACCACCACCGATTACGACCCTGGACAAAATGCCTAAAGCTAATCCGATAAAAGCAGCAAATCTAAAGGCGGTTATAGAAAAGTTTCCAGACTTACGAGCTGATGGTGGATTCCTCTATTCTAAAATCTGCAGCAAAGTTATTGCAGCAGATCGCAGAAAGTGAAAATAAGCAGATCAAACAATTATTTTTGTCAGACTGTTCCGGTAGACTCTCAAAAGAACACGATTTTCAAGAAGTACTGTGCCGAGCTTTTGTGTCTGCTGACATTCCACTTTACAAAATGAGAAATCAAAATACAGGAACACTATTTGAGGAATACACGGACTACCAAGTGCCATCCGAAACAGCTTTTTGAACTAAACATTTAAAAATATTATACAACGACTGCATGGACAATATACGAGCAAAACTAAAAAATCATTTTATATGGATGTCAATCGATGAAACTATAGATGCAACAGGCAGAAATGTGGCAAACATTTTAGCAGGTGTATTAAGGTAATTGCAAGTGAGAAATTTTATCTACATGCAGCAGCCTTGGAAAGGGCTAATTACTCAACAATTGCTAGATTGTGGGACGACGCCATCAAAAAACTGGACGTCAACTTCAATAAGAATAATGTTTAACTTTTTGTGACGGATGCAGTTCCATACATGGTAAAGGCTGCAAAAGCTATAGTGGCATTTTATCCGAAAGTGACGCATGTGACATGTATTGCTCATGGTGTCCATCGATTGTGTGAATGTATTAGCAATTTTTATGAAAACGTAAATGAAACTATTGCTAATGTGTAGAAGTTATTTTTAAAAGCTCCATGTAGAGAGGAACTTTTTAAACAAATGTTTCCAGACCTTCCATTACCTCCAGAAGCTATAACAATACGATGGGTAACATGGCTTGAAGCAGTTAACTACTATGCCAACAATTATGAAGACATTTTATAGGTCCTAAGTGCATTAAACGACGAGGATGCACAATTCATTAAAACTTCAAAGCATGTCTTGACAGACCCCCAAACTAGATCTGACTTGATTTATATTGCTTCAAATTACGGTTTTATTGCAAAACATATTAAAAATGTGCAAACCAAACATCAGGTCTTACGCTTATTGAACAAGTTCAGGTGAATGAAGACACTTTTAAATTGATAGATAACACAGTGCAACACATTTTTTCGGGCGTGAACCAAACCAATGTCAAACGATAGCATTTGACGTCGGTAACAAAACCCTAAACTCCATTTTGCTCCAATACGTCGCAAATTTTTTTACAGTGGTTTAAAATTGGTCAAAAGTAGAATCAATTAATATTAAAAATCATCTGTAAAAATACGTTTGGGGTATTTCATGTCTTCGGAGACCTATATTACAACAATCAGGGGAATATTTTCTCGGAACATTTTAACCCTCCAGCTCCCACCCGTATAGGACATTTTTGGCCCAATTTTGAAAAACTGTTTAAAAGTCAACTTTGGACGGAGGTCAAGGATTAGAATATTCTATAGAAATATTCTCCGGAAAACTTCACTAGGAGTCACCGAAGTCAAATAACCTCTATAAGTCAAAGGTTCTATAATAAAATCAAAATGAAATGTTAATGAAATGTTAAAAAGTCTATTTTCAGACAAACGGTGCAACGCACTTTTTCGGGAGTGAACCAAACCAAAATCAAACAATAGCATTTGACTTCAGTAACAAAACCCTAAACTGCATTTTGCTCCAATAAGTCACAATTTTGGTTTACAGTGGTTTAAAGTAAGATTTTTTTGGACAAATTTCAAATAAAAGAAAATGAAAAATCATGTGTAAAAATAGATTTGGGATAGTTCATGACTTCGGAGACCTACATTAAAATTTTCCGGGGAATATTTCCTCGAAAATATTTATTTCTATTTTATTTGGGCGTCGGGAGTGTGATGCAAGGTAAAGCTTCTGATCGGTTTAACTTGGCAAACCCAGAGTGATCCTTGCCAATTGCACTTCAAGTCTACTCACAGAGCTCCGAAGTACTACTGCGGACGGAGTACCTCCACGTGGTGACGCCTGGAAGCGTGCCTCTGACACCCGTCAGAGCACGACTAACTGTGAGGGGCGAAACCTAAAACCCAGGCACGTCTGCTCAGAGTGAGCGGTACCCTGGTCAGCGTCTGACCCAGAATGGGCTGTAATAAAATCCTGGCAGAAGGAGAAAACTACGACGTGGTGCGCTGGGCTTGCAACCCGCCACTGACGTATAAAATATTGCAATGAAAAGAAGTAAGAAAAGAATAAAATGGACCCCCCAAAATGTTGACGACCACCGCAAACGAATTAAGGACCATGATTTAAGGATATGCACCTGGAATGTTAGAACACTGTATAGACCAGGTGCCTCTATCCAACTGGCGGAAGTCCTCGAAGAATACAAGGCTGACATAACCGCCTTACAGGAAATCCGGTGGACGGGACACGGGTGCTCGCGTGCGACATCTACTATAGTGGCCATGCGGACAAGCACGAGTTTGGATGTGGATTTGTGGTTGGCAAGAGACTGCGACACCTAGTCTCAAGGTTCAACCCGGTGTGTGAACGTATAGCCACCATAAGAGTCAAAACTAAGTTTTTCCACATAACACTTATATGTGCCCATGCTCCGACAGAAGAGAAAAGCGATGAGGACAAAGACGAGTTCTACGAGAGCCTAGAAAATGTATATGACCGTAGCCCGAGCCATGACATTAAAATTGTACTAGGCGATTTTAATGCTAAAATAGGCAGGGAAACCGCATTTGAGCCTACCATCGGAAAATTCAGTCTGCACACCGAAACGTCGAACAATGGCATCAGACTGATTGATTTCTCTGCGGCAAGAAATATGGTAGTTAGCAGCACTAGATTTGACCATAAAAATATTCATAAGGCAACATGGTTATCTCCAGATCAATTGACGAGGAATCAGATTGATCATGTGGTAGTCGATGGAAGGCACGCATCGAGTGTTCTGGACGTACGAGTGATTAGGGGTGCGAACATTGACTCCGATCACTTCCTTACCGCAGTTAAGGTGCGCACAAGGCTAAGCATGGCGAAAAACGTACGTAACCAGGCACAACGAAAGCTGGACATCGGTAAACTGCGGACCACAGAGGTAGCAAACGCCTACTCCAACCACCTAACTCAACTGCTGCGGAACGCTCCAACCCCTGACAATATAACCTCGCAGTGGCAAAATATAGCCGACTCCTTAGAACGGGCTGCGAGAAGCGTACTTGGGTACTCAAAGCCGTCTCAAGAAGATGCCTGGTACGATGATGAATGTCGCACTGCCACGAGAGAGACGGTTGCTGCATACAGGGCGAAACTGCAGCCAATGGCAACGCGAGCTGTTCGTGAACGGCACAGGGAGAAGAGACGACAGGCAACTCGTCTTTTTAGAAAAAAAGAAGGAGCTGAAGAAGAGGCAGGATGAGTGCACTGAGTTGCTCCGAAGTAGAGGGGAAGCCCGAAAATTCTACAAGAGAGTGAAAGCGAGAATGCGTGGAACAGGGTTGCCCTCCTGCAAGGACAGCGATGGTCAGCTAGTGACGGACCCGGATAACGTTCTGAAGATATGGAGAGATCACTTTAGAAATTTACTGGATACTGACACCACTCCAGAAGACCCCGCTCCAATCCATGACGATGGTATTAACTGTCCACCTCCGAGCCAGAGCGAGATACGTATGGCCATCTCCCGCCTTAAAAACAACAAAGCTGCTGGAGCCGATGGTCTCCCTGCTGAATTGTTTAAGGCTGGCGGGGAGGAGCTGATTAGTCTCAGTCTGTTATGTCCCATATACAAGAAAGGAGATCGTAGTGAATGTAAGAACTACCGTGGAATAAGCCTATTGCCAATTGCGTACAAAGTCCTTTCAAGCATATTGTGTGAACGTCTAAAGCCAATTGTAGAAAAACTAATTGGACCATATCAGTGCGGCTTTAGACCTGGCAAATCTACGACGGATCAAATATTCACCTTACGACAAATCCTGGAAAAAACCCATGAAAAGCAGATCGACACCTACCACCTCTTTGTCGACTACAAAGCTGCCTTCGACTCTCCGATAAGGAATAGGCTTTATGAGGCCATGTCTGAGTTTGGTATTCCTGCAAAGCTGATTCGACTTTGCAAATGTACCTTAGACAACAACAAATCCTCGGTTAAGATTGGTAAGGATCAGTCTGAACCATTCAACACGGAAAGAGGTCTCAGGCAGGGCGATAGCCTGTCCTGTACACTATTTAATATAGTTATGGAGAAGGTGATGAGAAAGGCTGGTGTCAACATGTCTGGCACCATATTCCACAAGAGCCACATGCCACTAGCCTATGCCGATGATATAGACATCATTGGCCGAAATCTGCGGGATGTTACTGCAGTTTTCTCATCACTAGAAAAGGAGTCAGCAAAAATGGGTTTAGCGGTCAACGAGGACAAAACAAAAATAATGATTTCGACGAACAAAGAGTCCTCTCGATGGGGACGCACCGTGAACGTTGACAATTATTGTTTTGAGGTAGTCGACGAATTTACCTACCTCGGATCTTCCGTCAACAAGAAAAATAATGTCAGCCAAGAAATTAAACGGAGAATAGTGCTAGCCAATAGATGTTTCTACGGACTTCGGCAGCACTTTAGTAACACAACCTTCTCTCGGAATACTAAGAAACAGCTATACCAGGTGCTTATCTTACCTGTTCTGTTGTATGCTGCCGAATCATGGGTGCTTACTACAACGGACATACAAAACCTGGGAGTATTCGAGAGAAAAGTACTCCGAAAAATATATGGACCTATCTGTGTCGAAGGCGAGTTTCGCCATCGGATGAACCATGAGCTGTATGAGCTTTACCACGACATCGACGTAGCTAAAAGAGTCAGAATCCAACGACTTCGATGGCTGGGACATGTTGCCAGGATGGATGTAAATGCTCCAGCGAGAAAGGTGTTTGAAGGCGAACCTGAAGGACGGCGCAGAGCAGGGAGACCCAAACTCCGTTGGAAGGACCAAGTGGTAGGCGATGTGCCATCATCTGGTAGGACTAACTGGAGAACACACGCAGAAGACCAAAGCGTGTGGAATTCTTTATTACTTCAGGCCTCAAATTTATGAACTACGTTTCGTAAATTGTAATTGGCCACTTAAGTAAGTAAGTAATTTTATTTTGCTCAACTTTTGTGTATGTAAATTTACCAAAACTACTAACAAAGTCTGAATTTAATATAATATTGTTTTTTTTTAATTTTTAAGCTGTTATTTTTATTTTTAATAAAAATATGTCTAATTCATATGAAAAAAATTGTATGACTTTAATTTTTTAGGGCATGTTTTTGTTGATTTTTAGGTCATATTTTGCCATTTTTCAGGTCATATTTTATGCGCATAAAACACGATTTTTGGGGCATATTTCCGGTTGCCCTGGTGATCACAAATCTTTTTTGCGATTGGATGCTTAGTTTAGAAAATAACGACAAGTGAAAGTTTTGTATATGAATACACTGACTCCCATTTCAAAATGAGTCATCTATAAACAATTTCAAAACATACTTTCGTATTGCATAAGGAAATTTTAAATTTGAGATTTTTCCAAAGAATATTATATAAGCATAAACAACCTTCTATACTGATATGCCTAGAACAAACCTGACAATGCTCTGTATAAAAGGTAATTTTTGAAAAACCGGTTAACCGACATAAAAAAACCGGTTAAACCGGGTATTCGAAATTGGCATTTTTGAAAGAAATACGGTTTCGGAGAATAAAACCTGTTAGACGGTTTTCGGTTTCGGTTTTGAACACTCTAATCTTAATACAAAATAAATGTGCACATTAATTTTACACAATCACATCGGTTTGAAATGAAGGCAGCACGAGGCAATTTACATATTTGCCTGTGTAAAAGTATTCCACTGTTAATTATCGGGATAGTAACAAAAAACTATGATTTTTTGCTATATTGGCAACATTCACATGAGATGTTCATTAAAGCTCAAACAAGCTCAAGTAACACATGTATCTATTTTGACACAGTCCTAAAATAAAGGATGAGAATAGGATATGTAAATGTAAATCCTTCAAATGCCGCAAATCTCGTTGTCGTCTACTAGAAATGCGCATATGTCACACCTTTTTCCCCGCACTTACATAACTGTGAACACAATACATTGTGCACACCTGCCTCTAAGGGTTCACAGCTCGAGATTCTGGTAAGAAATATTCCGTCAAGTTCGTAATTGTAATATGCCTGGAATATAACATACGATTGGCCCAAAATATTGTTTTTTAGTATATGAATATCAAGTTGACTGGATGCCTGTCGATGGTGTGACAAGTGAAGTTGAGATGCTTTCACCATGTATACACACACACAAGACATAATTACATCGAAGACTTTTTAATCAATGTTTCGCTTTGGCAAACGAACATTTTTTTCTATAGATAACTAAAGATCTAACAAGGTGAATTGATTGCAAAAAATTTAAACTTGTGATAATATTTGAAAACACAAAGTTGAGGTTGAACTGTGTCAATATAATCAAGTGCTGTATTCGATAGGGACCGGACGTGGCATAGTGGTTAGAACACGCGACTACCATGCGGTAGATCCGTGGTTCGATTTCCGCCTCCAGTCATCTACATTTTTCTTTCATTGTTGGCCCCCTCGATGTTGTCGACAGCAACTTCGTAGTATAAGTGTCGAGATAATCGGCATGTCTAGTAAAAGCTTCTCAAACAGATACGTTTGCATTCCTCGATAAACAAGTAGGTGTCGTTGGTTGTGCATAAAAATTAGAAAGCGTGTTAATTCACAACAAGGCGAGGTGTAAAGGAAGATGACGTTACGTTACCTATTGGATATATATTAATATAATTGGTCATTACGCTAAATCCAGTGGATTTAATCGTTTTTCTATGTTTGTTCTTATTTTTAAAATATTTAATATTCATATATATTCCACTTTCGATGTGAAATTTATTGAGTATCCAAATAAAATACATCCAATATTACAACTATATTCAAGACATTATCCAATATGTAAGGTTATTAAAGGTCATTCGCATATGTGTCCAGTAATATTTTTTTTGTTTCAAGTTAATTTGTACCATTTAAACTTGACATGATCGAAGACATCTATTTTTGAGTTAACATTACAAATATCGCACTGTTTTACCACTGGCCAAAAGCCGTCAAATATAATCCAAAGGCTTATTATTCCTCACTTCTTGAAATTATTTTACTTTTTTTAAATGTCGCATGTTATTGCCATGTAATAAAACAAAAATGTGTTTTCGAAAAAGGATTTGGCACACATCCCCAGATTAAAAGAAAATACCGGAAATTGCATACCCTGATGTACTTACTATATGTATGTACATATATGGAAATATTTTTATGTTCATCTAATGCATGTGAATTTCTGCATATGGCTCTCATTGGCGCTTCCAGCACCGCCCTACTGATAAGACCACCCCACTCATCGCTTATAACTTATTTATGCAGCGTGCGTCTGCTGCTGCCGCCTCCGGGGAACAGAGTAGTGTGTCTTCTTTCTGCGGCAACGCATAGACACTAATTGTGCGGATAATTTCCAATTATTGTTCGAATGGCAGAAACATTATCACTCTTTTTGTACGTATTTTTTGTGTATTTATTTACAATTTTCTTCTTTTTTTCATTGCTTGTCTGTTGCTCTGTTTATGTAATTAAACTCAGGTTAATGAAGGAACCGGCCTAGAGCTAATAACGGAACTTCTCTGATGTACACAATTCCCAGTTGAAAATGGACACATGGCGGTAGGGGGGGTGTTAAGGGTGAGGTGGTGTACGGCTAGTGCCACCCGTCTGAAATCGTTCTTAAACGTGCTAGTTCACCAAGGGTCTTTTTCTTTAAAACAATTAGTTTAATGAAATTACAAGAACAACAACTGACGCAACGCCGTCGTCGGTGAAGACGGGATAAGGGAATGAGAAGCGGCGGAATGACATTAATGGCTTTATTTTACTATTTAATGATTTTTAATGATGCTATTCCGTACACGAAAGAGAATTTATAGCTCTGTTCGTTCGTTATGTTTTTATTGGAGTAGAATTGTGTGGCAATTAATACGGAAGTCCTTAATGAACATAACATAAAAATCCAAACTACCACTACAGCAGTCATAAACGTCAAGAGATATATGTATGGCGCTTAGTAGAAGCAGGTACAATGTAACGTATGCACAAACTATGCACAGTGTGAGTCAGCTAGCGGGTGACACATTCACGCTTTTCACATTTCAGATTTAGATTTGGAAAATCTACACATTTCAATTGTCATTGTTCCATATTTCATACAATCAATGCCGACAGCTAAAGAGTGTAGACAACCAGTTTTTTTGTGACAAATAAATTAACATTTTATTCATGTTCATTTTTATTGATTGTTTTTGCAAATAAACCGTTTAATGATCCACTCATTATGGATACGTGTGGGTCCTGCTCCATCCGATCGAATTCGAAAATAAGGAACGTCGGCATCATCAAAATATGTAAAGTCAATAAATCTCAATAAAAGTTTCGTCGTATTTTTAGTTGTTTTTTTTTTATTAAACCATGCAAGGGGGGTCTCATTAAAGTTAAAGTTTAAGAACGAATGTAAGTGTGTGTGTATGTGTGTGTGTGTTTGTGTAGCGAAATTCAAAGGAACAACCAAGTAAGTTCTTGAATTTTTTTTGTCAGTAAGTGCGGTTTGTGTCCGAATACATAGCAGAGTCTGCTGGCTTAATCCCTTCTGGACTAGGGTGGTATTCATTATGTCCCTACTACTGACAACTATCGAGCTCGCACAGTCTTCATCTCAATTCCTTGTGGGCGACCGTGGAGACTAATGGCAAATCGGATTAGGACAGAACTTTTAACTTGTAAAAATACCAAATTGAAAGTTGAAAGTGAATTTGTACGTGCTTTGGCCATAAAGAGCGAGATACTTGAAATTTGAGTTGATAGTTGGCACACACAGCAGCGAGAGCACACTCACACATTCACAGCAACATGTACGTTCGGACAGAAATTTCTATTAAAACTTTTTTAAGTATTTCAGTTGAAATGAAGTCGTACAAAATTGATACACACATACACACAAATATACATACATATATACGAGCGAACAGAGCAGCACCCCTTGTGTACCACTAATAGTACTTCCTTTGTACTAAATACTGCAGGCTTTTAGCTTGACCACCACCACCACTGCCACTATTAGCGCCGTTTGGAGCATCAGCCCAGAAGCACATCTCTTTTTGCATTTCAACCACTCATGCGAAGGAGTAAGTTCGACTAACTAAGTCCCACAGAGTTATTACCAAAGTCACAATGTATGGATACTTCACAGCCAGCCATGAGAGGTAGTTGCCATTCTTTTGCAAAAAGCTGATGCCGTCGTGCAACTAATTCGATTGTCCAACTTGCCATGTGCATGTACCTCTCTGCTCGTAGGATATCACAAACTGAAAGCGTGGTGGCAACCCTTGCTGGCATATAGCGCGGCCCCACTCAACCAGCATTGGGATTTAAGCATGGATGTCCCTGTCATATGTACTACACTAGGCATGTCGTATGCTTGTATCTACACCGATAAAGATAAAAGTTTAAGTAGTTTTTTTGCTGGCAAAACTTTTGATTGAAAAAGAAAAAAACTAAGGAACATTTCAGCTCAGCAAAAGCTGACACCAGCACCTGACATGGCCGTTCATTTATCCAGCTCAAACTGCCCTGCCCCCACCAGTGTTGCATGAAATTCCAATTTCAAATCATTTTGAGTTCCAACCATTTCTTTGCTCGAGTACAAAGGGAAAGGACCACGACCACCACCACACAGTGAACACACGCCGGTACACATTCTCCAATCCGTCCGTCCATTCATTAGCACATTTCTAAGTTATCATTATCGCTCAATCACATTTTATGTTTTCCACTTTCCCGCTGCTGGAAATTGTAACGAGACAAGGAAATTGGTGTAATGTGACCTTTGTATTAACAGGCCGTAGTAGTCGCTACTGTGGCAGGCCATGAATGTCCGCTCTATCAGATTGGATTCCTCCAATTGGCCATCCTTACACGCACGTAATCAAAGGATGGCGCTTGTTGGAGGCAATCCCTGAACACGTACTCGTACATGAGCTCGTTGATGAAAGCGGCAAAAGCAAACGTTCTTAGAGAGACATTTGTGCGACTGCAAAATGTAAATTGCGCATTAGCATTTCAAGTTATCTTGAACGAATAAATTGACACTGGATCAATCCTAAATAAGACTGTTTGTTAGGCTAAAATCGGCATCAAGACAAAAAGATGCAGCGATATAGTAATATTCACTGTTTAGACTACAGTTTCTCTTCAGAGGCTAATTTTTGCATATATCTGTTGGTATCTACCACAGCGAATCGAATGCGAGGCTAACAACATGACACATGTAACTCATTTCTGGAGGATCCATTTCACCAGTCCCCGTGATTTTAATTTTTAAACATAGTTTGTGCAAAACAAAATGAAACAGCAATTGATTTTCTTTTAAACCATCTTCGAACTGTTTAAATATTGATAGCACCCCCACTGGCTAGCAGATGAAGCGAAAATTCACGCACTGGAGCATCTCATATGAACAGCACACAAAAAGATTCCCTTCTGTGTATGTATTTCTGTATGTTTGCTCGTAAAGGTCAGTCTCGGAAAAAGGACCAGGAAATCTCGATGGTATGTGTGTGTGCCGGTGTACTTTAAATGTTGAAAAATATAAGTTCGATTTGATTGTTTCTGCCTCGGCGGGCCCGGGTGTGCTCCCTTTTCTGATAAATTAAAACCAAATCCTTTTGAAATTGATGCTTATAACATAACTTACTGCCCCGTCTGTCTGTGATCGTTGGCTTTGGCGTTGCCTCTGGCCCAAAGGGAATTCTACGGTTGGATGGAGAGCCGAACGAACGGATGGGTCGATGTGAGGGTTTGTGCCACAACACATCGGTTTGTCCATGCTCACACGTGTATGTGTGTGTGTGTATGCACACATGGTAAATATTTGTACAATCAGTGGTTCGGTTTTACACTGACTTCTTGTTAAAAAATCATTGTTTTGAAAATTAAATTTTGTCTGTTTCACTCGAGTTGCGTTCTCTTTTTTTTCATTTCATTTTATGTTGTGATACAATTTTCATTTCAAGGATTACCCCCGCCCTGGACCGGAGCGTACAACGACAGCAGAAGCGAGGGTTAATCCTTTGTTGTTGCTGCTTTCCTTTTTGGTGTTTTGAAATTTGTTATTGTAACAATATTTTTGTGTTAAACTTCACATGCATCTGTTAGCTTGTCAAATTTAACATGTTCTATTAAATTTCATTGGAACTGAAGCACTGGGCAGAATGCGGAGGCAATGAGCCCAGCACCATGCATCTCCCCATTTCAGTTACACGTAGTACGACTGCGAAGTTGTGGACCCGTTTGAGCTTGTGAGTGAATTGGTTTGCACACATGTAGACATTCGTAAACACGTTCATGTGTACGCGTATTGTTTATTTCGGAAATTGAGCAATGGCAGCCGATGAGAAATATGAAGCACATGCAACACCACTGGGTTGGCTCATGTTGCAACATTACACTGGCAAATGAGCCCGAAACCAATTTTTATGAAGGCAATTAATCATGATCGCGTCGGGCATGTGGCCAACGTATTGCCTTACATACCACACTGCAACTGAGAGTCGATGCATGATCCCTTGTCCATGCAATGTAGCAATGTTGATCCCTCACCGACTGACTGCCCAAGGTATGCGAAGAAGTAAACAATCAAAATGTATAAGTTACGGGTGTGACCGGGCCACATTTCAATAGTAGGTATCGATGGTCTCCGAAGGTGTCATCTCAATTGCAACAGTGTGTTGTGTTTGTTTGTGGCTATGGAGGAGGACAGTTTTAATTACACGCACGCGTGGGTTTAATAAAATGTAACAGTCAAGTGCGTCTGACAGTCCGGAAGCTATCAGAGTTAGTATCTAATGTATTGTTGTACTTATAGCATCGGAGGGAGTTGAGATGGCTGGCAAAATAAAAATTGTTTATTTAAAGATTATTTTCCTTGATCGGCGGTAACCTGATAGCTGAATACTGAGGATCGGAATAGTTGTTACACTGTAGGTCCCGTTGTGTGATAACTCACTTATTCTTCTACCATATCTCATCCACGGACTTTTTTCTATTTACATCATATATCATTGGTGGTGGACCGTGACATGGTTTGTGAGAATATGTCTCAGTCATCTGCATTTATACTATCGGCGGCTACCTCGATGTTGTCGATAGGAACTTAGCAGTAAAAAACTACAATATTTCCGATTGAAATTCAAAGAAAATCAATTGAAATTCAAACATTTCATTTAAAAATTCAATTTGAAATTTAAAAAACATCAATTGAAATGAAAAACACATCAATTGAAATTTGCAACTCGTCAATTGAAATTCAAAATTATTTAATTGAAATTTAAGAGTCGTCAATTGAAACTCTAAACTCTTCAAATAAAATTCAAAATTCATTAATTCATATTTAAAAGTCGTCAATTGAAAATAAAAACTCGTCAATTGAATTTTTGAATTTCAAATTGAAATTTTGAATTTCAATTGATGTTTTTTGAATTTCAAATGCAGTTTCTATACCCTTCACCATGCGCATGAATGGTGTTAAGGGTATATTAATTTTGTTCTTCCATTGTAACGCCCATAAGGAGGCGTGGTAGGTATGACAATATATATATATATAAATGATCGAAATCTGAGTCGATTTAAAGGTGACCGTCTGTCCGTCCGTCTGTCTGTCCCCGCGATTACAGCCGCAGTTTAAGAGATATTGAGCTGAAATTGCAAGCTTCTATCCTCAAAGCGGAGGTTAAGTTCTAAGATGAGCCTGATCGGTCAAAAACTACTCCCACCTCCCATACAAACTCCCCCTTGGGGTCTGTCCCTACGATTACAGTTGTAGTTTAAGTGCAATCAAGCTTAAATTTTGTATGTGAGCTTCCCTACACTAAATGGAGGTTGAGTATTAAGATGAGACCGATCGGTAAAAAACTACTCCCACCTCCCATACAAAATCGCTCTTTTTGGGGGTGTCCGTATGTCAGTCCCCGCGATTACAGCAGTAATTTAAGAGAAATCAAGCTGAAATATTGTACGCAAGCTTTGCTGCCCTATAGGGAGGTTGAGTTCTAAGATGAGCCCGATCGGTCAAAAACTACACCCACCTCCCATACAAACTCCCCCTTTTTGCGGTCTATTCCTACGATTACAGCTGTAGTTTAAGGGCAATCAAGCTGACTGAAGTTTGTATGCAAGCTTCCCTACACTTAGTGGAGGTTGACAGTAGTAAGATGAGACCGATCGGTCAAAAACTACTCTCACCTCCCATACAAACTCTCCCTTTTTTGTGGTCTGTCCCTGCGATTGCAGCCGTATTTTAAGAGGTATATAGCTGAGATTTTGTACGCAAGATTCAATCTTTAAGCGGAGGCTAATTTCTAAGATAAGTCAAAAACTACTCCCACCTCCCATTTAAACTCCCTTTTTTTGGGGTGTCCGCCTAACTGCCCCCGTGATTACAGCCGTAGGTTAGGAAATATCGAGCTAAAATTTGATATGCAAGCTTTAATCCTGTAATAGGAGCTTACGTTGTAATATGAGCAATATCGGACGAATACTTCTCCCTCCTTCCATACAAACTCCCCCTTTTTCGGGGTGTCCGTCTGTATGTCCCTGTAGTTTAAGAGCTTTCGGGCTGAAATTTGGTTTGTAAGCTTCTGTCCAGAAGCAGAGGTTAAATTCTAAGATAAGCAAGATCGGATTTAAACTGACCCCACATCCCACACAAATTCTCATTTTTGGGGAGTTACAAAATGCATAAAAATATGCTTCAACTGACAAACTCATAAACTTATAAGTAAATCGAATAAAATCGATAAAAATTATTGACAAAAAATGGATGTGTGAAGCTAAAAGTAACGTCCACTTCTCACTAACTCCCCTGTTTTGTGTTACAAAGTTTAATAAAATATAGTTGTAGTGCAAATAACCAGTTTAATCACCATTTTTACAAATGGTGAAGGGTATACTGGGACCGGCCGTGGCATAGTGGTTAGAACACGCGACTACCATGCGGGAGATCGCAGGTTCAAACCTGGCTCCAGTCATCTTAAAAGAAAAAAAAATAAATCAAATTTTCTCTCATTGTCGGCTCCCCTCGAATGTTGTTGACAGCAACTTCGCAGTATTAAGCGTCGATTCAATCGTCGTGTCTAGTAAGAGTTTCTCAAACAGTGACGTTCGCATTCGTCGATAAACAAGTAGGTGCCGTTAGTTGTGAATCTAAAAAATAGAAAGCGTGTTAATTCACAACAACGCGAGAAGCTATCCCATACCTCATTCATGGGGTGCAAAGGGAAATTAAGTGGTAGTAGTAAGGGTATACTAGTTTACTTTCAAATGGAATGTTTGAAATTCAATTGATATTCTTTGAATTTTAATTGGAAATGGTGTACTAAAAGCTTCTCAAACAACTGATGTGGGTTCATTCCTGGGGTGTAAAGGGAAAGTACCTTTTATTTCAAGCGCAATTATTACAATTGTGTATGCATTTTTTCCTCTCCATATCCACAAATTATGCTACAGTAGATTACGAACTACCAGGGAATTTAAATTCGTTATAACCGGGATATAAAAAAACAGAGTCACAGTAGATTGTATTATGTTACAAATTATTATTATTAATTTTATTATTTTTTACAACAAAACAGTATTAATAATACGTGGTCTATCAACTTTAAAATAAATTTCAATATACCACGTTGGGTAGCCAACGTTTGCTTATAAACAAATATATGAAAGGGGTACCTTCGCTGAAATAATTTGTAGAGTTTTCGTTAAAACCGTCAAAAAATGTTTGAAAACTAGAAAATGTTACAACACAAATTGTTTGATATACGAAGAGTTCGCTATGTTCGCTATAACAGAAAGATTTATACATATGAAGAAATGAAGCAAAACTGATGGTATAAGAAATATGATTCGTTTTTATTGAAAGTTTGCTATAAACGAATGAATATTAAAAGTTTTTCTTACATTGTGAATTCTGGTACAAATTGTGTTGCATACAGCTGATTCGTATTGAAATGCTATAGAAGTCCAGATTAAAGTTCATGTATCTACAGTTTTAAATATTAAAAAAGAATAAAGACTTTGTTGTTTCAGACGAAAAATCCGTTAATTTTGACAAATAAATGTTAAATAACACTGACACACAAACAACATAACATTTAATTCAATCGGTATCGATCGAAATCGAAATATCAACACACAGAATAATAAAAAGCATTGACTCAAATAATTGCAATGAAATAGTCATTATACTATAATTAAATGTACCTATGCAATATGAATAAGAAATTTTACATGATTATACATGCAAGGATCAATATTTGCATACTACAACTCGCCACACATATCGTGATGCAATATTAGATATCCCAATTATTAAAATAACAATAGAATCTCTCAGTTAGAGAAAGGGCATCTTGATCAAAATATACAATATTATATCCAACCATATTTATTCTGTTACAATAGTATATTTATGCAATTTGATTCCCCCATTTACGGGTAAAATCAAATACATTTTTATATTACAACAAAAAAAGAAAATTATTTTCAATGGTGTTTATATAAGTTGGTCACAAAGGGGTCTGAAGATGAACTCGTCATGGAGTTCGAAACGCGTCATTCTAGTGCGTGACACACTGAATTTGACCAAAATATTTAAACAATAAAATAAAAACACTTTTCTGATCGTAAGCCGAATTTGATGAATTTATCATTATACTAACACAGTTTTTGACAAATTGAAGATCAACGATATGTGACAGCAGATCAATTTTGATCGCAGTTTCTATGAAAGTCAATGTAATATGCATATGTAACACATTTTAAGTGCATTTCAAGACTAAGTTATTCTGAAACGAGCGATTTAGTTTTTTCTTACTAGAAAGTTTAGCCGTCAATAATATTTGACCGATTTCTTCGCAAGGTTAATATAAATTTAGATATTAAAGTCGACATTTCACATATTTTCTGTATTACGCACAGAATTTGTTGCGTCCAACAGCACAGTACTGGATTGAGATTACTAGTATTTTGGATATGACCTAAATGTTGATTATTTTGCACTGCACATAATCTGTGCCCAGCGTTTTAGCTTAATGCGATCGATCTTTCCACAGGTTGTTGTGGGCAATTGTTCAACAAATTTAATATGACCAATTTGCGACGATGCAATACTGGGAAGATTAGACTTAAGCATTGTCCTCAGGCGTTCCAAAATGACAGCTTGGTCTAAGGTCTTTGTTGGTTTGGTTACAACGAAAAGACATACAGCTTCGCCTGGTTCGTTCAGTTGAAAGCTAACTAAGCGGGCCAACTCAAGTTCTGGAATTTCTAACGCCAAGGACTCCACAATGTTAGGAATGAGCTACAAAATTCGAGTCAGTCGGAACATTTTAGTTTGCTTACTTACCTACTTACCACTGCACCAGGCCCACGCACTAAATCCTCATATCTGGCCAGTAGATGCAAATTATTGTCGTCGTCAAAGTATCCATAGTCTCCATTCAGGAAAAAACCGTTGGGTAAAAAGAATTTTGTATTGTCGGCACCCCTGTAACCTAGAAAAGGATACGGTGTCTTCAAAGCCAAACGTCCTTTCTCGTTTGGTCCCAGGGTATTTAGTTCGTCATCCAGTATTTGCACTTCGTAGCCTGGCTGTAGTTTCCCGCCGCTCAAGTGTTCGTCGTTTGTTACAGACCCGGATACTTCCGACATACCGTAGCTATAGAAGAGTTTCGCATTAAGTGCATGCCGTTTAGTCATTTCCATTATCCGCTTGGATGGATGCTCTCCGCCCAACTGTATATATTTCAGGGATGACAGACTTTTCTGATCATCAGCTGGCAGCTCGAGTAGAATGTCGTAGAAAAATGAAGGAACCGAGAAGATGTGTGTAGGCTTCGTGTGTTGCAGTATTTGCAGACCGTAAGAGCCAACGGCAACGCCTTTGTTCGCACAAATACGCCTAATGCCCAAGATGATGGACTGCAATAGTATTTCGACTTGGCTGATCCACCTTAGCGGGCTCAAGGAGAACAAAATCGAATTTGACTCGAGCGGTGCATGATTACAAGGATTTGTCCACCACGTGTAAAGGCCATTTAATACCGCCGCGTGACTTAACTGTATCACTTTGGGAAGGCCGGTAGACCCTGATGTTAGTACCAAGAAAGCCACGTCAACCTGTGGGTTTATTAAACAATTCGATTTAAAATGTTCAGGACCCACTCCCAATTGAAGTTTCAGAAGCTCACAGCCCCGGTCAGAGTGATTGACAGAGTACATACACTTCAATGCTCGGGGTCTTCTGCGCTTCAGGGAGTTTAAAACTTTATCTTGGTAAATATGCTCGTACAAAATCACTGCAGGTTGCAGGATATCCATAATTGAATCGATGTCCTCTGGAATAGAAACAAATGAGGATTTTGTGTATAACCGTTTAATTGTAGCGACAAACCGTTTTCCAGTTGCACTTCAAAAAAGTTCATCGTGGCTCCAACGAGAAGGGACCCAAAGGTCAGAACGGATGTCCAGTAGTTATATCCCGAGAACATAACAACAACATCTCCGCGTCCTATTCCTAACCGTTGTAAATTCATTGCCACCGTAAGTGACTCACGGTAAATATCTCCAGCTCGTTTCTTTTCGGCAAGATCGTAGTGGTATTCCAAGACTTTCTCAGGGTCCAGAGATCTCATGGATTCTAAGAACGCCTCACCTACACTACGGTTAGTGGCAGTTCCATAGGTATAATTCACAGATTTCCAGGTCTTCTTATCCCCATCATAGCGAACATCCAAAACATATTCCGGTTTGCAGGTTTGAGACATTCTCCCAGTACTTCTAATCCTACACTGATCATAATTCTTTAGGCAGAAGTCAAATGTATGAACAAATGACGATTGTTTTTCTTTTTGCATGTCGCCAGCCACTGCTCTTGTTTTCTTAGGTGTTGAACCTGGCACCACACTACAATTTTAATTTTAGTATATGATAAAAAAAAAACAACTATCAACTAATGGTTAAATTCGCAAATATTTACAATATGACTGACAAACTATCCACAATGCAAATAACATATTGTGCTACATTGTTGAGCAAAGTGGACAGACGTAAAAAAAAAACTAATTACATCAATTTACAAGGAAATGAGTACAAAGATGTTAGTTCCGCATGTTGTGTGAAACTAACTACTCGTAATACAAATTTACTCATACACGTATATTAGGTTGGCCCCATTTCTATGAAAGACAAAATCAGCATCGATGTTCCCTACTTAAATGAAAGTTTGTGTGGTTTTATGAATGTTGACAAAATTGTTCGCTGATACAGGGTGTCTGTTAGCAGATTTATATTTTCAAACTTAAATAAAAAACATAATAATTGACAAAAAGTTTTACTAAGAGGATTTTATTTTTTAAAGAGTATGTCATCAATATCTCCTTCGTCGAGTTGAACACACTGTTTAAAACGGAGCCTTGTGTTCTGCGCCACACGTTGCAGTAAACTTGGTTCAATTGAGCTGATTTCTCGACGAATATTTTCCTTTGAAGCCACAAGAGATTGGGGATTGTCATTATAAAACCATACAAAAATCCATGGGAGTTTGATCGGGTGACCTCGGTGGCCATGAAATGTCCCCAAAGCGACTGATCAGTTTTTGGGAGAAATTTTCCCGAAGCAAATTCATCAAAGCCCCGGCTCACAGTGGGGCAGATGTATTACTTTTGTGCGATAAATTATTTTTAAAAGTTTCAAGTGACTTTTTGTGTCTTAAAGCCTTTAGTAAGAGTAAATATTAGTTAATATTTAATTTATATTGTGAAAATACAAATTTATAGGGTTGTTGCATATTTACATCAAGAAAATCTTTGTTTTTTTGGATTATGGTGTTTATTATTAAGACTGATTAAGTCTTTTTTAAAGGCAAATGTGTTGTTAATAATAAATATATATATATATATATATATAAGAATTGAATAAATATGGAAACTTAGTACCTAACATTTTTAATTTTTAAACCAAAAGTTTATACTTACAATGTTTTGTAATTACAGTAAACTACGGATAAGTGCACATCGCATAAATGCAAAAACCGCATAAGTGCACTGGAACTTGAAGCCATTAGCCTTTTTTGTACGTTTACATACAAACATACACGGATAAGTGCAACACGCATAAATGCAAAAACCGGATAAATGCACAACTTTTGCTAAACTGAAAGTACTGTTTTAGTGCAACTTTGCATTCATAAATGCAAATCTCTCATACTGCATAAATGTAGATTATGATTCAAAAAAAAGATTTCCGACTTTCAGCACACGTGAATCGAATTGAGTGCAATATAATATGTGTTTTGAACTGAATATTTTCAATTTTTTTGTATGAAATATGAAAAACACTACAACAATGAAACATACATTTGTGATTTTTTTTACCTTAAACTGAACTGATTTTTATAAGTTTTTATTAAAAACCTGTTATGTAATGTAAACCAAATATAAATAAAAACCCGTTAGTTATTTTTATACCTGTTTTTTGTAATCCAGTGTTTAATAATTCAAAAAATAATAATAAGACCTCGAGCTTGAGTTATTAAACACTGGATTATAAATAAAAACATTAAACAGCTTTATATTTTAATCATTGTCTTAAAGTTCCGTCCAAACTTAACTTATGTTACAGATTAATAAAAATAACCTGATGTTTGTATAAATGCAATAATCGTGCACTTATGCAATGTTTGTATATATGCAATAGTTGTGCACTTATCCGAGTGTTGTATAAATGCAAAAACCGCATAAGTGCACAAAAAGTCGCGCGAAAACCGATGTGCACTTATCCGTAGTCTACTGTAATCTTATAATTAACACTAATAACACAGTAGCACATTTTCCTACTTCAAACTCTTGAACCAATTGAAACCCACAAAATCTGAAAGCTTATGATAGAAGAAGAAAAACCCTAACTGGGTTTTGAATTATTAGCTAAGGTTCTCATTTAATTCATTTTTGAAGTTTTCGACTGAGAGGAAGATTTTAGTAGTCTATATCTCGTTAACTTTTCCAAATATAGTTTTTCTCTCTTCAGCAAATTTTTAGCTTTTAATCAGATCTAAAAATTTTTGCCTTAAGTTAAAATCAAGAAAACAACAACATCTTACTCAAAACAGCAAAACTGTACAGAAATCACTTTCAATTGTACGTATATCGAAATTAAAAATGCTTTGCTTTTTAAAATGAAATAGATACAAAATAAAAATAAATCAAAAAACAATAAAAATCTATGATGAAATTTTACGATTTTTTTACATTTTTGTTGTTTTGAGTGAGATTATGTTGTGTTTTTGATTTTATCTGAAAGTTTAATTTTTAGATCTGATTAAGAGCTAAAATTTTACCAAAGAGAGACATCAAAATTTTGAATAGTTCACGAGATATAGCCTTAATAATCAGTACATGATTTTTGAACTTTCAAAAATGAATAATAAAAAAACCTTCAAAACCCAGCTAGGGGTTTTCTTCTACCATCATAAGCTTTCAGATTTTGGCGGTCTCAAGTCTTTGGCAAGTAGAAGCAATTAAGTGCCCAAGAATTTAGACTTTGTGCTCTGTTGTACTCATATAGTACCAGAGATACAATGTAATGTAATATCGGGCGGTATCTTCACAGTAGATTTAGAATTTTTCGTTGTTCAGCTTGAAACCAATTGAATTGCAGTGCAAAATTATACAAAACTTTTGAATTAAAAGTTCATCAATTCCAGTGATTTCCAGCTTTTTTCACTATTTCCAAAAAATCTCTTCGCAACATTTCCAGTGTTGGTATTTCCATATCCCGGCTGAAGATGATCAATAATTAATCCAAATGTTTCTTTAAACTCTCTTTGAATTCTCTTTTTATTTTCATTAAAAGCAAATTCTGTTGAAGATGGAGAAATTTTTTTAAAAAAATTTATTCGTTTAGCCATTTCAGCTCTGAAGCAAGAAGTAAGAAACAGTTTTTTCCATTTGTTCGTTCCCATTTGGTTTTTACGTGATGTTTGAAAATTTTCAAGTGTTTTCGAAGTTCTCGTAAATGAGTTTCGCTGCATAACGTCTTACGTTGTAGAAAGGTCTCAATATCCAAAAATTTGGTATCAAAAGACTTCTTTTCACCGGCAAAAAATACTTCAACTAGTTGTTTTCTTAAACACTCATAATTTTCTGATTCAGAACCTTCAAAAATTATAAAAACGCAAACAGCTTTTGATTCTGAGCTTAATACAATAGAACAACAGCAATCGGCACTTTTGAAAAGTCACTAACACTATTTTTCTAAAATAAAAAAAAAATATTTCCAGCAAAAGTTTAGCACTTCTGCTTTCACATTTACATTAATAAAATATGTCTTAATTATGGACAATTGATAGAAACTTTTACCGGAACAGAACATATTATGCAAAGATTAAAACCAACCCCTTAATTAAGGGAGTGCCACATAATCTCCAAAATCAAAATCCCCAAACACAAAATCCCCAGCCAAAAGAAATCCCAAGCACAAAATCCCCACACTTTTTTGGCGACAGTGTCACAAAATCCCCAAATAAAAAATCCCCAATAATATAGAAATACAATGCTGTAATAAAAAATATCAAAATGTTAAAAATGGGGAAAGAAGCTGAGCGACAATTGAGCCCAGCGTTTTTTTTCTCATTGCGCTGCTGATTCATTCGATGCACCACGGAATTTATAGAAATAAAAACAAACGTAGCCAAAATATACTGAGACATAGGTATAAGAAAAAATAAAAAAGAATGTGGACCGTCTCAAGAAAATTAAAAAAGTTTTTGAATCTCGAGCTGATTTAGAAAAATTAACTTATTTGGCATCCATCTCGCATAATATTTCACTTTGCAATTAATATCTTTATGTATGAAATGTTGTAAATGTATTTTGTTTAAACCGTAAATATTGTTATTTTTCATTTATTATTAATGCAAGTGAGTATTCCACTTGCAAAGTCCGCTATGTTAAAATAACGAAATTTTTAGAATACCGATTAAAACTTCTAGTCCTGAAGTGGTTATGGTTATGGTTACTAAATATGATGGAAATGCATGGTCACAGGGAGTGATTTTCCTATAATAAATAAATTCATACTTATCTGGAACATTTGCTGTATTATTATTATAAATCTCATAAAGTTTTATTATATGTAACTTAGAGTTATTTGAAAGTGAACCGCCGGACAATATAGAGAGTTTTGCAGGAGTATTGAATATTTAAACCGAACTTCCGCGAAACTTACCGCGTTTTGAACGCGATTGCTAAGAGCTTAGGGAGGCTTTTAAAAAACAAATAAAAAGGCGGGTTTAAAAGAATTTTTATTTTTTTTTTTAAACTTAGCGGAGTTTGCAAACGGACTACTCAAGTGTCCTCAATGAATTTTGTATATATTTCAGTAAATCAATTTTTATTATAATAAAAAGTAGTTTCATTTCAATACCTACATTTCTGAATTAATAATTTAAATTTTATTTCAGAAATTTTTATTTCAGAAATAATTTCAAACATAAAATTCTCAATCGCAGCGATTTTAAACATAATTTGAATGGTTATCACACAGAAATTGGGGATTTTGTATTTGGGGATTTTGTGTTTGGGGATTTTGATTTTAGGGATAATGTGGTACACCCCTTAATTAACTATAAGATATTTTTTTTTTTCATTTTTTAAATTAGCAAATATAACATACACATATTTACCTTCCCCGGACATATTTTATTTTTTTAATCGCATAATAAATAACAAAGATATTGACAAATTAGTAGAAGCTACTCTTTTTACACTTTCCTAATTGAAAATTTCTCAATGAAGCAATCAACTTTGATCGCTTGACTAACTAAGTGCAAAACATAAAAACAAAAAAAAATAATTTTTCTTATCCAAAATATCGTATGTGAAAAGTAACGAGTTTTTTTCTTGTTTACCCAACATTTCAAATTGACTTTTTGCACACAGGTCTCTATGGAGCTGCCCCAGTGTGCGGCTGTGTGTGCAGTCGCCCCATCCTGTTGAAACCACGTGTGTAAAGAGAACGATGGATGAGCTCGCAGGTTTGGCAAAAATAATTCCGTAACTATGCGTCTATAACTTTCACCGTTGACTTTCTTCGCCTAGCCTCGAGAATTTTCGAAAAAAAAATGGTCCAATTATCTCATGCGTAGATAAGGCACACCAAACAGTTACCCTGGGGCAATGCAATGATTTTTGATGTTTCTATCAGAATTGCGGGTTCTTGGAGACCACTAATGACAGTTTTGCTTGTTGACGTGGCCGTTTAAGTGAAAAGAGCCTCGTCGCTCCAAAAAATGGGATTTACATTGCAAAAACACTCCAACATCTGCAATTTTAAATGCATTTTTTTATAAAAAAATACAATAACTTTCAGATTTGTTGTCCAATTTTCTATTTGTAGGCCTTTTTTAAAAGTTATCCTAGTGTTATACTAAATTGATTGTTTGTATTGTTCGCTGTAAAGGTATAGGGTCGCTGATATTTGTTTCATAGAATTGTTGCTTTATTAAGATAATACACGTGGTGGGCCATCACGCCGCATCTAGCTAGAAGGACCATGACATAATCTTCCACTTACACTGTGGTGCAAAAATGTGCCAAAGTTTTAAACAAGATATGTTATTAAATGTTTTCTATACTTTTTATTGTATTATTTTCAAACCTTTTGCTAAATTTAAAATATGCATCTGTTAAATATGTAAAGCAATAACAAAAATATAACTTACATAACTGTAAGTATATAAAAACAAAACATTTTCCAAATCAGACCATTGGCACACTTTTGCTCCAAGGTTTTTCTTATCTAAATTTAATAACTAGTCCTGCATATTTTTACTTTCTTCAAATGATCCACCATATTTGACGTATACTGACAAAGTTGAGCATCATAATATACCGGAATTTTGTTTAATTCAGCCAGAACTCACTCCCACAGCTCATTAATACTTTTCGGCGCTATTTCAATTCCTTGACAATTTTTACAGAATGCACGGAGGCGATTCTATTATGATATGGGAATGTGTAACCCCTGATGGTGTGGGACTACTTATACGGATCGAAGGAATAATGCGAAAGGAAGATTATCTTCGCATTTTGCAAGATAATTTGCCCCATAGCCCTGGCCATATTCCAGATAGACCAGAGAATGTCGTCTGCCAATATGACAACGACCCAAAACATTCTGTAAAAATTTTCAAGGAATGGCTTAGTTCTCAGGCGTTTGGGGTCAGGAAGTGGCCACTGCAGCGTACAGAACTGAACCCGATCGAAAATCTGTGAACTTACCTAAAACGCGGGCTGACAGAAACGAAAGAGCCCTGAAAAGTATTAATTAGCTGTGGGAGTGGGTTCTGGCTGAATGAAACAAAATTCCTGAATATTATGTTGCTCTACTTTGTCAATATACGCCATATAGGATTGATCATTTGAAGAAAGTAAAAATAGGCAGGACTAATTATTAAATTTAGATAAGAAAAACCTTGGAGCAAAAGTGTGATTTACAAAATGTTTTGTTTTTATATAATTACAGTAATGTAAGTTATATTTTTATTATTGCTTTACATATTTTACAGATGCATATTTTAAATTTAGCAAAAGGTTTGAAAATAATATAATAAAAAGAATAAAAAATATATAATAACGTAATTTGTTTGAAACATTGGCTCAATTTTGCACCACAGTGTATAATCAATGATCGCAGTCATACCAGCCAAACAGCTGATAATGACGGATTCATTCAAGTTAACGCCGCACATCAACGTGGAGGTATCGACAGATTTGACAGAGATGATGACCTACGTAACACCTCTCTCAGTGTGGACACACAAACAAACAATTAATAGCATTTTGATATCTTCATTTAAAAAAAAAAACGGTGAAAATTCTTCATTGTACTCTGTTCTTTTGTTAACATTTTCCAACTTGTCGTTTGCATCCCTATCCACATATTGTTAATATTATTTGTGTCTTATTTGTAAAGAATGACTAGAAAGGTCTACAGGCAGTATTTAAATTGTACTACAAACAATCTGGTACAACACCGTGTTAATAGAAGAACGAATGGCTTTCATCCACACCGAAATCAATTCTAAATCCGATTTTAATTACCTGTCGAGTTAAAATGGATGCCCTGCTTCAACATGAACCTTTAAGGAAATCGAACTTCAAATTATGATACAGTCGAGTACACTCCGACAACGATACATAAGACATATAACTCTTGCACACCTTTAAATGTTATATCTATTGTTTACCAAGAACTTTAATAATTTCAAGACATGTGGGCGATTAATAAACTGTGTGCCCATCCTCCGTCATTGTCTGCAAAGGATTTTCCGCTTTATAAGAGCTTCATTAAACATAATCGCATTTGTTTAATCCTCTTTTGGCATAATTTTATAATTCAATTAATCAAAGTGCTTCATAAAGCCAATTTATTTGAGTGCCCCTTCGGTTGGTATATTAAAGTAAATTGCCTCAAGTACCACTTTAGTCCGCAAACGGGTATATGGGAGAATGCCAACAACCCAGGCACCGCACGACAGTCAAAATATCAAAACAAGGATAGCTAGATGCCATGTCTCGTGTGTTTCATATTTGCACACTCAAATAATTTCATATTCTTCGTATTTCATATAAATGTCCCTAATTCAGTCATATTTCTTAGAAAACAATGACAAATGTCTGTTAATGTCATCACCATCCAAAGGGACAACTACAATGACCCTTCTAAGCAAATCAGAAACACACACGTATACACACACTCATTACTCAGATTAACCGCAGATAAAGACGAGGACCCCCAAGAAATGTGTACTGCTATATAAACTCCACATCCAAAAGGTCTGGTTAATTTCTTGGTTATTTCCACACTAAAAGGTGCTTGGCAACATCGATGGCATAAACAAATTTCAAAAGTTAGTTATCACACAACCATCCTATATATAAGTACATATGACACAATAATAACTCTATAACCACTGTTATAAAAGCAATGAATAACCCTTTACTGTTGACAAGCATAAACATTTATGACCGTGGGATGATCTTGTATCGAAGCATTCTCATTCACGATCTAACAATGTCAAGGTGGTTGAAATGCCCACCACCGTGATCGAAAAATAAAAAGTTGAGTAAAATGTTGACTTACTTGTATTAGTAAAGATAAATACTTAAATTTTATTAAATTAAAATGTTCAAAGCTTATTTTTGATTATGATTAAATGGACTGCATAATTGCATTTGTGATCTGGACACATCTTTGAATTTTTAATAACATATTTACTGACTGTTATCATAAAATATTAGTTACAATAGTAAATAACCAGTTAGCTGCAGAATGTCGATTTTATTTTATTGACGTTCTAATGTAACATTCATGATCAACAATTTGTGGTATATAGAATGTATTAGATTTATAAAAGTTGATACCACTGGTAAGAAAAAACTGACTTATGTTTTTGTCTCGTAACGTCACCCTCTTTATTTGCAAATATTTTAGGACCATCAGTTCAGAGAATTTTGTTTCTTTCACTAAATATAGAGCTTCCCAGCTGTAAACAAACACATTATTTAATCGTTGAAGTCAGCTATATTAGTGATGATTCTCCTGCTTATATTTCCTATTAAAATTAGCATAGGAGTGTGCGCTCTCGCTTACAAAGTAAGCGACGATGTCAGTAGGTACTTTTTCAATCGGAGTTCTAATGAGTGGACGATATTTTTTACACTACACACTTGTGACATTCTAAGACTTTAAGTATTACACAAAATGATAAAAAAAGTAATAATAAAAAATAAAGTGTTTCATTGTTTCTCATCTCCTTGTAACGTACGACTGTCACATATGTGACTATAGAATTGCCCATATGCATACATATTTAATTTCTTAAATTAGCAGTTACTTATTCTTGTTTCATTAAATACAAACGGTTATATACTATCCTCCATAAGTGCAAGGAAGGATAGCGAAATATCGAAATCTGGGATTGGCTTTGCTCCAAATACAAAATACAAATACAAACTATTACAAATGAAATAACCACAACCTTAAGTTGGTCGAATCCCATGAAGTCTATTGGACGAATGTGGATCGTATGAGATCTTATGGATCAGATTGAGGTCCTAGGAGTCTTCGGCTGGAATACATTTTCAAACAACTTGTTACAAGAAGAAGTTCTATAAAAACTGAACCATTGCCAAATATTGACCGCATGCTTAGTATGTACACAATTAGATCCCCGTTCGTTGGATTACAAAACCAACATTAGGACTTATCGACTCTACGCATCTAACACTAACTTTCAGTCTGGATGTCTCATTGCTTTCATGTCATTATCTGTTGAGAAGGATCGACACAATAGCAACAATATTGCAATAATTTGCAAACGGATTTCCTCAGGATTTCAAAGAGCGCCCGCACACGCACCATCGACCCGTATGAATGAGTATGCGTGTGTGTGTAAGTGTGTGTGCGTAAATGCTTTCGTTTAAAGCATTTGCCACATAATTTCCACAATTTGTGTATTTTAATGTATTGTCGCCTTCTTTTGTTGCTGTCGTTGCCATGGCTTGCTATTGCCACTGCCACTGTCTCTGCCGTTGTAAGCTTTGGTGTTAATAAGTCTGCCACGACAAAAGGAAGGACGAGGAATAATAACACCCGATACAATCATCATCCTCATCATCGTATTCTTCGCCAAAAGGGATGAAGACAATTTAGAAAATGCGTTCAAATACCATTTTGTTGACAAAGCGTTGACTCAAGAAACGGCAACAACAAGAAACGGCAAAAAAAAAACAACAACAGACAACGCCAAACAGGCAACAACAGCAATATCAAACTAAATCAACATATTGTATTTGTTCAGTCACGTTGGTAATTGCCGCCACATGGCGTCCCTCACTAAAGCAGGCGGTTATGACAGGGCCCGGAAAGACCGCACACCATTACGAGCAGTGAAGTGGAGTTGAGTGTTTATGCGGAAGTCCCCATCCTTCGCCATCGTGTTGGCACAAGGAATAACTTCATATTAAGAAACGAAGACAATGAACGATGGCAGTCAAAAACAATATAAAGTTTAATCAAGTCGAAAGGACACGAAATTAAAGTTAAACGACAGCACACAGTTCATTGGTCGAATAACTTCCCCCACCCAAGGGGGCACATACGACAATTTTCTGGCGGGAGGTGGTGTGTAATAAAGCCCCGTCTCCCCGGGAACTTTTACCTAAATCATCGTTATTATCAGATGTATGTAATTCTCAATTTGTTAAGTAATCACTGGGAGGGCTTTCCGTCGGAAGAGGGGGCCGACGCCCACCATCCATGTGTGTGTAAACAAATATTTAAGCAAAACCTACAAATATTCTAAGCAAACACAATTCACACACAACACAAATCCAATAGATTGTTATTGCAGAGATTTATATCCTTTTGTGTTAGTCTACCACGAGGTTCAGCTTGAAATCCCCACATCTTGGCACATCTTGTCGGGCGTCCTAAAACAACAATAATTATGGTCGACGGGCCCGAGAATAAAGAGGCGGCAGCGACATCCTTCAGCGAAGGACAACTAGGAAAAACAATAACATCAGTGGAGGCAGCACTCCGACACTCCGTATCCGTATCGGTATGTGAAAAATCCTGTAAAACAACACTTAAAATAACAAATCACAAAATGCGTAATGAAGGCAAACAGAAATTGTTGTTTGCACAAGAGATCAACTTCCATAGTTGGACTGCGAGTGCTAGCAGAAAGGATACGCTGCCAATGAGGATGTTCCTTGGCAACAAATGACACAAACTAGTGTGAGAACCCAAACATCAGGCACGGGTGTGAGGCGTTTCAAAGGAGCACATGACGCAGCAGGCAATGCGGGTACATAGCACAAGTACGACAACAAGCAGTAGAAAAACTACAAAAACAAATAACCAATACGGAGATAAATATAATTCCGCATTATGGGAAATGACTATGCGGCATGTTTGCCCACCACATCATTAGGATTTCAAGGACAACCATAAATGATACATTTGCAGTATTGATTGAAACGTCAAGAACTCCTATGTGTGGGACAGGCATATTAAATCAAATGTTATGAAAGCTATATTATCCGCAATGTGGTTAGAACGCTCGACTATAATGCACGTGGCCTGGTTCCGAGCTATTTTTATCGTTGGAATACAAATTATTTAACACACAATTTTTTGAGGTCATGTCGTAAACTTCCAGATGTACGCAATTAATTACTGCATCCAAATTTTCTTTTTACCGGCGTTAATATATTTCGAGTCAATATATATATTTTTTCCTTTTTTAATAAATTGGCATACCGCTTTATTCGTTAATTTGATACTTCGAAGCACAAAAAGGATCAGTTCAGATTTGCGACTTCTTTGCTGATCTGATATTGTCTTGATTTGTCCAATTTTAATAACTTAACAGGAAACCATTCATTTCAAAATTATGTAGCCATTTAAGACTTTTCCAATTGTCTTAGGCATATCCTCCCCCGCCAACTTGTTCTATAAGATAAGTCGAGTAAAAAAAAAAACAATTTAATAAATCGAATAAACTTTTGCCATAATGGTATAGATATATAACTACAGTCGTAATCGTATACAACGAGAAATCGGTTAAAACGAAGTAACTCACAGGTTAAAATTAACAATTATTAAAATCTAACCGTAATTGGTTAGGCCCACAGTGTAACGTGCATGGCCAAAATAGAAAAAAGTTGATGTCTTAAATGAAACAAATTTAAATGGAGATTTACTCAAAAATGTTTCATTAGAACACTTTAAATTTTTATTTTTTCAGAAATATCTACATTTTCATATTGTTTTAAACTCACAAAGTTAAGGGCTTGAGGGTACTGAAATTTAATATGAAAATTTCAATATTTTTAATGAATTTCAACAAGTGTAACTTGGGCGTTTTTCGTTCGATTTTAATGGTTTATGACTTTTTGGAAAGATTATGATGTTTTCGAAAACAATTTAAGTTTTCAATTGCCTCTAAACCTAAACCTCTAAGGGAAGTTCAGTATGTGAATTGTTTCCAAATATCAAAAGATGAAAAAAAAAATTTTAGCCTATGTTAAACTTCATTTTTGTTTCTAATGATAAAAGAAACTGTATACTTTAACACTGAAAATGAGATGGCTGCCCCTTTTGAACACTTTGTTTTTTTAATTTTCAATGAAAAATTCCCATTTTAGGAGCAAAAACAAGTTTGGTTTGTATGGGAGGTATAATAACTAGGAATGATATGTTATGCTCAGCAACCAAATTTCATTGAAACATGTTAATATTTTACTTAAATATCTCAAAAAAACGTATATATGGGATGAGGGTGTAGTTCTCAACCGATTTTTATGAAACTTCAGAAATTTCTTAATTTCATCACAAAAAGTGGTGGTATAAAATTTCATTGCTCTACAACGACTCCTTCAATTTTTGGCCAACGAATGTATGAAGACGTTACAATGTGCGGCCGTGGCATGATGGTTAGAACACGCGACTACCATGGGGGAGATCCCAGGTTCAACTCCTGGCTCCAGTCGTCTAAAAAAATATACATTTTTCTTTCATTGCCGGCCCCCTTGATGTTGTTGTCGGCAACTTCGCAGTATAAGTGTCGCGTCAATCGGCATGTCTAGTAAAAGCTTCACAAACAGTTTTCGTCGATTAACAAATAGGTGCCGTTTGTTGTGAAACTAAAAACAGAAAGCGTGTTAATTCACAACAACGCGAGAAGCTATCCCATACCTCATTCATGGAGTGTAAAGGGAAATTAAGTAAGTAAGTATTAGCCACTACAATAGTAAAGGACGGACTATTCAAATTTTGAAATATAATTTCGGCTAAAACAAATATTTATCAATTTTTTTAATGGTGATTTAAACACAACGTTGTTCAAATGACTTCCACGTCTTTCTTTACACTATTTCATTCGGTCTACGAAATCTAAGAAATTGTTCTTAACAGGTTCAAAATTCAGCTTCGGTTTTGAACCAATGAGTCTCCAACTCTCTCTCGGCTGAAATTAGACGTCAGTTCGATAAATAGGCTCAAGCTAATTCTAACATGTTCGATGTGGGGATTGTCTGTTTTTTTTTTTTTTTGAAAATCTACCAAAAAATACTATAAAAAGTTAATGTTAAAATGTGAAATATGTTAAGTTTTTGCGATTTGTGCATCCAACAAAACAAAAAACGCATTATTTTCTTTTAATTCTCTTTCTTCCACGCGCAACATACGATCTACAGTGTCCCTCCTTTTAGACATTTCCCATCCAGTTTGCTCGAGCCTATGGAACCTAATTTTCGCGAGAGAGTTGGAGTCTCTACATAATATTGCTCTATGTTTTGAACACAGTTCGAAAAATATCGATTCTGTCGTTGCCTGTGTCAAACGTAGCAACGTCCTGTTGAAACCGGACCTCGTTCATGGGAACAAAAATCGCTGAGAGTGGCATAGTAATGCACGCCATTGACGGTAACTTCTCCTCCTTGCCCTTTTTTCAGTAAAACGTGATGCCATGTCAAAAGCCGCGCTAAATAGTCACTCTTTTTTAGATGCACGGCCTCTCTTCGAAGAATGGTGAACTTTCTGAGTCCCAAATGCAAAATCGAACAGCGTTGGTGGGACTCTATTTCAATCGAATTTACCTCGTAGATTGTTTACAGTTTAAGTTGAAGACTCAGAACTTTGAAGAATTTTTCCTAATTTTCTTCAAGCTTAAAGGGACCCATTTCGTAAATTTCTAACCATTAACGAATAATCTGTCAGTTTACCAATGTCAAATTGATAATATGCTTCGACAAAAAAAATTATATACGTACATATATATTATATATAAAATTATATTTTTCGGAAAGTCTCATAGACAATTTAGTAGTTGAATGTGTCAAGAGATCATCGTTACAAGGCGAAATGTTGGAACATGCCCGATTTATCTTATATTTTTTAAAATGCACGGCCCACATCAAAAGGTTATATTACATATTACAGGTTATTTATTGTGTGAACAGCAATTAACTACTTGAGAAATAGGGAACTTAAGTAGTTTAAATAGCCAGTCAGGCAGAGAGATATAGCCAAAGATCTACCAACCCTTTTCGGGCTTGAAAAGTTAGCTGGTTTGCAAGTAGGTCTTGGCAGTTGTTTTCTTTTCAACATTTCCTATTCGACATCAATACAAAAAAAAAACCAAAAAAATACATGCAAATGTTTTTTTCTCTCGCACATTTTTTCCTCCCAAGGCTGTAAGTTTACATGGACCTATGGAACGTAACTTTTATAGATTCAGTTCATCTACACCATTTCCAATTGAAGAAAATGAATTGAAATTCAAACATTCCATTTGAAATTCAAAACTCGTCAATTGAAATTAAAATTAACAATTAAAATTTAAAACTCATCAATTTAAATTCAAAATTCGTCATATGAAATTTAAAACTTAAAATTGAGATATATGGTTCCTGGTTAACACACCTCGCTTTAAATAGTCCTAAAAATGAAATCATCTGAAGACTATAAGGTATCCATAACATACCCTATTCTGAGTTACTTTTGATTTGTAACATGTTTTTCTGCTGTCATGGGGTGCAAAAATTGCTTACATATAATCACCACAAACGTTTCATGTATTCCGCTCTTGACTCTAGCGCAGCGTAGCTCTTCTCATCTATTTGGCAATTACATTATGGACACGAGATCTACTGCATCTGTAGAACCGACTTCTTCAGAATGAAATGATACCAAATGTTGCAACACTTTCGGTACAAGAATAATTAGACAGAAACTATTACAGATGGCAAAGTGTACACCACTTGACATCGCAGTCTCACAATTAGTAAGGACAACTACAACGATTGCTACCGCGCATCCCATTTGCAATGGCCAAAAATGCGAATATTACAATTAGAGCCCAACGTAACTTTAGTTTAATGCAGCCAAATTTACAGGATAATTCTAAGGGAGAAAGGGGGAGAGGATGTTATACAAACAACAGTCCAAAGGCAGCGGGTCACTTGGAACTAACAACATTCACAAAGGCAAAGACAGTGTCAAGATGAAAGCGCCTCCATCCAAGGCCAAAATTCATTACAACAAACTATAGTTTCTCAACTACGTCGCACAAAGTATTGCCTATGCCCCGCACCAACAATGTCCTTCTTCACAAAAGTTACGAACTCTATTCATTTCATTTGCCTTTTGCACGACAAAAATGAATGAATTACCAGAAAACATAAGGACAGATACGAGTAATGGCGCATACGGTCGCCCCAGCTGAGCAGCTACCACTAGCTAATGGATGTGTTCGGGTGCTAGGGAATGTACGCACATTTTATGACAATCTTAGAGAATTGTAAATGTTAGGGCTTTAAGGGGCCAGCAAATGAATTGGTGTTGATGAGTATGACCACGTTGTAGCCTTAAAATGTCGGGGCAACAAATGTGGCAATTATCGGAGCGAACAATAACGCTTACAACCCAAAGACATCGACTGATATCAAGGCGAAATTGTTTCAACTGTGCACAACTGTTACACTCGTTGCGGCACAGTGGTCCTGAGAGCAACAACTGCCCCCGGCCACTGCTGCATGCCAGTGTGTTTTTGAGTGACCTTCCAACGCCGAAGCAACCTACCACTGTGCGCTGGGTATTACTTTTATCTTATTACACAATTCCACCATGCGTACTGTCAACAGAATGAACTCGTAAAAGCAAACTGGCATAATGGCTTCCTAACAACAATAACCACAACAAGTAGGACAATGCTATTGTCCATCCCAGCCGTTGTCACTGTGACAGAGCGAGCAGGGACTGCGGAAGTGGCAAAAGCAATTTGTCGTCGCTGCCAGCCGAAGGAATAAGACGTTGGCTTTCTGTGGCCGAAATTGTATTTTTATTATTATGTTTCCCATTCTTGTGCCCATTTCATTTTGGTTTGCTTAATAAACATACTGAATTATCTAGGCACAAGAGCACAAGTAACCAAACATTACGCTGCACACACATAGTGACACACAGTATCGCACTCCCAATTACATCTGTGCATTGTCCTCCTCTGCTCGCACCAGAGAGTAAAGAATATCGCAAGGAGCTCACTACAATTGCTGTTAGTGCGTCCGTGCTTCCTTCCTGCAGCCGTTGGAGGCGGGAAGACATCACGCATTTAATTAAGTCCTGCCTTCTGTACCGAAAATTTAACGGAGAATAGTCTTTTCCTCTGAGCGTTTCTCGTTGCTCCAAATGCACGAGCATCTCATTCTTTATCGCTAAATAAATTTAAATTGCGAAATAATCATTTCCCTTTTTCTATTATTCCGCTTTTGTTCTTCAACATTCTTCATCGTCGTAATTTCATTTCGTCCTTTAGAACAGGAGGTATTTACTAATTGCACCCCAGAGATTGCTTGCGTCAAGAGTCCTATGCCGCGCAAAAAATATTTCCTTTGGATTATTGAAAAACAAAAACTGTTTTCTGTACCCGCCAAGTGATGAAGTGCGCCATGGAATCGGCAGCAAGGAATACATTTCGTAAGATGCAAATGGACAAAGGCATTACAAAGAGGATGAACAGACAAGGCACAAAGTAATTTTCTGTAGAGGAGCAATTGAAAAGCTCTTTCTCACATTAATGGGAGCCGAAAAATCTATCAATAGCACCGAAAACAAGCCGTCCCCGTACTGACCTTGCACTAATTATATGCGAATACATACTGATATCCCAAAACGACAATTGTCACTTTGATTTTGTGTCAGGGGGGAGGTATTCGAACGGAGGGGGAGGTATTTTATTTACGGATTTATTTATATATCTCTATTTTCAATAAGGTCGACTTAGTATGTTAAGAATAAGTTATTATCTCTTCCAGCCCGTCCAACTGACAAAGGCGCCATGTTATCGACATCAGTAAGAATTTCAGAATCGTTAAAATACAAATACGCCAATATAAGTAGAGCAAAACTTTGCCACATCTTATTATGGATAAACCCTATTTGCAGTGATACATACAGAACTTAGAAATCTATATGAAAAGAAATTCACATCACAAATTGCCTAAAATAGATAAAACGGTTGCAATGAATTTAGTTGTGAAACATAACAAAACTGTTTGCTTAGTTTTTCATAAAGAACTGTATGAGCTATATAAGGTGCCTACTAAGGTGGACCTTGAAATGAAATTTTTGCGATATTTTGGTAGATGAGGGCTCTATTCCGTGCCTTTTTGAAAAAAAATGACAATGCCGAAAAAACAAATTAAAAAAAAAAAAAATTAGGGGTTGCGCACGAGCCGAGAAAAAGGTCCACTTTGCCAAAATTAGGGGGGAAATTGCCATAGGTCATCAGGGGTCACCCGTAGGGGGGAAGAATGTATGGCCGACCCCCATTAACTTTTTACCGCCAACATTTTCCCCCAAGACACCCACCCCCTATCTCCTCCCCTTAGGGGGGTCACCATACAAAAATGGAGGTTGCTCAGTATTTTCGAAAAACACCATAGGTCATCAGGGGTCACCCCTAGGGGGGGCAAAATATATGACCGACCCCCATTAACTTTTCATCCCCAACATCTTTTCCGAACAAACTTACCCTCTATCTCCACTCCTTGAGGGACTCCCCATACAAAAATACTGAAAATCTATGTATTTACAGTTGCACAATATCGAGATTTTTTTAACTTTTTTTGATTTTTTTTACAGAAATTCCACCAATATTCAAGAGTAGTCATTGTTTGGAAAGTCTTGAAAAATTTGAAACGCACACGTAGCAGATGCCCCCATTCATCAGTACCTGGCAGTAAAATATTGCAAAATACGTAGTAGTTATAAATAGCAGTTCATTCATCGATTGTTGTCATTCAACAAGTGCCGACGACCTCGAAAAGTAAATTGATTTTTCTCCCGTTTTTTAAAAGTTAAGATGACAACACAACTTAGATCGCGCGACGATATTTTTTTGATTGGTTATCCAAGCATGAATATTACGGGGAACAAATTACCGTCGAAGAAGCAAGTGCTAAGAATGCATTTCTTCAACATTCGCAAACGAAAGATGTCGAAGAAAAATAGTGCGGTTATAGTCGCGGACGCAGTGATGATTTTTTGGCGCCAAGCAGCTATTCCGACGAAAGCCAGAGGAGATGTTACAAGAAAAATAGCTGCGCTGCACGATGAGTGGGATGCTTTAAGAAAGTCATCTCACAGAAAGACTGAGTCCACTAGAGAAAAAGAGAATAAGTTTTCTGATAGCTTGAATAATCTTTTCGACATCGCACACGCCAACGCCCTTGAGAAAATGACAAATACCGAAGACATTGAGTTTCTGCTAAAGCAAAGAGAAGATGGCCGGCCAGGAACTATGGGAGGTGTGGACGCTACTGATACTCGAACGAGGAAAAGAAAAGCTGAGCGCGAAGAACAAGAAGAGTTGCGACGCAAACGTGCAACGGAATCTAGTAGAGATCAGTTCGCTAAAGGCGGTAAGCTATTTCGCGCTTTGTGTGTTCGTCCAATGTTTATATTCAAATGAAATTCTTTCAATTGCAGTGGTTAAATTTTCAAGCAGTGATTCAAGCGATGATAATGGGAGACAGGACGAAAACTTCCCGGCAGAAGCTGGCCCATCAAATGTTGGTGACAGAAGAGGTTACAAACAATGTTTTACTGAACGAGTCCTTTCAGCTTTGGACAAGTACAAAGTGACTGACCGAGACGCGGTCGGCATTATGATAGCGGCGGCAGAAGCATTTGGACGCGATCCTCAACAATACACAATAAACCGTACGTCGCTTCGGAGATGTCGGCGTTCAAATCGAGAGAACATGCTGAGTTATGTGAAAGACAATCCAGAAGTAAGATCGCATAGATTTATTTGCTCTCATTCAGAATTCTTATTCTTCAACGCGTTTCATTCATCTCCAGCTTGTCGCAGCTAAATCCTTCGTAGTCCATTGGGATGGCAAAATGCTTTTGGATTTTGTGGGTACAAAGAAGGTGGACCGTCTACCGGTAATTGTCTCGTACGGAGAAAAAGAACAACTTCTTGGAGTTCCCAAAGTAGAAGATGGGAAAGGAAAAGGCCGGAGAATAGCACATGCCGTTTATCAACTGTTGGCATCTTGGCATATGACACATCGAATACAAGGACTTTCTTTCGACACGACATCAACGAACAGTGGCCCATTCTCCGGAGCCGCAGTTGCTCTTGAGCGGCTGTTGGAGAGAGAAATCTTATATTTACCTTGCAGACACCACGTATACGAACTGGTGCTAAGGGAAGTTTTTGAGACAAAAATGGGAAAGACCAGTGCACCAGGCTTTCCTTGCTTTGACCGTTTCAAACAGGAATGGGACGCTGTAAAGGTTAAACCATTCCATTCTGGCTTGATAGACGATCAAGTCGTCAGAAAAATTCCTGTGGCAATGCAAGTCGGCATAAAGGAGTTTTGCTTAGATCAATTGAAGGAGAAACACCCTCGCGATGACTACAAAGAAATGCTACAATTAATTCTTTTGTTTCTGGGTGAAAAACTTGAGAATTACCATTTCCGACCTCCAGGACCCGTTTCCCATGCTCGATGGATGGCAAAAGCCATTTACAGCCTCAAGATGTTTTTGTTTCGGAGAACTTTTCACTTATCTGTATGTGAATTGAATGGTATTCGACACGTTTGTATTTTTGTGGTGCGACTTTACGTCAAGGCATGGTTTGGTTCTTCTCGAGCTGCTGAGGCGCCGAATCAAGATTGGAAGTTTTTGAAGGACATCGTCGAGTACAAGTCCGTTGACTAGGATTTATTTTGGGTAATGATAAAGAAATTTATCGGTCACCTATGGTATCTCGCCGATGAGCACATAGCCCTTGCCTTTTTCGATGACAAGGTTTTAAATGAGTTGAAGGCCAAAATGGCCCAAGCATTGCTAGAAAATGAGAATGACGAAGGTGAAGAAGATGAAGAAGACGAAGAAGGTGAAGAAGATGAAGAAGACGACCCGGTTCCCCCAGCTCCTCGCGTCGTAATCAAAAGCACCAGCGTTAAAAAAATCGAGGTGAAATTCAAAGATGTGAATGAGGAATTCTTGGCTAAAGACTTGAGCAACTTCGTCTCTCATAATACCAAAAATTTATTTGTACGATTTGGAATATCGCAAGATTTCATTCTTGCAAATCCAGCAACCTGGAAATCTCGCGCAGACTATCAAGAAGGTCGTAGAATTGTAAATAACTTGCGCGTTGTGAACGACACTGCCGAAAGAGGAGTAAAAATGATACAAGATTATAATAGAATACTGTGTCAAGGCGAAGAAGAGAAACAGTATTTACTACATGTTATCGATTCTTACCTCAAGAAATACCCATCAGCGAACAAAAATATGTTAATTTGACTATATTATATTAAAAGTGCTTAGTAGTACTACTCAATTACAGCTTCTTTTATTTTTGTATGGGGAGTCCCTCAAGGAGTGGAGATAGAGGGTAAGTTTGTTCGGAAAAGATGTTGGGGATGAAAAGTTAATGGGGGTCGGTCATATATTTTGCCCCCCTAGGGGTGACCCCTGATGACCTATGGTGTTTTTCGAAAATACTGAGCAACCTCCATTTTTGTATGGTGACCCCCCTAAGGGGAGGAGATAGGGGGTGGGTGTCTTGGGGGAAAATGTTGACGGTAAAAAGTTAATGGGGGTCGGCCATACATTCTTCCCCCCTACGGGTGACCCCTGATGACCTATGGCAATTTCCCCCCTAATTTTGGCAAAGTGGACCTTTTTCTCGGCTCGTGCGCAACCCCTAATTTTTTTTTTTTTTAATTTTTTTTTTCGGCATTGTCATTTTTTTTCAAAAAGGCACGGAATAGAGCCCTCATCTACCAAAATATCGACACAAGGTCCACCCTAGTGACCACATGGAAAGCGTAAAAGAAAATAACGGAGCCGATCCGAATAATTGCTGTTGGTTACTGTATCTAATAGCCCTTTTTACACCAAAAAAAAAAACATTTAGCATTTTGAGCTGAATATGCAAAATGCTAAAAAGTGGTTTTACACTGTAGTTTCGCATATTGTCATCTGTTGTCTAGCTATCCTGCAACAAATCTATTAACATTGCTTCGGAGGCAGTATTCCACGATGACGGAATGCTTTTAACTAATTGGAATAATCATTTTTTAATATTTCGTCAAAAAATGTAATTTTTTGTCCGTCCATGTTGTTTGGCATTTTTTCCGATAAATGTAAACAAACGACGACAATGGTGGTTGCCGGATCAACATTATTGAGAACTTGGCCCATTTTTTCCGCATCTTTCTTGGATGCGCAAATATGCTAACATCTTTCCAACATAGGCTTGCCAGATTTAAAATTGTAAAATTCTTGACATTCACCAAAAAACATATTGATTGTGAAAAAAAACATCTTGACAAATAAAAACACTCTTAGAAGTTGTAAATATTTCAATTTAATTAATTTTTTTATAAAAATTTTTATTCTATATCTCTGGACGTATTGTAATTTTGTATGGGGTTACCGAAAGAGTCTTTTTCGCACAAAAAGCTCTAAAGAATTTATAATTTCTTATGAGTTGGGTAAAACTGCCAGTTTCTTAAGTTTTACAAATGAATGCAAAATATTATAACTACTAAACTATTTTCTTGCGCTCCCTATTTCTCGGGAAACGGTATTCCGGGATTCCCGGTCCTTTCCCGGAAACATCTTCGCTCACAAAAGTTCGTGTAAATGTTCTACTATTGTTGTTCTACAGTGTTGCCAACTCACGACTCATTTAAGAAATTGTTTTAGAAACGCCGGCCCGGGATAGACTGGAAATCTGAAAAATTTCTTACAAATGTATGCAAATAATTGAAATTTCTTCGTTCCCGGACCGGCGTTTGAACAACGTTTCATCGAATTGCATAATTTTTTGGAAAAATATAACGAAGTCTCTGTTTATGAAAATTTCAAGCCATTCTGTGCATTTTTGCTTAACAAACCGAAGCTCCATATACATATATACATATATGAAAAAGTTACTGTTTTTGGTCTATCCCGGACCGGCGTTTCCGCAGTTGTTAAGCAAACGTCACAAAAAATTCGTGGAAATGTTGTACTAATGTCGTTCTTCAATACTGCCGACTCGCGACCGATTTGAGTAAGTAGTTTAGAAACGCCGGTCCGGGATAGACCGAAAAAATTAATAATATCATACAAATGCACAATGGTTTTAAATCAATTTTTACTGGCCAAAATTATTTAAGTTAGGAAAATGATCATTTTTGTTTAGAAATAAATTAATATTGTTATATGTTGTCAATTGTATAACTTTTTCTTCCAAATTGTTTCAAATCTGCTTTCTGCTTTGCTAGCTTATAATAAACGAATAAAAACAAATATTAATTCAATTAAAATCTTATTTTTATGCTGTGAAAATAAAATTATACATAAAGTGTCAGTTATGTCTAGCTTGCTCTCCTAGATTATATTGCCATCTTCGAATTCGTCTTCATATTTTGTCATATTCGTCTTCATATTTTTGAAGAGAAGGTTGTTTAGAAAAATGTGTATACATTTAATAATCGCAAGTATTCGCAAGATGTAATTAAAGAATATAGTTGAGCAGATCACATGTTATTTTTGAAAGTTTATTTTATGCTGGACAAACTTGGACTTTTTTTTAAATCAATTTGAATAAAGTGAAAAATTATAAAATTTAAATTTATCTTTCGTTTTTTAAACTTGTTATAGGGAATTATTTTAGTACTTACTATGGGTAAGATTATCCATTACAACTTTTTTTTTAAATTTGTTATATTTTTATAAAAACACAAAATACATATGTTGTAATGCACTCAATTGTTATCAAAACTATACTAAAAATTTCTAACTTTGTCGCCCCAATGACTAACGGTAAACAACAGTTTACAAAAACTGAATTTATTTCTGGTTGCTTTGATGTGTTCTTAATTTTTGTGTAACGACAAAAATTTAAAAACACAAAGTAAAACAAAAAATTATTTTGGCCACGTATTTGCTCAGAGGGACCATTGTGAAATGTAAAAAAAATAATAGAAATTTCTTCGTTCCCGGACCGGCCTTTGAACAGCGTTCCATCAAATGTCATAATTTTTTGGGAGAATACAACGAAGTCTCTGTTTATGATCTGTGAAAAATTTCAAGTCATTCTATGCATCTTTGCTTAACAAACCGAAGAAAAAAAATCAATTTTTTATTTCCCGGGAATCCCGGGATTCCCTGTAAAAATTCCAATTCCCGGGAAACTGGGATAAATTCAATGTACTCAACATAAAGATATGAGTGTAGAACTATGTGGGAGTTTTCGGTCAATTTTATGGGAGATACTTGAGAGGGTATGTCAAACGTTTAGGCTTTCCGAGGATTTTATACGATCATAAGATTAGAAAACTGACCAAATTTTAGCATCCTCCAGCTATTGGTTTGGCTGCAATGGAAGAAATATTAATTTTCTTAAGATTGGTCATTTTGTATGGGAGGAATTAGTTGGGGTTGGCCGAGGAGGTGAAAAGAGGCCTGAGGCAAACGTTTCGAGTGTTTGTCTACTTTTACCTCATACCTAAGGGTGAGCGTATAAAAAATATTTTGGGAATACTGATGTTGATTTTTACTTTATTTTGCGACATAATGTAATTGGTAAATTTAAAACTGACATTATCGCACGATGGCTTTCTAGAGCAGGGACCGGCACACAAATACCACTGTATTTTGCCATTGTATATGTGAGTTAAAACTCTCCTTCTCTCTATGTACTGCAAAAAATGTTGAGTTCGATTTAGATACACCTACTACACGGCGTTTTTTTCTTTTACACATTGAATAAGCGAAAACAGAATATAGATTTGCAATACGAACATTTCTGAATAGAATATGGAAAATTTCTAATATTACATTTAACAACAAAAAATCATTTTATTTTGTTTACTCATTTTCAATATGTATGCGCAATATGTGTGAACAATGTTGGAGAGAAAAACCGCCGCGTAGTGCATTTGCCGATCTATGTTTTATACTATAGAATCTATAGCCATTAAGGATTTTCTCAATAAAAACAAGACGGGTGCGAGCATAAAAAATATAACATATACTGTATATATAGTCAGATGGTGCTCGCTTGCACCAACTATGTGAAGGTGTTTGTAAACATAAAGGCACTTATTTGTGCCTTTGATTCTGGTCGCAAAGCAAATGTGTCGGCTAATGCTATTTTTTTGATTTTCAAAAAAAAACCGGTTTAGGCTTTTTTTGAAATGCACCTTTTTCCAACGATTCGAATTTCCAAAACCTGATTTATATTATGACTTGGCATGTTTCAACTAAATAGAGTTTTGGAAATCAGTTAGCATTAATATATATACATATATCTTTTTTAAACCTCAGCTTGATCTTAAAACTTAATTTCCCTTTGCACCCCATGAATAAGGTATGGGATAGCTTCTCGCGTTGTTGTGAATTAACACGCTTTTTATTTTTAGATTCACAACTAACGGCACCTACTTGTTTATCGACGAATGCGAACGTCACTGTTTGAGAAGCACTTACTAGACACGACAATTGAATCGACGCTTAATACTGCGAAGTTGCTGTCAACAACATTCGAGGGGAGCCGACAATGAAAGAAAATTTTATTTATTTTTTTTCTTTTAAGATGACTGGAGCCAAGTTTGTACCTGCGATCTCCCGCATGGTAGTCGCGTGTTCTAACCACTATGCCACGGCCGGTCCCTCTCAGGTTGATCAGTCAATCGAAAAAGAAGTTTTAAGGAAATTTGAACTTAGCATATCATGAATTCCAGGCAACGCACAATTATTATTCTCGATTTGCATAACATTATATTCCTTGCCAACCTTTGCCAACCTTCATTATATGAATTGTATAAAAGAATCTTCAACATCGGCAATTGTGACATACAAACTTTAGTATTACCTACTATTTAAAATTTCTGCGTATTGATTTTAAATAAAAAAAAGCTTTGTTTGTTTGTGACTAAAGATCATTGTAAACTACTTGTATAACAATTAAATTTAGAAATCATCGTTGGTGAAATATTTTTTTTTTTTTATTAATTTAGCGCAACGTACATGTTTCAGGGGTCACGTACAACTTATACCCAACACAAAGTATGTATATGACCGTGCGACACTATTTATGGCCCATGAATAAAACTACGTTTTGTTGCCATTTTTAAGGCCTTTTAATTTTTTAAAGAATATGCAAGTTTGAACAACTGATTTCTGTATTTCTCTTAGTTGTACGATGGTGATACTTATATTGAAAATGAAGACAATCTTCATAATTTAATTTTTTTTATTTTGAATTTTCAGGAGAAATATTTTCAAAAAAAAAGTCCTTTCAAATTTTTAGCTTTGAAAATTTGCAAATTCATGATGAAGGCTATGGCGTGCATGTAAACATACTAAAATACTATAATTCTATCTTTATTATTATTTATTAGTTTGGTTCAGCACATACAAAAGAATTTAATTCATATACAAAGCATAGGGGTTACATTTGTTACAATTTGAATATAATTTAACATATAACACAATGCAACAAATTTTTGATCCCGGCTTCTAAATTTCATGCTGAATTCAAAGCAGATATGTGAAAAGTACAACGGTTTTTGAGATATGGTAAAATTTTTATTAGTTTTTATTAGTTTATTTAGTTTAGTTTTCTCTAGTTTTAGTTTACTAATGTTTGACAAAAATTAAAAACGATAGCTGTTAAAAATCCAATCATAAATGACGAAGTTATGGCACTTCAAAGTTCGTTTTTTCGAAAAATTTTAAATAAATTTTTTTTTAACGCTACATTTACAATTATATACACATACCTCTTCTTGAGAGTAGTAGTAAACATCGGTGAACTAAAACCAGAGAAAATGGCATTTTAGTAGACCTACCTTTTTTCATATCTCAAAAACCGTTCTTTGAAAGGACATTTCTTTGCAAATGTTTCTCCTAAAAAGTTAAAACAAAAAATATAAAATGCTGAAATTGTCTTGTATGGTTTGATATCCATATCACCATTGCACAACTAAGTAAAAAACATAAAACATCGAAAAGTTCAATGCATTAGCAAAAAAAAATGTATAAAAGCGTTATTGTAACTCAAAAAACTAGTGATGCATTGCCTTAGAAAATGTTTGCCAAAAACTATCACAGTGATTTTAGAATACCTCCAGAAGTCACATAAGTTAATAACGGCCTTTATAATACCGCTCCTGCATTTATCTGTATGGCTGTGTGTCTTTTGTCAAAGGATTTCGACGGTAGATACATATATTGGGCGTCACCAAATGTTATTGGGCTCAATGCGTTATATTCTACATTTTAAAAAGCGATTGAATGGACTCCCTCCCAGCGCATCGCACACTTGTGTCAGCAGACCCCACGTAGTTATGCTTTGCACTCGGCCTTCGTCGCCAGTTGTCATCCACCGCCATAAGTAGATGCTCCGGGTTGTAACTGTTCTAAAATTGTCCAGACAGTGGCGCCCTGCGAGCGTCCAGCGAGTGTGTGCAACCAACCACTAGTCAGCCGTGCCAGCACGCACTCATGTGCATGGAGATGGTTATCGTGGTAGGTTTCAATTTTCAAATGTTTATGGGGAGAAATCTGAAGGTAACAAAAACCTCGCAACAGCCTTAACTATTGATGTGACAGGTGAGCCACAAAATGAAAGCGTACACTCTTGTGTTGTGCCACAACACTTTTCTTTTTGTTCTTGGCTACCCACCAGACATTTGTGCGTGAGTAAGTTAGTGCGTCTGCATACATGTGTGTGTGTGTGTGTTTTGTCGCTTTGTGCTGAGGTTACTGGGCAGCAACAGGTCTTTATGGCCCCATATTGAGTTTTATAATTCGGACAGAGCCATTTGTTTGGCAACTCACCATTGTTCTCCGATTACTTCGGGCCTGTTTATATGGACGTGAACGCACAAGTGTTGCGGTAGTCGTCCTCACCCATTCCAGCTATTTGTTCCATTTGTCTAGTTTGAATTCCGTCAATTCTCCTCGCCCTTGCTGTCACCGGGGCTGTCATTAATGTCATTCAAGAAGCGATTTGCATTTTCTACAGAATCTCTGTATATCAAATTAACGTTTTTATTGTTTCCGAGATGGAGGCAACCAAATTGCTCTTTTCGTTATCAAGGCAACCTAAACGACTCTAATGTGTTAATGACTCCGACGATGGCCCATGTGGAAAGAGTTTTACTCATGTCATCTGGCTGCTTACCCGCCACCGTCGTTGTTGACTGGGTGTCGCCTGCGTTCCCATCACTCGTTTGTCACTCGCCACCCTTGGTGGGCCACCGGGCCATCTCGCACTGTCTCTTTACGATCCGTTGATGAAGTGCTCGCTGCGACTAAACACACATAATTTGATTTTGATTTCCTCTTTTTGTCTTTGGTGCAAGTCAAGTCATCGAATCATGTTAGTAAATAATTCCAATAAAAGATGCGACATTAAAGTTAAATGAATATCAAATAAACAAGTTTATTTAGGACTTTGTTGTTGGCTGATAAATACTGCTAGCGCATAATAAGACGCGAACGAGCCCAACGACCGCCGCTAGAACACGCACCTTGGCACGGTGGTTGTGGGGGTGGGGTGGGTTTGTGGATGTTGGGCAAATTTAACAGATGTAAAGTGGCCATTAATGCATAATGAGAGTATTTTGAGGAATACACTCTATTGTAGCTTGCAATGTTTTGGAGGTGTCATCAATTGAAATAATAATTTAAAAAATCTTTATTTTCGGCATACTTTTGATCGCAACTAAAGTTCTGGGCAAAACGTCTAGGGATAAGCTAAAAGACCCAACATAAATCAGTTGCCATTTGTTGCCTTAGTCCGAGTTTTAAGTGATTTTCTTAGTATTTGTTAAATTCCCAAACTTTACACAAATTATTTATTCATTGGCCAGTTATCGGAGAAAGCTTGCTATAAAAACTTTAAGAGATTCAGAGAACAATTTACAAGTAAATACAAATGCGATTATTTTCAACAAATTCCTACTGAGCTCTGACCATATTATTAGCAGTAAAATTAAAATACATGAGATAACTTAAATTATCCCGGAATTCGCTTCACTGCTACAAATTGTATGAGGAAGATTTCGAAGATGACGAAGGTGATGACTACGGACCTCTATGAAAAATTGTATACTAATTCATTTTTTCCTTATTTTTAAATCAAGCTCGATGTGAAGTATTTTTCAATATTTCGACCCTCTTTAAAGATTATCTTCAGGAATCTGTTACAAATATATATTATTTATTATCATTAACATAAGTATAAACGTCATCACATATTAACTTTTTCTCAACACTGTAACACTTACGACAAATAAACAAAAAATTAAAGTGAGTGTACATAGACTTTCGTCTTTGTCTTCTATTCTAACACTGATAAATAATTATATCGTATATTTTAGTTGTCTAGGTTGCGTATGATTACAATTCTTTAAATTAACAAATAGTGTCCATTAGGACCGGCCGTGGCATAGGGATTATAACACGCGACTACCATGCGGGAGATCCGTGGTCCGACTATATATATATGGAGACTATATGTAAATGTGTGCATCTTTACCAAATTGGGTTTTTGGTTCCCATACGCCACTGTGCGACATCTTATAATATCCGATTTCCCGGGTGTTTAGTTGCATAACAGACATTATTTTAAATGACTCAGAAGCAAACCACAATAAATCATAAATTAGTCAAGCTTATCCGAAAACCCAACTATAGCTTGCCGAAAGTCTATTTGAAGCAATACTCAAGTAAAAAATAACTTTAAAAACAATTTTAAATTAAACCGTCATTATATCTCATATAACGAATGATGCAGTTTGATTCCTCATATCCAAATTAGGGTAAAACCGTCGAGTCTGGCCTGGTCTTCGAAAATTTTAGTCAAAAACTATCACAGTGTAATGAATTAAAAATAGGAGTACTTATGTTAGGTTGGTCGACATAAGATCAAATAGGGAATTAGAGCTTTTCATGCGGTTATACTTAATTATAGTTCCTACTCAGGATCAATTGGCTGTCCATTCTCTGTAAATACATATCCAAGTATTATTTTAAACTTCCAAAGTGGAAACATATATCTATACCATTTGGCAAAACTATGTCCAAAATTGCATAATTTTACAGAAAGCAGAATAAAGTTTGGCTGACAAGAAAATTAAAAATTTATTGAATGTGCTTAAACTGGCTACACGGTGGTTTTCGGGGTCACTGATTACACTATGACACAAAATCAAACTTTTTGAAAAACACCCGAACGTGACTATATAGGTTCGATAGTACAACCGGAGCTGAGTAAAACCCTATCTCAGTTTGGCTAGATTAGCTACCAACATTTTTTATTGGCCCTCGTAACTTTTTGGAATCCCTTGGATCCCTTGATAAAAGGTCACATCAGTTTTTGGCCAACAGTTTGTACAGTTTTTAATCTAGCTCATTCGCTTCTTAAGCAAAGTTGTAGCTAATAGTCCGCTTTAGAAATTGATATAATAAAATTTCCCAATAAAATTGGACTTCCCTCGTCTATTTTCAAAAAACTTCGAAAAAAATTCTAATTTTTTCACTATTTTGAATAAAAGTCGTAGGGAATCCAGATTTTTTGCATACTCTATTCAGTGTAATTGTAGTATAGGTAACACCAAAAAATTTCTCTGAACAAACCCATGAAATCTGAAAAAGTCTAGAGATATTAAATGGCTCTCAAAACAGACTATCTACTTTACACAAATCAGTTATTTAGGAGTTTTGGGCCATTGTGCAAAGTTTTTACTTTCTATCTTTACCAAAAACGTACTTATTGTATAACTGAACAACTTCTGCAAACAACCGATATGATCGGAATACTCCACCCCTTTAATTGTTCACAAAGAACCTTAGGGTGTTCCTTATATGGGAGTTTTTCGAATTTCGTTTAAAATATGTATTAACTGCGATGTTTGTCATCTAGTTCTCAAATCAGTTTTTTGCCGCTGAGTATTTTTTTTTTTTGAATACAAACTAAGTAGGAATAAGTCGTTCAATAGCTAAAGCGAAGACCTAAAATAGTATGTGTTTACTTTTACCATATCTCTTATAGACGCCTGATTTGAGAACAAATTCGAATTTTAACCTCGTTGCGGCACACCCTAATGCCTAACTATCGATACAAAATTATTCGCAATATATTCGTATTTTTAGAAAAAACAAATATAAGGTGAAGCTAGATGACCAACATCGCAGTTTATACAAATTTTTAACGAAATTCGAAAAAATGCCATATAAGGAACATCCTAATGCTCTTTGTGAACAATTAGAGGGGTGAAGTATTCCGATCATATTGGTTGTTTACAGAAGTTGTTCAGTTATACAATAAGTTCGTTTTTGGAAATGATAGAAAGTAAAAACTTTGCACAATGGCCCAAAACTCCTAAAAAAATTATTTGTTTAAAATAGATAGTATGTTTTGAGAGCCATTTAATATCCCTAGACTTGTTCAGATTGCATGGGTTTGTTCAGAGAAGTTTTTCGGTGTTACCTAAACTACAATTTCACTGAATAGAGTATGCAAAAAATCTGGACTCCCTACAACTTATATTCAAAATACTGAAAAACTTAGAATTTTTTTCGAAGTTTTTTGAAAATAAACGAGGGAAGTCTAATTTGTTGCGGAAATTTAATTATATCAATTTCTTAAGTGGACTATTAGCTACAACTTTGCTTAAGAAGAGAAAAAGCTAGATTAAAAACTGTACAAACTGTTGACCAAAAAATGATGTAACCTTTTTTCAAGGGATCCAAGGGATTTCAAAAAGTTACGAGGGCCAAAAAAAATGTTGGTAGCCAATCTTGCCAAACTGAGCTAGGGTTGTGCGCAGGTCCGGTTGTACTATCGAACCTATATAATCACGTTCGGGTGTTTTTTTCATTGTTGCACTGTGTTATGAATCTAGTATCACATTTTTAAAAATTCAAAATGACGGATCCTATATTGCTGACAGTTTTAAATGTATTTGTAAGCTACTTTGGAAGTGTGCCACAATAATACATTGATTCTGTGTAATCAAGCGTGTAAGCAGCATCACTGCAATTGTACGGATAGTGTCAGTTGAATCAAAAACAAGTTATAAAAAGCAAGTTAACTTACGTTTTGGCTTGTAAATTACATTTGGTTGTAAACGAGCTGTAATATATAATAATATGAGAAACGATGCTTTAAAGAGACGGCCATTTTTATGAAAAAAATAAGTGTAAAGAAAGTGATATTGAAAGTACTCCAGGCTCCAAATTACTGAATACATTATTTATTCTGTGTTATTGCAACTTTCTCCTGGTATGTTAGTCGATAATAAAGCATTCATCTTTTCGGCAGCAAAATTGTACTACTTGTATATGCGATTGAACAAAAATTCAAACCACGTTGATCTTTAATCTGGATGATACAGATCGTTGCCGACGACCAGATACAACTAACGTGCCACCCATACACGTTTGTTTTTATTAGCGGACCAATTTTATGATAGGTATATAAAAACTTGTACTTGAAAGACCTAATTTTGTAAATGCCAACCCTGTTCTACCCCACTGGAAATCACGTAATGGACAAATATCAATAACAAGCGAGAGAGACCTTAGTAAACAAAATGTTTGTAATAATTGATGTACTTTCATTATGTATTCCATATCATTATACTGACTTAATAAATATAAGAAAAATGATACGAAATATAAACAATTTATGTTTTTTTTTTATTTCTTTTATATATCATTTGTATCTGTCACATGATACGGATGTTTTCATCGCTCGCATCAATTCGAGCGTCCCGTATCGAATTAAGGAACATATCGTTCTTGGCGTGTACTCGTATCTCATGATTTTTCACACTTCAGGCGGCGGAAGTGTGGCATGCGAACTTAAGGATCCGAGTCTGTACACTTACGATGCACGCATACGCTCGCATACACTCGGACGCTCGTAGCACATACATGTATGTGCAATTTATGGCAATTTCACACGTCACAATAACCGAAATCTTTGCACCCATCGCATGCGTCATCGTGTATGTGCGCGCGTCGTGTACTGACGTAGACATGTAAGAAGCCATGCGAGCAAGCAAGGGACGACCATTGACGCACGAAAATGCATTCATTGTCCAATTTCCGTTTTGGTCAATTTCCGTAACGCCATGGCCAATAATGAAATCAGTTAAGATTTCTACAAGATTTATTTCGCACAGAGGCATTGCGGGCTCTGCACCAGGAAAGTCTTTAAGGAGGCGAATGTACTGCCGGTGTCTTCTGAGCGAAATTCATTGAATTCCATTTCTGGCATGTTGGACATGCCATAATGCGAGCAAATTATTATCCCCTCCCCTCCGTGACCTCTACGCTCAAATGTGATTTATGATCATTGTCATCCCCTGCACTCATCCATTGATAAACTAAAAATCTATCATCGCCGCGTTGTCTCCTGAGGGTTCCGTGTACTCGTGTGCGATTTTCCAAGGGGGTGGGCGGTGGTAGTTCGGCTATGCCAATGCCACTGAAACTGAAACTGCACTTACATATGTACGCAATAGTCTTTTTTTATGGCGTTCATAACGACGCTCGTACAGTGATAAACATTGGCAACTGGCAACATGTACAACACATTATTGCCCTCACTGCCATCAGCGGAACGCAGTCAATGCAATGTTCCCATTCACGCTAAATAGGCTGCAGATATTAATGAAGTGTTCAGATCCGAATGCATCCCAGCTCGTGCATGGATGTGCCCGGCGGCGTCAGGCAGCGGAGAGTGGTACTTGGGCTGCCTGTAATGTGGGTTGTTGGTAACGACATGCAAACACTGTCGTGTTCCCATCGTCGTTGTACTGTGGGCCATTTGGGAATTGTTATTGTCGTTACTGCTGTTTAGGCACTATCTGACAATGGGGTAGCGTTCTCGTACCCATCGCACTGCGACTGTTCTTTTGTTGCTTATCTCCGTGAGTGCACTTTGCCCAATAATCTCTGCTACATTCATTCATCGCACACGGAAAATGGGATTCTTTTGTCAAGCCGTGCATTTGATAGTCGGAATTGGAAATAATTGTAGTTACCCTCCTCAGTTTTTGTTGCTGTTTTCTTTCTATTCTCTTTTTTTGCTGATAGCACACAAATGTTCACATTTCAAGTTTATTGTTTAATAATGATACCGTACTGCAGCCAACGGAGGAGATGGTGAAGTGGATAACAAAAGTTGCTGTCATTTGGAGTTGTGGAACTATTGAGTATTGAACGGACGGAGGGAACAATTACATAAGGACATTTCACAAGTTTGATCCTCCATAATAAATATTTTATTTTGTGTCACATAAATGTTAATTACAAATAGAGCAGTACTCGACACCGTTACGTCACGAGTTTTTCCCACACACCTATTTGACTCATAAAACGTTCACTCAGAAACAGCGAGCCGTTGCAGGTGTAACTGCCATGAAAGTATACGAATTTTAAAACAAAATCGCGCCACGCAGCAATTTGCAGAGTGTGAGTATGGATGAATTCCGAGCACAATGATACCGTACTTTCGAGCACATATAATAATTGCCTTATCAGTTGCAAAACCTCCAATTGGATCGCTCTATTATATAACTTGTTGTTTCCTATTTTAGCATCAGATTTAGTTAGGATACGACAAATTATTATTCCAACTGGAATATTGTCTATTGTCTGCACCAGAATCATCAACAGATATGATTACAGAGAATTAGCTTGTATAGATGTTTGGATTAATTTTAAAAAAAAAGTTGCAGTTTTTTTCAAATTTTACTCATCGTTGTAAAATGTGCAGTGGTTTATATGATAAATATTTGAGTTAAAAACAATTTACCAATATATTTAAAATTGTTATTTATGAACGACAATTGTCAAATCCGAAAATATTTTGTAAATTAAATGATGCAAGTGCTAAATTGATAAAAAATTTAGATAAGTTTGCAGTTGTGCTCCTTTGCCACTATCTCTGTCTACTAGCATGAGTTGAGATATGTTTTCGTTACCAGCGGTGATATCTTGCCGAAAAACAGTTCAATAATACTTGAATGCTTTGAAATCTTAAAAGCGAATATCTTGAAATCAACATTTTTTTCACTTTCATCCATTTGTTTATAACCCCATGAATTGTTTTATGGAATGCAATTCTGTGATTCCTATATGTTTTAAATAAATTTGATTTTCCAAATATTTGATTTATGTATAACTGCATTTATTTGGATGACATATGAGATCTTGACTTAAAAAAATTATATTTGACTATTCAATCCAAATATATCTGAAGTCATAGCTGATTTCTTGCAACGTATGATTTCTTGTCATTACCTCGTGACATAGGTGCCAAAGAGACCATTCTTAAGTTGACCACTTTGTAATATTTCCTGTAGATAGTTGTTGTGGATATCAATGTTACTTAGAGTAATTAAAACACTCACACCGTTTATTCCGCAGTTTTGTTTTGAGCTTTAATTGACAATGTAAATAAAATTTTTCAAATATTTTCGTTAAAAGTTAGCAGTTTCAATTACGCTGATTTACAATAATTACACTGTGCTACACACAAAATATACAGGGGTTCTCATGTAGCATTTCTGTTAGACTGGAGTCCATAGAGTAAAGTGGTACTTTTAGTTTTTCTCGGTCACTTCGTTAAGTAATGTTTTTATAGCAAATTAAGTGAAATGACGATATTCCTAAAACTACAAGTTCCAAAATTCATAAGTCTTCTCTTTGTAAACCGATCTTCAAAAGCTTACATCGGTTGTAAAGCTATGACTTTCACCTTTTATTAAAAAAAAAAATTTTGAAAATCGGTTAAAAAATAGTGAAACGGCGGCTGTTTAAGCAAAACAACCTCTAAAAAATATTGCGAATTCTCATTTTCTCAACGCTCTCAGTTGATCATGAAGCAGCGCAATATATATCTTTTATTTTTGTATTATGCTATATTAAAGTAGCTTTCTAAAATAGGTAAGTTTATAAGAATCGGTGGAAAAATGAATGAGTTATGCTAATGTTTGTAATATATTTTTCGACATTCTTTGGAATATGTAGTACGAATTACTTGTTTGTGATACGTATACGTCACATGTATTTGTACAAAGTGCAACACACACTCTAAGGAAAAACCACAAAATAACGCGAACATGTTATTGCAAAATTTAGCATAACTCATTCATTTTTCAACCGATTCTTATAAACTTACCTATTTTAGAAAGCTATTTTAATATAGCATAATACAAAAATAAAAAATATATATTGCGCTGCTTCATGATCAACTGAGAGCGTTGAGAAAATGAGAATTCGCAATTTTTTTTCGAGGTTGTTTTGCTTAAACAGCCGCCGTTTCACTATTTTTTAACCGATTTTCAAAATTATTTTTTTTAGTAAAAGGTGAAAGTCATAGCTTTACAACAGATGTAAGCTTTTGAAGATCGGTTTACAAAGAGAAGACTTATGAATTTTGGAACTTGTAATTTTAGGAATATCGTCATTTCACTTAATTTGCTATAAAAACATTACTTAACGAAGTGACCGAGAAAAACTAAAAGTACCACTTTACTCTATGGACTCCAGTCTAACAGAAATGTTACATGAGAACCCCTGTATATTTTTTTTCTTCACATTTGTATCACTGTGTTATCAAAGAATCGCAACTCTACTGCTTCGGACCCTTTGCTTAGATTGCTTATGCCTTGGTATTAGAGTTTCTCTCCCGGGAATCCCGGTCATTTTTAATTCCCGGTTTCCCGGGAAATTCGTCCGGGATTAACGGGAAATTAAAACACCTTAGGCAGATCAAATTTTAGAAGCTTTAAAGAAGCGAATTGAAGAAAGAAGGGGCAAGCGACTTTATACTTTAGTGAAGTATCTTAAAGACCCAACAGTATTTGATTAGAAAGCTAATAACTTATTTCTAACTGCTTCAAAAGAAAATGTGATCGCGTACGCTGAACAAATTTATACTCGACTTTGAAAAGAAGTTATCGACGAAGTTCTGGAATCAGACGAAATTCCTATTTGTGACATTAGTACCGAAAGACCATTTGAGGATATTTTAACCGATGCCATAACAAATGTAATGTTGCATCAAGTAATAGACTACTTAATTACTCGTTAAAAAAGGATTTACAATTTTACGAAGCAAGAGGAAAAGCAACGAAAATGTCACCATTTTATTGAATGCTCTTCTGACAATAAGGCCAACATCAGTTGAAAGCGAGAGAATGTTTTCAACAACAGGGCAATTTGTAAATAGAATTAGAAACAGACTGTCTGGTGAAACTATTAACGCTCTTTCTGTTTTAAAAACGTATTTTCAAAATGACAAATTAACCTTTTTTGTTTAACTAATATTTTTATATACATATACATTAAAATGAATGTTTTTCGTTTGTTTTTGTTTGTAATGTTTTTGTTTTACTTGCAGCTTGTACTATATTATCTCATACTGCAAAATTGAAATAAATTAAGATAGTTTGTCTTGTTTTTCTACTGCGCTAAAATTTCCGGGAATTCCCGGGATCCCGGGAAAGGCAAAAATTTTTCCCGGTTTCCCGGGAAATGAAAACTCCGGGAAAAAGAGAAACTCGACTTGGGATTTATGTAAGCAACTGCAACAAGGATGTGTTCACACCCATACTTGTGGATATGTATTTGAAATTATGATATGATATTTCACATATTTCTGCTTACAATTGCAACGTGTTTTAGTTAAAATTTTACCAATTTTAAAAGCAATCACATAAATGACATATGTATGTATATGTACATGTTCGAATGTGAGTGTCTGTGCATACACATATGTGTATCAATGAGATTGAATTATAATGCAATTTGCCAATTTCGTAAGCATCAAACACAATAATGTTCAATGTTTTGTAGATAAATTACATAAATATGCAGTACATACATGTGTACTTGCATATATACAAACTTAATCAATGTGTGTATTATACAAACCCACACACGCACACAGCACTCACACTTCCATTTATTAGACAGTTTGAAAATTGTCTCCTGCTCCCTTTACATGTGTGTTCACACACACACACACACACATTCTTATGTAGAATACACGGAATGGCAGATTGTACGACAAACATGACTTGCCGTAATTGTCGTATGGTAACATTATGTCAAAGTCGCCTTACAAATCTGGATTTGGGGAATGATTTAGCCTTGGGTTACATTTTGGTAATTTATTGTCTTGGGCTGCTTCTTTGTCTGGCCTCCACTCCTACTCCTCATCCATTAGCTATAAAATCATGTTCGTTTCATACGTTCATGAATCTTACATTTCATATTTTGGGTTTATTTGATCACTTACTTAAATACCCACGTAAATTGCAGGGCTGCGAAAAGCTTTTACCAAAAGGCAACATCGGAGTCGATGAAGTACCGTAACCCAATTGTATGAAGGACACATAGTTATCGGTTTTATTTCGATATTATGACAACTATAATATTTAGATTAGACCAGTAATGATCCCAATCAATATTCGGTCATGTCTGAATCAACGTCCTACACAACTAGTGCGTTCAATTATAACTGTTTCAAATTTCAATATATTCTTCGCTAGACCGCTTTACGATCGATTTGATCAATTCTATTAATAAAAAGCAAATGTTGTAACAAAAATTAAATTCCATGCATTACTTTCCCTTCGGCTAGGGAAAAATCTTTCTGAACAAGTAGGTTGAGACAAAATGACCAATTAAAACATAACCAAAAGCTAAAAACTTGAACTTATGCTCCTATTACGGTTCACAACTATAGTGTTCAAATACTTGAATTTTTCAGAAAACCGGTTTCCGGTTTATTCGAAAAATATCTTTTTCTAAAAATTCGGTTTTTGAATACCTGATTAAGTAAAAAACCGAGTTAACCGGTTTAGTTCGGTTTCGGAAATAGTAAAATAAATCCAAATCTATATATATAAAACAGGATGTGTGTATATATGTAACGTATGGAGTCGAAAACGGCTGGACCGATTTTGATGAAATTTTCAGGGAATCTTCCGAATAACCCCGCGAGTAATATAGGCTACACATTGTTTGGATTTTTCTACATTTAGGGGGTGAAAATGGCAATATTCGATAACACAAGGTATTCCGCGCTTACAAGAAGTTAAAAATAATATATTATCAATCGATGATAAACAACTTTGTGTACTCTTTTAAGATACCTGCGTACGTCCATGGGAAAACCTTTAAAAAAATTCTTTAAATAACTCTTTGTATTCCAATATAACGGGATATGCAATAGCGAAGCATTGCCGGGCCCACTAGTATAAAATAAATATGAACACATATGAATATCGATACCTTAATTCTAAAGTATGCTTAGTCAACTTAGCATGTTTGCAATTAATATTTTTTTAATTAAATTTTCTTCAATTTGTTTTTTATATAAATCTCAGGATGATCAGTTCATCCAAACTGAAGTTATAAGGATATTTGAACTTAACATATAAGTGGAATCTTTATTTCTCAAAACCTTTAATCGGTTTTAAACTTTTTAAACGATTTTAAACTAAGCATGGTTAAGAATTAAGGTATCGATTTAATCCAAAAATAGATTTTTTTTCAAATGGACGCTTAGTATAGGAGATAAAGGCACTAAAAGTTTTTCATGTGAATGTCGACAACTTCCCGGGACCGGCCGTGGCATAGTGGTTAGAACACGCGACTACCATGCTGGAGATCACAGGTTCAAACCTGGCTCCAGTCATCTTAAAAGAAAAAATAAATAAAATTTTCTTTCATTGTCGGCTCCCCTCGAATGTTGTTTGACAGCAACTTCGCAGTATTAAGCGTCGATTCAATCGTCGTGTCTAGTAAGAGCTTCTCAAAACAGTGACGTTCGCATTCGTCGATAAATAAGTAGGTGCCGTTAGTTGTGAATCTAAAAATAGAAAGCGTGTTAATTCACAACAACGCGAGAAGCTATCCCATACCTCATTCATGGGGTGCAAAGGGAAATTAAGTTTTAAGTTTTAAGTCGACAACTTCCTTCCCATTTCAATGTGAGATAGTAATCAATTTCAACTGTATTAAAGTGTTTAATAGATAACTGCACTTAAAGTTTTTTATATGAACATCAACACGCTCCCCACCCATTTCAAGTTGAGTTTCCAACCTTTTTTAAGATGATCATAAATTATGGTTCTATTTGCGATCGAATACATAGTTTGAACATTTCACATGAGTATCGACGGCTTCCCAGCCATTGTAAGATGAGATCCCAACTATATTTTATTAATTATCACAAAATAAGCTCTTTTTTGCGATTGGGTACTTAGTTCAGGAGATATCGACAAATGAATGTTTTTTAAATGAATACAGACTGCTTCCCACACAATTAAAGGTGAGAGCAAACTGTCATCTAGCAGCATTTTGCAAACAGATTCCTCTGAAATTTGCCCAAGAATATAGGATAAGTATAAACAACCTTTATGCCGACTTGCCTAGAACTAACCTAATAATGTTCTGTTGAAATACAACTTTTTGGAAAAACCGGTTAACCGACATTAAAAAACCGGTTAAACCGGGTATTCGAAAATAACATTTTTGAGGAAACCGGCGTACGGTTTCGGAGAAAAAAACCGGTTAGGCGGTTTTCGGTTTCGGTTTTGAACACCCTATTCACAACTCAACTCTGCTATTGATGAGTTGTAATTTTTTGGTTGAGTTGTTTGGTTCAGTTGTAATTTTTAGGTGTACTGCACAGGTTGAGTTGTAATCGATAATACGATATCACTTTGTAAAACTTCAAAGAAATGTAGATGACTGAAACAGGAATCATGTGTTCTTACCATCACGCCACAGTCGGCCCTAATTGTAATACGCTATATTAATGGGACTAGACAAATTGAACCTCGAAGTTAATGGTGCAAGTGCAATTTTTGAGAAATATTAAAATATTGTATGGAAAATAACAAAAGGGTCGTCAACATTTCGTCCTTTTTCAATCTTTAACTACGGCTTCTGAAATGCGTTCAGAGTACAAATATTGTACCTAAAAGTTATTTCATGGTACCAGAAATTACTTTCATTGTAACAAAAAATACTTTTATTATATCAGAAAGTACTCTTTTTGTGTCGTTTTTATTTTTTAATTTCATCAGCAAATACTATTTGTGTACCAAAAAGTACTTTAAATGAAACAGAATGCTTGAAATTTGTCTCCCCAACTGATAAAAAAAAAGAAAAAATTTTTCCCGTAAACAAATAATTTCAGGGGAACTATTTTTCTATTTTTCTAGGAATATTTAAAATAGGACTATATATAAAATATTCTCTTAATGTTAATGAAGAATAACAAACAGTTCACACTAAATTACTACGTATGGTATTCAACTCTCGCAGCGGAGATGGTAATAATTCATTGAGTTACTACCAGTTCTGGCGCTTATAATATTTTAATATTTTTTGCTTTAAAATAAATGTTGAAAAGGTTTACTAATCAGTATTAAGTGATTCGCATAGAAAGTTAAAAATGTTCCCAGCAACATTTACATTTCCATACGAAATAATGAGCTTGCCAATTAGTCCAAAACGAAATGTAAACTTGAGCAAAGAAAATAAAAACATATATCCTAGGTGGATTTTATTCGTCCCTCATAGACGATCCGGCTATACAAATAGAACACATTGCCGTTGAAAAGAACGGTATGTGGCAACCATGGGACCGGTCGTTGTATAGTGGTTAGAACACGCGATTACCATGCGGGAGATCCGTGGTTCGATTCCCCCCTCCAGTAGATGTAGATACATTTGTTTAAATTTTTCTTTCATTGCAGACCACCTCGATGTTGTCGACAGCTACTTTGTAGTTAAGTGTCGAGCCAATTGGCATGTCTAGTAAAAGCTTTTTAAACAGTGACGTTCGCATTCGTCGGTAAACAAGTAGGTGCCGTTAGATGTGAATCTAAAAATAGAAAGCGTGTTAATGCACATACCTCATTCACTGGGTGTAAAGTAGGCTTGCCAGATTAAAAATTGTAAAATTCTTGACAATCGCCAATAAATATCTTGATTTAGAAAAAAAAATCTTGACAAATAAATACACTCATACATTAGAAGTTGTAAATACATCAATTAAATTTTTTTTAAGAAATAGTTTTCACATAAAAAGTCTTCTAAACATTAAAGCTTGGAGAGCGTAAACGGTTAGAGATAGGACTCTCGGTCGTATGGCCAGACTTTTACTGACACGTAGATACAACGTTGAAAGAATTGTTAATGAATTTGCCAACAAATATAGAAATTGTAATTCTATATCTCTGGACATATAATAATTTTGTAAAGGGTTACCGAAAGAGTGTTTTTTGCACAAAAATATCTAAAGAATTCATAAGTTATAATGGGTTGGCAAAATATGCAAAATATTAAAAGTACATATAAATTGTACAGAAGGTACCAGCAGAAGCAACACAAAGAGACCGATTTTTATTTGCAAGTCAACGTTTAATAAAATATTACCTTGTGCAAAATTTCACTAAATTCAGTGTACTTAACATAAAGATATGCGTGTAGAACTATGTGGGTGTTTTCGGTATATATACTGGAAAGGGTGTTTAGGTTTTGGATGATTTTATACTATCACAAGATTAGATAACTGACTAAACTTAAGCATCCTTCAGTTGTCGGTTTAGATGTAATGGTAGAAATATGAATTTTCCAAAAATATGTAATTTTGTATGGGAAGAATCAGTTAGGGTCGGCCGATATAGTCCATATTCATTCCGGAGTCAAATTTCTGTTATATTTAGTGTTCTAACAAAATTATATGTATGTAAAATTATGAGGGTAAATTCGCTCATTTGAACTGGAGATACCAAAATGGTTGTGGCAAACGTTTTTCAGGGTTTGTCTGCTATTACCTCACATTTAAGGGTAAGGATGTAAAAAATATTGTGGAAATACTGATGTTGATTGTTATTTTTATTTTGCGACGTAGTAAAATTGGTAATTTTAACACTTCGCAGCACACAATGAGAAAAATTACGAGTTGACATTACTTCGATGTCCTGACATTATCTCTCGACGGCTTTATAGATCCATTAAAGATTTTCTCAATAATCTATACTAGCTTCTGCTTCAAATTGGCTGTTTTATGTTGGCAAAAATGTAAATGTTGATAGATTTTCGAACAAGTATATTAAGAGGAAACTTTTCACAGTTATTTTTCAATGAACTGTTCATTAGACTGGCCATAGCGTTATATAGAAAAAATTAAAAATGTTAAATCCAAAAGTTTTCGCACTGAAAAATATGAGGTTGGGTATAACAATAATTATGCATATTTTATTTTTTTTTTAGTTCCAAGTACCTCCGGGTTGAGCCCAAACTTTTATTACATTACCCATTTATCACTATTTTAGTTCTTGTTTATATTTAAATAACAACAAAATCTGACTTTATGTTCCCAACTGAATTTCTTCGATACCTATAATTATTACCTTTCCAACGAGCCGCAAAAGTCTGCTGATAAACTACGGATAATCTTGCCCGGAATACCCTAAAACCAAAGTCCAAAAAAAATTAATTTTTTAATGAATTTTTTAATTTTTTTTATTGTTGATAACTTACTAATGAAGCCTTTTTGTGGGCTTATCCTCTTCGTCGTATGTCAATGCCCGATTGAAATCTGTAATTAGTTTTTAGTAATTGCTCTTTTTAATATGATATATTTTTAAAAGTAGGTATGAAAAAACCACAAGCTCCAATTTTTAGGCAAATTTTGTGCTAGTTCGTTTTCGTGAATTGGTCGTAACCAACAGATTTGGCAAATATGAAAAATATAGAAACGATGAGAACGAATTCTGTGAAAAGATAGAAAATTATATATTTGATATCGCAGCTGCGGATGCACTTGACACGATGACTATTGAAGAGGACAAAGATTTCCTTCAGTTGCAAAGATAAAAGGGTCGCCAGGTTGCATGTCATTTGAAGCTGTAACGAAAACAAGAACGCAAAGCGAAGCTACTGGAAGAAGCAGAAAAGCGCAAGCGAAAATATTAAGTAGAGTCACAAGAAGTTCAACGTGTTGGTCAATATTATGTCTTTTTTTTATTGTGTTTTTTATTTATTGCTTGTTGTTCAAAGATGAGGTTGCGTCTGATACAGATTCCTCAGAAATTATTATATACGAAGGCGTAGAGATGGACAATTCAGCTCCGGAAGTTAATTTTCTGAAGGACCAACATCAAGGAATCCGGGGATCTCGCGGAAAAATCCATTTCGTTGATGATCGAATGTTAGCAAGCATGGATCAATGCCGCATCAGTGATCGCGATGCAATGCATTTAACATCTGCTACAATTACAACCGTCTTGCGGAAGTTGCAGGAAATGAAACCTGACTTAAACGACATAAAAGTGGAAGATTTCGTCTTTAACCGAACATTGTTCCAAACAATGCGAAAGGAATATCGGCGCAGACAAGCGAAACAGATCATAGATGAATTCAAGGTACATATTTAATAATTAAATATAAATAAATATCTTGAAGGTAATTAACATAATATTTATTTTCAACATAGATTCCTGAAGTATTTGTCTTGCACTGGGACGGTAAAATGCTTCCAGATATGAAAGGCAAGGACAAAGTTGATCGATTGGCACTCGTTATAACCGCAGAGAACGAAGAAAAACTCCTTGACATTGCAAAACTTGAAGAATCTTGTGGTGAAAATATTGCTGAAGGCATTGAAAAATTCCTACGCAAATGGCAGCTTGTGGCTTTTGACACAACATCTACAAACACTGGTATTGAAAAAGGCTCAGCATATTTGCTTGAAAGTAAATTGGGTCGCGATTTACTTTTTCCACCGTGTCACCATCATATCAGCGAATTGCCTATTTTAAGCTGTGTTTGAGTTAAATTTCGGAAAAACATCAGCACCAGAAGTCACTCTCTTTAATCGTTTTTCAAAAGACTGGAAAAATATGAATATCAATACTTTCAAGAGTGGAGTATTGGATGAAGCAGTGCAAAAAAACTTAACAGCAGCCGAAAAAGAGACGCACAAGAACTTTTGTCTTGAGGTGTTGAAATCTCATTATGTGCGAGCCGATTATAAGGAGTTGTTTCAACTTTCGCTAATTTTTCTTGGTAAGGAAGTACCAAATTTTACGCAGTTGCGTTTGCCTGGCGCAACAATTCATGAAAGGTTTATGTCCGAAGCTATATACTGCTATAAGATTTTTTTGCTTCGCGAACAATTCAAGATGACATCCTCCGAACTGAAAGGCATTCGAAACATTTGCATTTTCTTGACGCGAATTTATGTTTCGTATTGGTTCGGATGTGTTAACGCTGTATCTGCACCGCGTCAAGATTTACAATTCATTAAAGACGCTATTTCATATTTCGATCTAAATGTTTCAAATGCCTTAATGTCAAAAATCAAAAATCATTTATGGTATTTATCCGAAGAGGCGGTGGCTCTTGGATTTTTCGATGAAATTATATCTATTGAAGTAAAGCGGAAAATGGTTGCAGCTCTTGGCAATCATGATGACGAAAATCACAAAGTTATTCCAAAAAGAAAGAGTTTGAAAATAAGGATTTAAGTTATTTTGTTACTCCTCGCACCAAGCGTTTTTCCATCGTTTAGAAATCGATGTGACATTTTTTGAATTGGATCCATCAATTTGGAAGGACCAAGAAGAATACTGCACCGCATATGTGTTGGCACGAATATGCCAACACATAACCGTAGTTAATGACCCGGCAGAAAGAGCAATAAAAGTAATTACAGATTTCAATCGGGCATTGACACACGACGAAGAGGATAAGCAGTATTTATTTCAAGTTGTGGATCACTACAGAAAAAACTTTTCATCCCACAAAAAATCGTCATTAGTATAATATTATCAGCAATAAAAAAATATTAAAAAATAAATTTTTTTTTTCGGACTTTGGTTATAGTGTATTCCGGGCAAGATTATCCGTAGTTTATCTGCAGACTATTGCGGCTCGTTGGAAAGGTAATAATTATAGGTATCGAAGAAATTCAGTAGGGAACATAAAGTCAGATTTTGTTGTTATTTAAATATAAACAGAAACAAAAATAATGATAAATGGGTAATGTAATAAAAGTTTGGGCTCAACTCGGAGGTACTCGGAATTAAAAAATAATAAAACATGCATAATTATTTTTATCCCCAACCTCATATTTTTCAGTGCGAAAAATTTAACTTTTCAAAAAAATTTCCAGTATGGCCACTCTACTGTTCATCTGATTTTTACAAAACTTTGAATTTGTAATTATGAAAAACATATTCGGAATTTTTTGGTTGGTCTGGAAAAATCTTGACAAAACTTATTTTTTCTTGATTCTTGACGAGCATTAAAAATTCTTGTAAATCAAGAAAAATCAAGACCGTCTGGCAACCCTAGTGTAAAGGGAAATTTAGTAAGTAAGTATGTGGCAACACCGGCAAATCTTCACATGTACCCCCCTTACACTCTATATTCCCGGTTTTGATACCGGTGACAATTATCCACCTTAAAATTAATGAGTTTACATTTGTGTTGCAAAACTTATATACGTGAGGAATAAGAACGTATTTGTGTGCACTTTGGTAAAACTTGGAAAGCGGTTAATCCGGTTAGTTAGAGCTACGATGTAGCCTTACATAAGCGAAACCAACCTGTAAAACGTTTAAAGTTCATTTTCGAAAACTCCACATGCGTTTTGTTTTTGCGAACCCTGCACCCGTCGACAATAATGTAATAACTATGTCTGGCCTCTTATAGTCACCACATACCACAGTCCTGGTAAATCGTACCATATTAATGTGTGCGTGTACACTCTTGTACAAACTTGCACTTGCACATTTCTACATAGAAAATGATTATATCGGAATGTTATGGTTAGACAATAATAAATGCATATTAAAGTTTAATCATATCAGCTGGATTGCGTCGTCACTGCATCTGTGTGAGTCGAGTGACTATGCCAATGCGATACAATGAGTTTACTCACGAATTGTCTGTTTGGGGCGGTGCGAGCTATATGCAGGAAGTTGTTGCATATAATTGACATAGTTTAATAAATATGTAGACAGTTCATTGCTAAAGGATTCAATTCAAAATTGTAGCAAACTGAAAATATGCACAGCGAGTGAATTGCGCGTTATTTTAGTTGAAGCGTACACTAAGAGGCGATTTACACGGTGCAACTAATTGCATGCAATGTTGCGTGCAACTATTTTTTGTAGGCAATCGGTGTAGAGAAGCAAGCGGGGTAGCAAAAATTGCACGGTTTTCGTTTTTCAAGACATTTTCAAAACTTTATAGATCGAACTTATTCTCTACTTTTTTTAAATTCTGTTCTATCTATCAAGGTTGTTAATGATATTGCTGAACGCGGAGTGGCCTTGATGTAAGAATACAATAACTTGCATACTTACAATGAAGAACAGAACATTTCCTATTATTGTTGGTGAACAAGTTAAGATAAACATATCCAGATCCAAAAAAATTACAGTGTGTAAATAATATTTAACTATAATTTAAAATTTAATGAACAGTGTAAGCAGTAAATGCAGATTTATATAATTTATAGTTTACAATTATATTTTTTTAATGTTATGTTTTTCATGCAATGAATTGGTGTTAAATTTTAATAACACATTTTTAATTTAATTTTACTTTTTAAATGTATATTAAAAATATTATATTATATGTTATTATATATTATATTATTAATTTTCATTTTTGATATGCACCTTCTTTCAATAATATAAACAAAACTGATGAGCACATTTGAATTAAAGCATTTCCTATTAACTGGCCTGTAAAAATTCCTCAGTAGGATTGTAAATTAGTAAAGGGGGCTAGACCAAAGCGGTGTAATATCTATGTTAAATATCTAATAACAGTCATTAAGCTAGATTTATATTTAAGACATGCATGAAACAAATTTCAATAAGCATAAACATATATTGCGCAAAATATAAATGAATTCAGCATATTTACAATAAAATGTATGTAAAACTATGAGGGTGAATTAAGTCATTTGTATGGGAGGTACCAGATGGGGTGTGACAAAGGTTTTGGTTTTATGGGGGTTTATTTGTTATTAGAAGTGGATTAAACCGACCAAGTTTAAATATCCTCCAGTTGTCCGTTTGAAAGTTATGGAAGACATATTAATTTGCCAAAAATAGGTCATTTTGTATGGGAGGTACCCGAAGGGGTCAACCGATATAGTCAATTTTTATTCCCTAGACAAATTTTTGCATGAGTTCATCTTTCGCAAAATTTGATAGAATTCAGTGTTCTTAAAAAAAAACATATGCATGTAAAACTATGGGGGTTAATTCGGTCATTTGTATAGGAGGTACCAGAAGGGGTGTGACAAAGGTTTTAGTTTTCTGAGGGTTTGTCTGTTATTACAAGTGGATTAAACTGACCGGACTCCATTTGTCCGTTTGGAAGTTATGGGAGAAATATTAATTTGCCAAAAATGGGTCATTTTGTATGGGAGGTACCAGAAGGGGTGGAGTAATTCTGCCCATTTACAATTCCATTACTTAGTTGTGGAAAATATTAAACTGAAAAATTTTCATAAGGATATATTTAGGTTTACTCGAGTTATCCTGCCTATTCCAAAGGGTGACGGTAAAGTTACAAACTTTGAAGCCTGGTAGCAACCCCTAAACCTTTAAGAAAAAAATCAAAAAAAATCACATAGGGTTTTTTTGTACGTCTTAATAATATTTTAAGTTGGCCCATGAAACAAATAAGACTCACACTAATGTAAACCTACATACCAAAACTACTTGTAATAAAATTATCTGTTTACTGAAAAAATCCAAACTAAATGGACGCGAATCCAAACTGTGTATACTACCCGGTCTTAAACATACTACATTAAAAATCTAAGCCAAGGCCGCTTCATTTAAACTTTTTTGCAATATTTAGGGTTCAATAATGATGACTCATACATATGAACAAGCAATTCAAATTTTTTCCGTATTTGCTTTCATATGTAGGTTATTTTTATGATCACTAGCTGACCCTTCAGACAGTTATATTTTACTAACGATTGGTCTGTTTCATTGGTAACACTTTCTACCTTTAGTCGTTTTGTCTGGGTGATGGTACTAGTTTTATCCCTCTTTTGGCATTTTTAGCCTTAAAAGTACGAATTTGTATCGCACAACTACTCTATAAAAAATATATGCACTAACATTTTCGTGTTTATACATTTAGCCGTTTCGTTAGGGTGATGGTACCAGTTTTATCCCCTTTTCGGGCTGTTTACCCCTAAAAGTACAAATTTCGAATAGCCTATATCACTCAGGGATAACGTAGCTATTCACTATTTGTAAAATCGGATCAGTATTAAAGACGATAACCCCCTACAAACAAACAAACAAACAACAGCTTCTCTTTATAATCTTTATAATATTATTATAGATTAAAAAAATGTTTATTATTTAAAAAAAAAAAACTTATTCAGTGCTTATACCAACTTGGTCTTTGTCTCTTTTGGCCAATTTAGTTTGAAATGGAGGTCTCATAAAATTTGTTAGTATTGTTACACGGTTGAATTCTGCTGCGTATGTAGGGCTTTCAACAAAATCTACGAAGTGGCACATTTGTAATTCATTCATCTTGTGGCGATTTTTTGTTTTGCTTACTTTATTTACTTTTTAGGCTGATATCCTTTCTGCGCCAAAGTCGTGGGAGATTACGTTTTGTGGTATGGATTAAACGTGCTGGATCAATATACATTAAGAATTATATTTATTACTTGTTGCGGGCCCCTTCTCTGCAGCAGCGCTGCGCCCATGCACGCAAAAAAATTTTGCGTGGAGCTTCGCAGGGGAAAGCGAAATTTGCCGCCAAAGGGCATGTTCTAAGCTGAGGGGGGGGGATTGTTATGCCAAAAATCCATGCCCCCTCATGCTTTTTGGTCCTAAGTAGGACAATATTCGAGGCCTATGGCCATTATCTTTTAATTTCTGGAGGGCGGGGCGATTTTGTTTGGTGTAGGTATTGGGAATCAGCCTGCCGCGCAGAAATGCTGAAAAAAGAAAAGCTGAAAGGGAAGAAAAAACATTAGTAACATGAAAGATAAAAAAATGGAACAATACTAACTGAAAATGTTGAAACTCAAATTCCTCGGGAACATCTGAAAAGAAAGAAACAAATTATTAATAGAAAATCTAAAGAAAATGCTGAAATTAAACAAAAATTAGAAATATTAGATACAAAATTGTCTTAACACCTCTATACTTACCAACGTGGAAAATTATGAATGACAAAACAGCTGGTTGTATCGTAGTCGATTGTACTACAATGACAGGGTTGTCAGAGGTACAGCGGTTGATATAAACAGTGTGAAAAACAATGAACGTTATAACAATTTCATATTGAAGTTATGAATGAAATTCATTGCCCGGGTTTTTTCTCATTTGTAATCCAGATTTAATGTTTGCGATGGGTTTAAGTCCTAGATGTGGTGGATATTATATAGGAAAAATTACATGAAAGGGACGAACCGCGAAATTTTAAATAAAGTAAGGAATGGGACAAGTAGATAAGTTGGAAATATCTAAGGGCAATAAAAAGATGGCTGGCGCGGGAAAATATATCTAAGCTGCGCGCAGCGGAACGGTTAAGTGAAGTTGGGAAGGAGTCCAGCAGAAAGTTTAAAGATCAGCACACGGCCGGACAGCTCTAAGCTAGAGTTTTTTTGTGTCGGAAGCAGTAAAAAGAATAAAAAAAAATTAGAAAAATATCAAAAGAACATTTTTTTAATTTTGGCAATATTAAAGAAGGAAAAGACAATAAAATTTGGTGACGCAAATTAAGGGCAAAAATTAAATAAACAATAGAATAACAAAAATAAATAAATTAGGGGTATGTTAGTGTCAGTGATGTGATGAGTTTAAATAGTAAAAATACATGTTCCGCAGGTTACCCTGGGTCTTGATTGCCGCATCCGACCAAATCCAGCGAACAAAAAAACCTTGAGGCCAAGTAAAACTTTTATACATTGGATACCAGGTAACCTCTGATTTTAGCGTTGGCGAATAAGCCCGGAATTGGGCAAATGCTCAGGCCATTTGATAAAGGAAGAGCCTGCATACAAATGGAGGAAAAGAACGAACAAAAACAAATAAATCGAAGGAAAATAGAAAATTAATCCAAATTAGAGAGAAAAAAATCCCAAAATTAGAAAAAAATATAATATACAACAAAGGAAAATAGTTTTAAGTTATATGTTTGTGTGTGTTTATTTATAATAATTTTTTTTTAAAGACGTGTAAATGAAACACAATAATCTTTTTTAAGCTGGAATTTGGTAACAAAACAAAATATATCTTTTATCCACTAGGGCCCTTGAACGAAATTACACCCCGAAGAAAGTTTAATTAAAACCGCCGAAAAACCACTTTAAGGAGCTCCTTCAAGACAGGTCAGGCAGAGTCTGAAAAGACAAAAAAATAGAAAATTAAATAATTAGTTAGTGGTTCTATGATACAGGGTATAATTCTAAAATCGGGTCAAAGTGTTTGATTGAGTAAAAACAGTTTTTTTTAAACAGCTTAAGAAATTATAGAGTTTCATGATTATATCAGTAAGTTTTGTATAGGGATAAAAAGTTATTATTCATTTTTTTTTTGGTTGTTTAATTCTATTGATTTTGTTCATGTTAAATGATGTTGATATTGTTATATTGATTTTAGTGTTTTCTTGTGCCAATTTTGTTTGTTTTTTATAATGTTTTAAATATATGTTGACCGAAAATTAAAAATGATTGCCTAATAAGTTTAACTGGGGTGGTGATGTGAAAAGGTAAGGAGAAGTGCGAGCGGGTTTAAGGGGTCCCAGCGAACGAAGGGTCATCTTCGGGACCAAGGAAGGGAAAGGGCGGTTAGAGGCAACATCTTCCTCTCACTCTCGATGTTCTATGTTTGTGTTACAACTTATTTGTAACGTCCGTCCGGCTAGGCTAATGGGTTGGGATTCACACCCGACAAAAAGCCGACCGAGCTAGTCACGAGCCGAATTACCCTAGTGCGTTTGCGGCACGTAACATACTATATTACTTAAGAATTATATTTCAATAATTTAAAAAAAAAATCATTTATAAAAAAAATCGTTTATAATTTTTAGTTAATTAAGAAAAACATATTTTGCAAGCATACTTATAATTTTTCCAGCCAATAGCGTTAGTACCCAGCTAAAAATGCAGTAGAAGTAGTGAAAAACAGTTTTAACAATAGTGAATTTTACATGAGGTTGTCATAGGTAGGAAGAACAATTCTGTGGTTTTCACAGATAAGCGCTTATCTAAAAATTCCGTTTTTTTTTTCAGGAGAGCAAAATACGAAATGAAACGTAAAACTTGATAGACGATCTTCACTTTTTTTACCTGGGTACCGAATTATTTGTTCATCTTATAAAGGATTTTACAAAAGTGACGTAGGAGTGACGTAGTGCATGTTGTAAGCATGGTCGAATACAACATGACTCTGTGTATCAACTTTCGCTCACACCCTCAAAATGTTAACTTACGGTTGTTAACCCGGTTTTTCATTATATCCCACACTTGAAGGCTTATGATTTAGTCAATGCTTTATCGAGTTTTGATTTCTTAACTGAAACGCCATTTTCATATTCTATACTAGAATCAAACAAATTAAGAAAATGTTTTATTTTGATGTTGTTGTAATTTTCTTCAAATGTTTGATTTTATGAAATTACGTCCCTCGACAAATGTATATAACTTAACCACTGTATAGCCAATTTTTACAAACAGATGCATGTACTTTCTGAATAAAATAACAAACATTAGGGTATCCTAAGAAAATAATGGATAAAAACTTCTTCAAATTTAAAAATATAGCGAAAAAATACACAGATGTTGATTAATTTATTAACGTTGGAATTTAACCAAATAATTGAAATCAACAGTTATAAAAGATGTCTTCCAACATTCTATCTTCCGATGGACGCCTCTAAATTATATTACGATCATTGTGGTTTCGCTTCACAACCTTGGGTTAGGACCTTAATTGGCTCCATTGAATGACTAGAAATTGCTGAATGTTAATAAGTTTTTCTTTTGTTTTCAAAAAATGTTTCAATGAATTAAAATCGTACTAATTGCGAGTATTTAATGCGGAACCCCCTACGTGACAGACTCATCTTATAAATATCCACTGAACATTGTTGTTGGCTCATTGAACCGATATTTTGTGTCGAGCGTAGGGTGGGCTGGTAGTAGCTGTCATTAGCCATAACACAAATAAAAGAGCAATTTACACTATAAATATGAATATAAATACAATGTCTGTATGCAACATCCCCTACACACCCACTTGGTGTTGTTATTGCTGTTCACACTGGCCTTACGTAGGTAGGTATGACTGCTGTATGTAGCATTCCCTTGAACGTTGGACTCATTAACGATGAGCCCATGCGAGTCAACTACTTACTGGCCACTGGCCACTGACCACGTCCCCCACATCCATAGACATATTTGGACATACGAGTGCACACAGACACACGCAGCCATAAACAGTAACCTCGTGTGCCGTAGTACTAACCCACATCGGGATACGTGAACATGGGCATTCCGAAAACTATTTCTAACTTATGGCCAGCCAACCAGCAGCAACAGCAGCAGCAATCAAACAAACAACTCGACCCCCACATGTTGCGAGTACAAACGTTTGCACAACTACACAGAGTGATTCTGCCATTTGACCCATGCGATAATTTACAGGTGCAAATGTGTGTTTACTTCCGGACAGTGGCTGTGCCAGCAGTGCGACTGTTCAAATGGCTCAAAGACCCGTCCTAGCTGCGTCCGTTGCCATTCGAGTGGCAAAACAAAGACTACGTTTGTTTAAATTATTTCATTCGTTCGTTTTGGTCGGTATTAAGCAATTAATTTTCTTTAATGCGACACTGCCCGACTAGGGATATTTATTTCTGTATTTCATAAATTTACGTTGAATGCATCAACGTTTCGAAAATGTAAAATGTGAGAAAGTTGCACTCGACGATGCGTAGTTATTAACTAGGGAGAGGGCGGAGGTTTATACAAACAAACGTACGTTCACCCAAATGTACTAATGTCTGGCTGTGTCAATCCATTAAGGGGCGAAGGGTGTGTGTGTGTGTGTATGAGTGTGAGTGCGTGTGAATGCGTTCGCATCGGTTTCGAATAAGACTTATAGTTATGTAATTAATTAGCTCTTAATATGACAAATGAATTTGGGGGGCAGTCGCTCAATTAAGCGCTTGGGTGAATTAGAAATAATGAATACCACCGAGCAGGTGGTTCCTTTGTCTACCTGATTGAGACATAGAGGGATTCTTTGAATAAACAGGTTCGTGTGAACTAGCAATGTGAAGCATCAACTGGAGTTGAATTGAAAGCGCATGATATTTCCTACAATTAAATATATAACACAACATAGACAACCGCAAGAGAACTTTAATATTTGGAACATTAAAATGTTATCACAAACTGAAATTGAGAATTTTCTTATCTTTAGAAATCCAACGAATAATGTAAGATTACTATCCCATACCTCATTCATACGGTGTAAAGGAATATGAAGTTTTTAATGTAACATTACGATATATAATTTATCGATATTTAATGCAATGTCTGTATCGCCAATTACACAATGCAACAAATTTTTGATCCCGGCCTCTTAATAGTTGATCCTCATCTAAAATTTCATGCTGAATTCAAATCTGTTCTTTGAAAAGTAGATCGGTTTTTGAGATATGGCCAAATTTTAATTTTTAGTGAATTGAAAAAAGGTAGGTCTACTAAAATGCAATTTTCTCTGGCTTTAGTTCATTGATGTCACCGAATTGTGGCGAAAATAAAAGATAATAAAATTCATTCTAAAAAAAACGATAGCTGATAAAACCCATTCATAACTGACGAAGTTATGGCACTTCAAAGTTGGATTTTTGTAGTTTTCGCTTCAAGTTTTCGCTGCCTTTAATTAAGTTTTTTCCATGTTTCCGTAAAAGTTGCTCCGGTTTCGGACTTTTACATGATAGAATAACATGTTACGAACATTTTTTGCCCTTGGTCATCAAAATCGGATAAAAAATACTACTGCATTTGCAGCATTTGGTGAAATAACCCAATTTTTTTTTTAGATATTCCTATGTAACTTGTTTAACAAACAAAGTAGAGTTATGTTTCGGAGGGCAAGCAAAACAACAATTACTACTACTCTCAAGAAGAGGTATGTGTACTTAATTGTGAATGTAGCGTTTATTTTTCAACCGATTTTGATGATCAAGGGCAAACATTATTGTAAGATATTATTCTACCATGTAGTTGTCTGAAACCGGAGTAATGTTTATCGAACCACGGGAAAAAACTTAATGAATGGCAGCGAAAACTTGAAAAATCATCTATATTTTTACAAAAATCTAACTTTGAAGTGCCATAACTTCGTCATTTATGAATGGGTTTTATCAGCTATCGTTTTTTTAAGAATGAATTTTATTATCTTTTATTTTCGCCACAATTCGGTGACATCAATGAACTAAAGCCAGAGAAAATGGCATATTAGTAGACTTACCTTTTTTCAAAACACTAAAAATGGAAATTTGACCATATCTCAAAAACTGTTTTACTTTTGACATATCTGAGCGCAGATTTGAATTCAGCGTGAAATTAAAATTAAAATGTATTATTAAATGTCCCGGATACAGAAACTTTTGAAATTTTGTGACAGTGTTATTAGTTACGTAAATTTTTTAATATGTAATACTCCAATGTTTCATAGCGTTTTTAAGACCCAGAGAAATGAAATTTGAAAAAATTTCGGCAGTATTTGGCAATACAGATATGGATATATGGCAGAATATTTATTTCGATCAATAGCCTGCGTGGTAAATCAATATGTTACAAATTTTGAAAAAAAAAGCATTTCGTAAAGCATCAAAATATTATAGCCTACATTTTTTTTTGACTTCATCTAAAAGTCAAAACAAAACTAATTCATGAATTGCAATAATAAATATAAAAAAAATCAAAATGTAACAAAATTGTCCGGACCCCTCTAATGCGGATAACTTAGTAATCCAGACTGCGTTTCTTTACACATTGCGAATTCTATAATTCAGATTGATTGGAACTTTTTCTTCTTATAAATATTTTCGAAACATACGAATTATTGCTAGATTTTGCTTTATTTGATTACTTTGCCAAAAGAAATTAGAACTGATTTGCGTTAATTTTAAACTGTACCACCTGAAGGTGATGTTCCTGTTTCTATTTTTGTAAGAAATTATTTTCAAATCATCCTTGTGGTGTCCGATAAAGGCAAACTTATTTTTGTTTGTGATTCTTTTCACTTCTTTTGAAAGGTTCTCTCTGATGGGTAGAACGTCGACAGAAAGTCTATGACGCGGAATCAGCCAAACGAAAGACCAGTTACAATGAAACACAGACTTATTTACATGTTACAGTCCCATATTCGTGGACAACCTGTTGTGCCCTCTGAGCCTTCCAGCATCAGCACAAAAAAGGCACTGGGATAGCTGTGGACAATATAATTACATTGCACGTCTTCGGACTCACATACAGCGGCAAGCGATAGCATCATACAACTCTGCTGGGAATATACAGAGTCTACCGCATCCATAGGCTGCACCGGCCACAACAGCCAGATGCAAGGTGATATGATCCGATTGTTTGTCAGTGCATTCGGTAATGCGACGGTATTGTGCTAAGCAGTAGCTAAACACTGTTACAAACACCAGTGCTTATCGACATCGCCGCAACCAACGCCACTCACGTAATCACTTAAGTAGGAGCCGCAATCAAGGTGCTCTGCAGCCCCCTTCTCCCGTTTCCACCCATGATCCACACAGACGCAAGGCAACAACTGCCACCTAATAGTCACTTAGGCATTGGCAGCACTGATCAACTTTTGAGATCGTGTCAGATTAGAGAAATTTATTAGCGAACGCCGCAGAGGGAGAAAACGGCTCGCAACTCACGTCTCCCTGCGAGGAGGCCGCCACACTGGACAGTGTGCGTCTTTGTGTGGAGGTTGTGGCGGTTTCAATTTGCACCACGGCGCCCTCTGCACTTGGTCGACATCAGAGGCATTTCTTGTCGTGGCATTGCGACCAATGGAAAACGCTGAGCCAGGCCAAAGCATTGACTGCGGTTTTCTCACTATACGAGTACCTACCAGCTGTAAATCATTGATAAAGCGGCGTTAAGCGTGCTGGCGGAAACCGACAGCCAATGCGGCGGCGTGGAACGGGAGACGTATCCAACTACTTGTACGAGCCCGTTTCTCAATTATACAACGTGTGGTTTTTGTTGCTATTGGCTTGCGATTGGACGTTGCGAATATTTTGGGTAATTTTGTATCATTATGTCAATTAATCACATTTAATTTGGCATAAATGGATGTGCGAACATTTCCACAGAACTAATTTATAATCCTACCAGTGCCATACGATTGCCGCACCCGATAACAGTTGTCCGGTAGCACTCAGATGCAACAAAGTGGACGGCTGACTTTGTCGTCGCCAATGAAACTCATTAATGTGATCGCATTTTAATTGGCGTATCTGCTTCCGTTGCGAGAAAGGACATACTTGGATAAGAGTCCGGTGACATAAGCAGCAGCGTCGGCCAAACTCGAACGCTAGTGCGCACTGCCTATGTCGATGGAGCAAACTGAAAACGCAGCGCAACACCTTCGTGTACATATTCGGTGATGCAATGTAATGTATTCCATTTAAAAGGTAATTCAGTTCCACTTAAGAACAAAGAATAGCTTAGCAGTTTGTGGCTGGACAAATGCTGAACAAAACGTTAAGTAAAAACGAGAGTTTTTTTCGTTAGTTCGTTCTGAATGAAATTGCTGAAAAAATAATGCAAATATTTTGTTCCAATCAAAAGTTATAAGCATCGCAAGTAAAAGTTTCCAAAAAAATGAATATTTTTACTGTTTTTTTGCAAAAAGGCGACTACATTCTTTCGTTTGTAAAAAAAATATTTCTTCCGGGAAGTGGCAATTTCTTTATTATTCCTCATAGAAATGTTGATGCAGATGCATTTAATGCTAAATTTGAATCAGTACAGCAAAATGGTTCCCCGGCAAGGGAAGTCAAAAATACCCAATTTTTGAACAAAAAAAAATTTTTTGTTTTTGAAAATTCTCAAATCGCAAAGCGCGAACGAGAAAGCTCATTATATATTTTTTTGACCACATATTTGGACTAATTAACCGTAACGTACTTCAACATCCCTGCCATAAACAAAGACAGTGTAGCCATTTTAGTAAAAAATTCGGAATTTTGGAACATATTTTCCCCGTTTTGGGAATTTGGGTATTTTGTTGTAAGATATGGCAACATATTGTTATTCGTTTTTTTAAGGACAATTTTATGTACATTATTCTAAAATTTCGTTAAGATATTTCAGTCCGTTTGGATTTTACGCTATTTTTCATATAAGATATTATTTCTCCAAAAAATACGTTTTGACCAAATTTTATATTTGACTCAGAATTATGTCCAAAATAAAATGTGCTTTTAATTAATTTTTGTAAATTATTAAACCTTATGTAATTCCATTTCCATTGATGTGCAATACTTGTATGTCAAGAGTTTAATTATTCTTTATAATTATAATCAAACTTCACTACCTCCGTAATAAAAGTATATATCGTGAAACACACATATATATGGGAGCTATATCTAAATCTGAACCGATATGCTTAGTTTTTTTACCACATTAGAATAGTGAAAAAAAAACTAAGATGTGGAAAGTTTTGTTAACATCAGAGCAAAAATGTGGTTTTTGGCTACAATAATCTATAAAAGGTTATGCTAATTTGTATGGGAGGTACCAGAAGGGGCGGGGCAAGCGGACCCATTATTTCAGTATATACTACCATTCTGTCAAATAATAATACCATCCAAATTTTAGCTTCGTAGAGCCCCCCATCAGGAAGTTAGTGACAATAAAGTGGTATTAGTGAAATAGGTCATTTTGTATGGGAGGTACTTGAGGGGGCGTGGCTATTTCGCCCATTTTCCAACCAACATCGCGAATAGTGAATTTTATTCCACTGGTAAATTTCTATTGAAATTGATTAAGATCTACTCCAATTATCGTCGTAACCATTTACCCAGCCGGCCAGACGGACATAGCTTTATTGGGTTAAGAAGCCCCGAAACTTATTTTTTCTGAAGGAATCTAGGGTCTCAGTTATATGCACTTATGGGCTTAACTTCTTCCCGTATAAAATTATATATTCCCTCTTCGATGTTACTGAGATTATACAAATTTTGTTCAAAATTTGTTAAAAATGGTAATAATATCAATAAAAAGCATCAAAAACATATAAATATTGCCATATCTTATAACAAAATACCCAAATTCCCAAAACGGGGAAAATATGTTCCAAAATTCCGAATTTTTTACTATAATGGCCACACTGTCTTTGTTTATGGAAGGGATGTTGAAATACGTTACGGTTAACTAGTCCACATGTGTGGTCAAAAAAATATATAATGAGCTTTCTCGTTGGCGCTTTGCGATTTGAGAATTTTCAAAAACAAAAAATTTTTTTTTCAAAAATGGGGTATTTTTGACTTCCCTTGCCGGGGAACAATTTTGCTGAACTGATTCAAATTTAGCATTAAGTGCATCTGCATCAACATTTCTATGAGGAATAATTAAGAAATTGCCACTTCCCGGAAGAAATATTTTTTTTACAAACGAAAGAATGTAGTCGCCTTTTTGCAAAAAAACAGTAAAAATATGCCTTTTTTTGGAAACTTTTACTTGCGATGCTTATAACTTTTGATTGGAACAAAATATTTGCATAATTTTTTCAGCAATTTCATTCAGAATTTTATAAGCTAACTAACGATATAAATATCTCTAAAATCAAGGAAAAACTGAGCTCACACCCTTAAAAATACCAAATCAACCTCGTCCAAAAATGACGCAATTTTTTTTATTTTCTCAAATATCTCTTGACATAAATGAGATAACATGTGCAAGTAAGCATGTTTTTTGAAGGTTTTTCGAAGCACTATCTAAATGCAAAATATCTTTTAAATCGGTTCATAAATGCACATTCCTCAAGCATTTGAAATTTTGAAACACCCGAGGTGACCAACTTTGGAGGGCCACGTAGTGGCCCCCACACCCCCAAGATAACATTATCCGTTCAAAAGTTACAGAATTAATTCCAAAAAAAACCAAAAAGGAACCACTGTGCAATGGCAGACTAACTTCCTTCGAAACTTGTTATGAACGGAATATTACTCTTGAACATCATGAGTAGAGTATACAAAACCGTCTGCCGGTTTTTACTAAATATCGATTTTGGAATAACCGGTTTAACCGGTTTTTTTAGGTCGGTTTTTTCGGTTTTTTGAAAATATCAAAAATCACAACATAAAAACAGTTTTCTTAAATATTTATTAAGAAAATAGGGTCAATGTATTTGTTAATAACAAATTTCATAAACACGAAAGGATGTACTTTTTCTTTAAGTACCTTTAAATAAACCTTTGTGTAATTTAAATACTGGTATACATATTATGGAATAAAGCCTAAAACCAGGTATTCCGATTTTTTTCTTAAAATAAAGCAATATAGATTAAATATAGAGTTTTTTATAAAAATTTGCTAAAAAAATTATTCAAGATTTGCAACTTTTAATTTTTGTGTATAACATGAGTTTACATAAATAATTGCAGAAAACTTGATAATTATGCTCAACATAAAATTGGCCAAATTTGTTTGGAGGTAATTGGCCGAATTGAAAGGCACGATTCATGTTGCCCAATTACACAGGGCAATACATTTTTTGGGACGAAATAATTCTTTTACAGAAAAGTGCTTTACCGGGAGTGAAGATCCGCCTAAGTCATACTTTTGAGCAGCAGTTTTGTAGAAGTTTTAAATGTCGTAAATTCACATATAATGCTATGTTTCTGACGTTTCTCGAAGTAAGGACAAAAAGGAAAATGAAGCAGAAAAGTGCAGACAGAGAGTTTAAATGTTCCAAAAAAAAAAAATATCTCCGTAAATTTAATTGAATACATCTGATATCGAAGATGTGCTAAAACAATAAGACACATTGCATTGAAAACGAATAAAACGATTAGTAAAAGTTGGAGATATTGATTTTTGTCTTAGATCAAAACAAGTAAATTTTTTTAACTTAAATTTTTGTGAAAAATTTGAATGTTGTAAAGTCCCATTACAATGTCCTTTTCTGACTTTTCTCGAAATAAAGACATGTGAGGAGTCGAGAAAGGGAATTAAAATGTTCCACAAAGAAATCCTCGTCCAATTTCAATGAAATGATCTGGCATCGAAAATGCACTTAAACGATAAGAAACATAGTGTTTTAGGACCTATTTCAAACTATATTTTCGGTTAAACTGAAAATTTTACCGGGCCACAAAAAAGTTCGACCTAGGTCTGATCTGTCCTCCGGAATATAAATTATTCCGCCACAGACAAGAACATCCATTTTGTGTCACAGTGTTATTGGCTTATATTAGAACGAGATTTTAGGCAATTTGACTTGTTATTTTTTTAACGTCTATGAGTTATATTATCACAACAACAAATCTACTTTAAGCTTCCTCATAAAAATAACTCAGATGTGTGATGTACTTCAAAAAAACTCTAAAATAAAGGATGCCTGACTCCATAGAGAAACCATCAGCTAAAACTAATTCAATAATAATGTCCGTGAAAAAAAAACGAATAGGCAGATGTGTGGAAGATTGAAGTGCATAAATAATTTTATAAATGGCTATATCTAATAAAAACCAGACTTTTTTGAGTTTAATTGGTAATAAAAGTAGCATTTTTTCTTATTTATTAATTATTTTTATTACATTAAAAAAAAAACCGAAAGAAACCGGTTTACCCGGTTTTTTCTTAATTAAGTATTCGAAAACTGAGTTTTTGAAATATGTTAAATTTCGAATAAAACCGAAACCGGTTTTTCGAAAAAGTCGAATGTTTGTATACTCTAATCATGAGTAATAAAACATTTGCTACGAATTATATTGGTCATAATAATCGCGATATTAAACAAATATTACTATAACTTGAATTGAATTAGCGAAAACTAATTTAAACGAATAGTGACTGCACACAATTGATCCAATTTAAAATTAAATCAAATAAGTGTATTTCCAGGGACCGGCCGTGGCATGATGGTTAGAACACGCGACTACCATGCGGGAGATCCCAGGTTCAACTCCTGGCATGTCTAGTAAAAGCTGCTCAAACAGTGACGTTTGCATTCGTCGATAGTTGTGAATCTAAAAACAGAAAGCATGTTAATTTACAACAACGCGAGAAGCTATCACATACCTCATTCATGGGGTGTAAAGGGAAATTAAGTTTTTTTTTTTATGGGTATATCCACAAAAACGTCAACCGTGATCGAAAAATTAAAAGTTGACAAAATATATTTATTAAAATACTTTATTAAAATACTTAAATTTTATTAAATTAAAATGCTCAAAGCTTATCTTAGTTTCCGTGTTGATTTAACGCACTGCAATTGTTGTGCTGGTCACCATTTTTTAATTTTAATATCATATTTACTGATGATGTAAGTCTACTCTCATCGTTAAATGTTAGTTACAACAGTAAATAAGTCCAATAAAAGTAAAAAATGATAAGTTATGATAATGTAACATTCATGATCAATTTTATAATGTTCCCTTATTTCGCAAATAAAACAATGTCTTAAACAAACATTTTTTTTAAACATTTCACAGCTATGAAAATTTTTGTCACATAACGTCAGTAACAACATAACGTAGGTCTTTATTGCATCGTGGTTGAAAAACCAGAGGAACAAACTTGCCCAACATAAACATAATTTTATAACAATTACTTCTATTTCGTGTGACATAACGTAGGCATGTGTTTCGTTTATATCTTGATTTGAAATTGTTTAAATTGGCGCCATATATGTTATAATATAAAATACAAAAAATTACAACTTTTAAGCGCTTTTTATCAATTGAATCGTACGATGATATCATATGTAAAGCTGAAAATGCCAATATTTGAAAAAAAAAATAAAAAAAAAACGATAACACCATGTTAAAAAATGGAATCAATTTAAGAGAGTGACCTAGTGCATGGCGTAGGTCTGGTCTTGACTTGCCTCAAAATCTTGTGTTACTGTTAAAAAACCGGGGTTTCGAGTCCTTCCTCACTTAAGAGCTGATAACTCAGTCAGTTCTGAACTTATTTTTGATTTATTAACAGTTTTGGAAATAAGAATCTCAGACCACTCTGATAGTATACATGGTTCTATCCTCGAAATCGAAATCGTACTTTGTAGGTTTTTTTAAACTATTTTTAACGTTTGAAAAATGTTTTTTATTTTATTCAGAAAGTGTAAAACACGAGTAAAATAAAAATTTGCTTGTATTAAAAGGAAAAGGAAAGTATTAAACTGATGCAGCCCTTTTCAAGTTCTTAACGTCCGAACAAACTACTATGCCCAGCAGGATAAAATGGAGCTTTGCATGCCTTGCTCATTGAAGGCGTTTCAGTAGGCATGCCTTTTTTGTACGACAAATGCATACATGTGGTTCTCATATACAACAGCATCTGTCTTATCTTCCCTTAAGAGGCCTGTCAACAGGTCTAATCGGAGAAGTGACGAGTGCACTGCTATGAGCTTCAATTCTGGCTTTTACTAATATGCCTGCCAACAGGCCTGTTTAAGGCAAGAAAGTTTGCATGCCCATTGTGCACATCTATAGAATTTTTGTGGGGTACACAGTAGGGCTGCTCGCAGGCCGGTTTTAATAAGGAAAAAAGGCGTGTCTGCCGGATCTTTTATCACCATAGTAAGAGGCCTCTTTGCAGGTCTCATTTTAGAAGCGAAATGTGCATGGGTATGAAATTTTTTATTAGGCTTAGTGAAGGAAGGCGTATTTGAATGTCAACAAACAGCCTTTGAAGGCATGTTTGCAGGCATATTTTTACAAAACCTCGTCTTTTTCGCTGCTGGGTGTATATAGATCAGCTATCGGCAACTAACACAACCACAATATGGGTTTGTGTTGGTGAGTTGTTCTCTTCCCTCTCTCACTGTAGTGAAGGAAATTGTTGTAAAGATTTTTTCATAACTATGAACAAAATTATAATATAATAATATTGGAAATATTACTGTTGTGCGCGTGGCAATGCACATTAACATATAAGAACTCATTTTTACCGAAAAAATTCATTTCTTTTATTGTCTTGCTAACAACAAGCGTCGACACAACTGCGTCGGACGAATGCTCAAGCGAGACTGATTCAGTTTGTTTGTTTTCGTTCAATGTGTGTGAGAATACATGTGTGGCTCTCTCGCTCATGTTGCACAAGTGCGCGCTCTCGCCGATCGCTGATATAGATATTGTCATAAAGGGTGTCCCAACAAGATCGCAATTTTTAAATTTTAAATAAAACACAGATATTTGAAAAAAAAACCCGTGAAACTTTATTATATCATAAAGTAGACAGAATGAGGTTATGTATGGAACAATATATCGTGCAGATGGCCGCCGCGGCTTTGCTGGCATGCACGCGATCTTTTAATGAAATTTTCAATGACCGTTTCGCATAAATGCTGCGGTATTTCATTAATGCAGCGTCCAATTTCCTCTTTTAAGGCTTGAGTCGTCGTCGGCTTATTCGCGACTTCAAAAAACCCCAAAGAAAAAAATCTAATGGTGTTAAATCGCACGATCTAGGCTGCCAATTCCGATCTCCAAATCGCGAAATAACACGACCGGGAAATGACTGATGCAGCAATTGAATTGTTTCTCTGGCTGTATGACATGTGGCACCGTCTTGTTGGAACCACATGCCCTCCACATTCATTTCTTCAATTCGAGGCAAGAAAAAACTGGTTATCATTTCACGATACCGAACACCATTGATTGTTTGCGCTTGACCTGCCTCATTTTCATAAAAAAAGGGCCAATGATTCCTCCAGCCCAAAAACCATACCACACAGTGACACGTTGAGGATGCATTTGCTTCTCGTGAATCACTCGAGGATTTTCCTCACCCCAAATTCGACAATTCTGCCTATTGACGAAGCCATCAAGATGGAAATGGGCCTCGTCACTGAAGATGATTTTAGCGGCAAAATCAGCATTTTCATGTTGTCTCTCCAATACCCAATTAACGAACTCCCTTCGCTGTCCATGGTCAGTTGGCTTCAGTTCCTGAGTCATTTGAACTTTGTATGCATGAAGATGCAAATTTTTCGTCAAAATTCGCTGTATAATGGATTTGGAGACACCAATTTGCTGAGCTCGGTGTCGAATTGAGGTGGATGGAGTCCGAGCGACATCATCACGTACAGCTGCGACATTTTCGGTCGATCTACCTGGTCGATGGCGCGTTGTTGTCTTTACATCACTAACAGACCAAGTTTCGACAAATTTATCCATTAATCTCTTTACAGTTGACTCTTTTGGAGCATTATTGTGACCCCAAATTGATCGCAATTTGCGAACTGTAGCCGCAAAACTTTCACCATTTTGGTAAAACAATTTCACAATGAGAATGCGTTGTTCATTCGTGTAGCGCTCCATTTTTACTAACCTCGTACCTTCCACTAGCAAACAATAACAATTTTTCAAATGTCAAACGTTCTTGTTGGGACACCCTTTACTTAATATTTATGTGATGTGCAATTTATTCACATAATTTTAAGACAAAAAACAATACAAATTTGTTAAAATTTTTATTTAAGGCATTTAAAAAAAGAAATAGCTGTAAAACTTAGGAAACATTTTGACTTTTTATAAAAATCTTCTTCTAGAAGCTAGCGTTCACTTTTAGTTGACCATTGCTGTTATTTCCAATGAAATAAATTGTTTGCCTTATCTGCAAATTTCCGATGAATAAGAGGTACTTTGCCATTATAAACTCGATCAGCTTGGCTTGATACGTTACCTTTTGCTCTGGAAAGATCGAAAATTTCCTGCCTTTTTTCGAACACAATTGGTACAGGAAAGCATTTAGAATATATTGACACGAATAAACGTATTTGGGAAAATCTTCAAAAAGTGCCCTTTAGGAAATTGCATATTTAAATAATAGAAGGACAAAAATGACCTTACAAATTAATGAATACAAACTACAAATGAATACTACATATTTGTATGTCAAAGCGACCTTCAATGTAATTAATTACAGAGAGAGGAATAGCTTCGACTCATTTTATATGATGATTGAGGAAATGATTTCCCTTTATTATAAAGGCATTCAATAAAAAAAATCAAAATGTACAAACATAAAACTGTACATGTACTGCCAAAAACAGTACGTCTTGCAATACAATAAAGTTCAGTGAATTTATTCATACATTATATGAACAATATTCATTGAATGTCAAATAATGTTGTGAGTGCAATTAATGCAACTGGATGATCACCGATTAACTACATAATGTGGGACTGATTAATTGATTGTATGGTGTATCCACATAGTGCAACACTTAATACGATTGGAACACATAAATCAAGAGAAGGACGGTCGGTAAGAGTAGGTCTACTCGTATTTTATGTTTGCCACAGCACCAATTCAAACAAAGTTTCCACCCACCGTATCGTGGATATCATTGGGTCTGCAGTTACTGCTGGCGATTCATTCCGCCGGCTTTTGTAATAAAGTAAACTTTCTTTTCATTGTTATAGAAGAAATTACTATGTACAAGTTTGTATTTATGTATATATGTATTCGAATGTATGTCTGTCGGTTTGTTAGGACGACAAAGAACAAGTACTAGTAATATGACGACAATAAAGAAAATCTCCCGAGAAAGATGATAAGGCAAGAAGTAATAAAACTTTCAAATTACTTTTTTCTCCTCGTTCGGCGAAGAACAACAAGAACAAATGTTGTTTGAAGATATTGCAACATTTGCAGACACGCACACACTGACACACAATGTCAAGCCGTATTCTCCGAAGATTTCAGCAAGGAGAACAGGAATAGAGGCATTAAAGCCTCCCAACAATTGTTGACCATACTTTACTCGGAGGATGGATGGATTATAAATTATGAATACACACTCTCGGTTGGTTGTGGTTTAATCACTCAAAGCATGAAAGGCACAAGCCAAAGGAACAAAAAATAGCTCCGTCTTGCGAATGAAGACCACAGATAGGCGAGGGGGGACTGACGCCAAAGGGTTTTCGTACTAGTTGAATCGCTTGGGGTTTGACAAATACAATGAATTCAGCTACAGCGTTGGCGAGCGGAGTTTGAGGTCACACCGAGCAAAGGAAAACAATAGAAAATTAAAAGACATGATACAAATAATGTCACATTGTGGACCATTGGGACGTTCAGGCAAACGTTGCAATGTGAGGACATACATACAATAGAAATATGTAAATAAATGTACATACGCACTGGTAAACGTAATTATTAGAAAGACTCGAAATGCAAAATTTCATTTCTGAAATCTACAAATCGAATGAAAATATATCAAGGTAAAACCGCTAGGGAGAGCCATAAATATACTGTGGAAGGCAAAAGTGCATATTAAAATAAATTAATACTAAACTTTATCTTAATACTTAAACACAAAGAATAAAACAATTTAATTCTAATAATTTAAATGTGACACAAAGCCCACTAAAATGTTTAAAAGGACTAAATGTAGACAGTATATGTATTTAAAATGAGAGTTTTAAGTACCGAAATTGTATTCGCAAGACACAACAAATTGCAATTTTGATCCTCGTATATTAGATTCTTGTTCCATCGTTCCATCTAATATGTATACCTTTTTTAAATTTATTGAAATCCATGAAAACGGCTTCTTCTTGTACCTACGAAGCTTGAGTCGTTTTTTTAAATACAACTTTTTATTACTCCCTATTAATAAAGCAAATAACACACTGACCAACTTTTGACAGCTATAAAACATGAACCAACTACATATATCTTAGTCATTTCACAACTATTGTATAGTGATCACCAGGGCCAACACAAATATGCCCGGAAAAACTAAAAATATGCGCATTAGATAAGCATGAAAAACACTAAAAAATGCCTTTAAAACTGATAAAAAATGCACAATAGATTTTGATTCTTGTTTATTTTATTCACTGAATACATTTATTTTTTTAATAAATATTCATCACAAATAGTTGAAAATTAAATGAAGTTATTTTTAACATTACATTTATAAGATTCAGACTAAAGGCCTGCAGCGTTCCATTCATTCTACTTGTACAAACAGATAAAACAAGTAAGAACCTGATATTATCGGTACAAATACAACAAAGAGTAGAACAAAACATGTGCTCATGCGTTTTGGATTGAGAAGATCGCGTACCATCTCTTTCTCTGGCTCTCATTGTAGTGGAAAAATTTTTTCTCTTTATCTGTTCCACTCAGTGAAGTAACTGTTGTTCCTCTTTTTTAAATGGATATATCCATTTAATATAGATATTCCAGATCGTACGCTTTGCGTTGATTATGTTTTCTTACTTTTTTTTATTCTTTTTACAGAAAGTAATGGCGTAAGTTTCATCTGTAGCAAATTTTAACAAAAAAGAAAACAAAATTTCGCTCTTTGTTCTTTATGCTTGCAGCGTCACGCTCTGCACATATTCCAAGCACAGATAACAAGAATACCGATATATCTGTTTGTTGTGTATGTAATCTTACAAGTATTTTTGATACTTGGTATTTTCACTCTCTCATATATATTCTATCGTTATCTAAAAGAGAAATATTCCATACGCACTCAATCCAAAGAGAGCGAAATAGATACAAGCAGATATAAGAAAATTGAACTACATACAACAAGTGTGTTTGGATGGTTCTTTGCAGACCTATAATTCAGACTATTAATTAATTACGCCACTGTAAACAAAATTACACGAGCGAAGTCAATGGGGAGTACTTAATCTTTTAATGTATAATAAATATTATGTATACGCCTTCACCATAATTTTTCTGACATATTATTGATTTCCGCTATTGAAATCTTAATCAATATTATGTATATGAATATATGTGATTTTAAGAAGATGATTTATAAAAGAAAGGATTAAACTGTCTTTGTGTTTTATATGAGAAAAACGGGAATTTTTTCAAATGTATACATATATTTTCTGAGGGAGTTTGAGAGTCCAAGTAGTATAATGTGTGTTGACATTAAAAGTCCCACCGCCCATTGTTTCAACGTAAAAATTCGCAATGCTATCTGCTTTACCATATTTGAAAAGTTAAATGCTAATTGACTGACCATTTCTCTTTGGAATGGATGGAACTGGTGGCAACGCAACGCTAGGTAGAACTCATTAAAATTCTTGAAAACGGAATACACTATTTTATCCTATCTTCCTTTTTAATGAAATAATTAGAAAATTACAAAAAAATAATAAAAAAAAAAACCCGAAATCCCCCAAAATAAGCTTTTATATGCATAAACCCCCAAAACATGCCGGTAGGACTGTTATATGAATTTGTATATGCGAGTATGCATTGCACACTTTTGTTGGCCCTGGTGATCACACATTGAGCCCTTTTCGCGATTGGATGCTTAGTTTAAGAGATAAAAACAATTGGAAGATAGATTATATGAATATGGACGGCATCCCACCCATTTTAAGCTAAGAGGAAATTTATCTACTTTCGTATTGCAAAAGGAAATTTCAATGTAGGTGCCAAATTTCCTGAGGTATTTTATTTGAAATTTAAAAATTATGCCAATTTGTTTTGTAATAAAACATACACAAAATTGTTTAAAGTTGCATTATTAAAAATTTTACCTTACCATGCTATGAATAAGATATGGGGGAGATTCTCGGATTTGATGGAGTAAACGATTCTATTTCAGACTCACTCAAACAGGATCTTCAGTTTTACGACGATTCCGAACGTAAGCTTATTGACAATTGCTTTGCTTGTGATTGGGCTTAAACTTCTATAATCGCGTGTTCTATCCATCCTACGAAGGTGGTATCAATTATAATAATCATTCTGCTTCTTCTTAATTATTCGGCAAACTCTGTTTCAAATAATGCTTTCAACAAAAATCACCAATCTCTAAAACATTCCTTCAAAATATACAATGTTTGTACCATTTTGAAACTTAAAAACTAAATCGGGAATAAACTTAATAAACATGAGTTGTCCACATTATTTTTATGTAACCCGTGTGCTGAGATTTGTCGGCAGTAGTATACATCTTCTGGGGAAGTGTTTTTTTACATAATAACATGTTTTTACTGCGCTGTCTCGCTTATTATCATTTGAAAAAATGCAAACTGTTGGCCACTCTATATTGGCCGTGTGTGTGATGATTACCCAAAAGACCGACAACATTTGCTGGTACTTTGATCTGCGCCATTCAACCTCGCACTACTGACATTCAGATTCCTCTAGTATCGGATGTGGGAAAACTTGTCACCAGCAAACATGAGCTCCTTGGAGGGACCACTGTGCGTCGACCAACCGCATTTTTCAACAGTTTAATTTCGGTTTTCCAAGAAATATGAGCCGGCCCCAAGCTAAGTACTCAAATGTGTGCGGCGGAAGAGATACGCAAGGACAGCGAACTACACAGCCACACAGATATATATACATACAAACATGTGGATACCCGGTCGCACTTGGTGGTGGCGTATAGGGCCTGCATCTCGCCTCCTTGTGCACTGACAGCTGTTTGGTCAGCGTGAAATTATTTTAATGAGTTCGAAAGTCAAACAATTTGCATTTTGCTTATATAACGGAAACATTTCCCCAACTTTAGCTGAGCCCGAATTATGATGGTGTCCTTGCGGATGTAAGGGCGATGGTATGTGTGGTCATGTTTGCTTTGAAGCTCTGCTGTGAACGGCATGGCCATCTTGTGCTACGGCAGGATTTGTGGGTGTAACAGTCGGGCGGAGCGCAGCTGTTAATGGCGATGGAGGAAAAGTTTGTTCAATGCTCTTAAGCGTTAAGCGAATTTTATATGAGTTAAATTACTTTGGATTATTAGCCACAAAAGTAACATCAATTAGCACCACAATGTAGTGTTTACACTAACTAATAGAAACCAGAGCGGCGCGTCCCTCGTCCCTCCAATAAACTTTTCCCAGAGTGGCAACGTCGATGACGTAGTTGAGGAATCTCTGAAGCTGAATCACTTGACCTCTGCCCTTTCCTCAAATTAAACATAAACCTTCTCGTTGTGTTTAATTGGGAATTTATTTACCACAAAAATACCCATGTTACGAGCAAACTTTAAACTTTCGAAGCGCTCGGTTGTACAATTTGCATTTGGGCACTGTGTGTCGTGTTGTGTGTTCCCCGAACGGCAGCGAATGGACCAAGTCGCTTGGCCAAGTATTGGAGCACTGACTGAAAGCAACAAAAGTTATTTACTTTCTTTCACACAGCAGCGACGTAAAAAAGAGTACTCGAGGAAAAGGAACTTTGTTGGACGCAAACCGCATCGCCATGTTCAAAGCGAAGACTCCCGAATCAGTAGAGTCAAAGCAACAACGGCAACAGTAACTTCATTATCCTCAAATAGACCACAAAGAGTTTGCTGGCGTTCTTCTTGCTGTTGTTGTTCTTGCTCTTATCAGGCCGCATCAATAAGCCCTCGTTGTTGTTACGCCGCATGTACACTCACACACCAACACGCATACAAACTAACGTACACACATTAGGGTGATCATTGCAAGGCGTATTCCAATTCAACGCCTGAACTTTGCCAAAGTATGTATTGTCTTAGTAGTAACGACAAGCCACAAATTGCAAGCAACATGTCAGAGAGTGTTTTTGAAATGGTGCTTTGGGAAAGCTTTAAACCCGAGTGTTGCTTATAAGTAACAGTGTCATTATGGTTAGAACAGTTTTTTATTATGGGGCATTAGATTTCCACCGAATTGACTTTATTTTGTAATGAAATTAAACTTGAACAATTTTCCAATTTACTAAAAATTTTGAGACTAACATATACTTTTTGCACTTTACCCTAAAAGCGGATTAAGAACAAGATGCAGGAGCACTTTGAAATTCCAATAATGGTTTGCCACCCTAATGTACTTATATAGTATGTGTGTTTCGAAATGTTCATCAGGATGTAATAGGAGCACCGCATAAACATATTTGCGGGACGAATGGGCAAAATATGTTCAATCCTTTTTACACCCTTCATCGACGGGGATGCTGGCAACACTATACGTTGTGTGTCCGTCCAGAGTCCCATGTTGACGTACACGCAGCCCTCCAGTATGATGCGAAAAATGCATACCCTTGAGTTTTCTCATCTTTTTTGGAATGGCAAAGGGAGAACAAAGCCTCCACTCAACCGAATACATCACTCCCAGTTATTATTTATTTATTTTCCTTTGCCCGGGTACAAATAGATATTTATCTGCCCATTGGCAGTCATGACCAGCTCGTTAGAAGGCTTTGTTGTTTGATGTGGTTCGCCGTCTCAGCCAAATGCGATTATGCCCAAAGAAGCCAAATCGCCAAACAATCTATGGAATTTGACAATGGGGAAAGCAGGGCGGCGGAACGGATGTCCGAACAAAGAACAGTGGCCCTTGTTGGCAAATCAACATTTGTATGTTCATGTGAACACTAGCTAGTTAAAAGTTTCGTAGGACCAAGATGATGTGGGCGTCAGCAAAATGAATACTTAAACATGTATGCACATACATGTGTACGAATTTACGACGCATTTGATTGTTCATACTTTGCAACAACAAAAAAAAACCAAAATTATGTTACAACAAATAGATATGTAAATTGGCATAGTGCACAGTAAACTATCGAGTTATTTCAACAGAAATAACTGTTGCGGTATGACCACACAATTGAAATGAGCGCAACGGTGTGACAATTTTGTTTCCAAAAAATAAAGGAACGACGTTTTGTTTTAGCAAATAATGTTATGTTTTTTTTTTGTTTGTTATATCTATGAAGTTTCTTTTCAAAGAAGATTGTAATGATGTTGTACGTACTTTTTATAACCAATATTCCGTAAAATATTAAAGAATTTTTCAACGGTTGTACTTTAAACATACGATGACAAATATTTAATTCGTAAAGAAGGTGCCACGGTGTCATGTCCACCGTTATGATCCCAACCATCTTCAGCTGGAAACTGGGGCTGATCAAGGCAAGATGGTTAGAACATGAAACTACAATGCCCTGTCACAGCCATCTACATATGAGAGAGCTACCGCAATTGTGCAAGTTAACACGCTTCTACTTTTAGACTCAAACTTATCGACGTATTCTAAAGTCAGCTGTTTGAGAAACTTTTACTAGACTTGACGATTGACTCGACTACTCAGAAGTTGCAGAATGTGATAAGCTCTCTCATATCTCATGTCTTGGCTTGCAAAGGAAATATGTGCAACATAAGTTTTATATTTGGTTAGTTTTACTAACTTCCTTAATTTTTTCTTTACACCCCATGAATAAAATATGGGATCCATTCTCGCGTTGTTGTGAATAAAGACGCTTTCTATTTTAAGACTCACAACAAACGGCACCTACTTGTTTATAGACGAAAGCGAACGTTAGCTGTTTAAAACTCGACACTATTCTGCGGTTAATATTATGATATTTATAGGTAAGTAATAACCTATGATTTATTCAAATGTATAACGTTTTTTGGAGCTTATTATAAAATTCTGCTTGTTTGAAAAAAAGTCTTATCAGAAATCAATTTAAAATTGTCTAACGGCAATGCAATGCAAAGTATAAATTACCATGTATGCCGAGCGGCACATTCCACAATGCTATCATTGACATTTGGTCATCGTGATAACATTCCATATTATGTAAGTCCAACATAGATCAAATGAATTTCTCATACTATCCATAAGTATGTCTGTCCTGCATGGGTTCAAGCAAAGTTTCAAATGTGATTTATACAATGTGCCTCCACTTTCTGTTTTTTGTAGCTTCGACTGACTTTCATTTGAATCTTCGGCGATGATTGCAATCGGCTGTCAATTGACATTCAAAGTGATGAATGTCTTTGCCAATATACGAATTTAATAGTAACTTACTGTGTCGTCTCGTTCACACGGATACACGCCAACCTGAACGAATGTATGTATGTGTGTAACCAGTAGCGAAATGTATGCCTAGAAAGGCCTTCTAGAGCCATTCTGTAGGTTTTGTGGCATCATTTTCGATTTTCTCTAGGTCCGCTTTCGTTTCTCATATCGATATAAATTTACCTTCTAAGTGACCTTTGTAACAGACGACTGTTGTGGATAAACGTTGGCCAGTACATTACATGATTTCTTTATTTGTATTACAAAGTACATTTGTATATTAGATATTTAATATTAGGGGTATCCATAAACACACAATTATAATAATGACAACTAAAACCAGCGCATACTTTTGCAGTCCCATATCCGCTGTCTACCTGAAGATATTGCTTCTATTGGAACGCCATTTCACAGTTTGTATTTATTCATATCATCTATATATATAAAAGGCTTGGGTGACTGACTGATCATTCCCCAGGCCAAACGGCTAAAGCTAAAATCGTGAAACTTGGAATGTATGTTTCTTTTATGACGCAGGCGCGCACTAAGAAGGGATTTTTGGGAATTTGGACTGCAAGGGGGTAAAATGGGCGTAGCACCGCCCCATACAAATGGAATTTTTAAATGGCTGTATCTTTTAAACCATTATAGGTACGAAGTTGAGATTTGGTATGTATGTCGTTCGTGTAAGAAAATATACTTTGTTTGTGGAAAGTGGGCATTGCCACACCCCTTTTTAAAACATAGTTATATTTGCAAAATAAATGGACCGATTGCAATTGAATTTTCTTTGTTTGATACTGTCCATAGGGACTCTATAATAGGCTACATGAAAAAATAATTAGACAAAGGGGCGTGGCACCGCCCACACAAACCGAAATTTCAATCGGTCGTATCTCAAGAGCCATAGGTATGAAGCTGAGATTTGCTACATATGTTACTAATACAAAGAGGATTACGTTTCGTTGGAAAATGGGCGGTGCCACGCCCCTTTTGAAAAAAGCGTTATCTACGGTGCGCAAAAGACCGAAGCGCTTGGAATATTTTTCTACGTGCGGCTACTGATAGATGAATTTCTGCTGCTGCTGCCAATTAAGAAGAAGACACTATCCGCAGGCTATAGCTGTAATCGTATATGGGCATGCTTTCTATAGAATTAGAGGGAGTAGCTGTCAATTTTAGTTGAGCGATACGAATGTATCTTTTGAAATTCGAACTTTTAGGGATAAAAAGGGAATAAAAGGGATTAAGCTACAATCACATAAATGGAGTATTCGTTCGTTTTATGAAGCGTTTACCGGTATTGCTTAAATTCGTATGAAAATGCAGTGTATGAACGGGTGAAGCAACGCGAGCCGGGGAAGCTGGTATTTGATATACAGATAATATTCGATACCAAAAAGTACAATTTATTTTATCAAAAAGTACATTTATTGTACTAAAAAATACATTTATTGTACCAAAAAGAACATTAATAGTATCAAAGAGAACTTCAATGGTACCAAACAGTAGAATTTATTGTATTGAAAAGTACTTTTATTGTACACAAAAATAACTATTAATTGTACCACAGAGTACCTTTTGTGTACCAAAAAGTACTTTAAGTGTACTAATAAATACTTTTATTGAACCAAAAAGTTCTTTAATTGTGCCAAAAATTATTTGTACTGTATCAAAGTGTACTTTTATTTTTGATCAAAAAGTACTGTTGTTAAAGCAAAGATAAAGGTCTACAAGAGTTTTTTCTTAAATTCATAATATTTTTAAATTAAATTTGCTGACACTTTTGACAACATGTTTTCCAGAGTTGTGTCACTAAAGTTTAAGGACTATTTACACTACGTCAGTTTGTTTTATCAACATTTTTGGCACAAGGTCGTCAGAAAAAAAAGTATGTCGGTAAATTCTGATAAAACAATCTCAGTTACACGATACTAACATATTTTAAAGGAAAAAACTGGCAATGATGCCAATAGTGTAAATGGGCGTTTAGAGTACTCGGTAATGTAGACATGAATATACCGACAAAATATATATTTTCTGCCTACGGAAATATGCAGGTGAACATTTTATTTCCGATCGGTGGTCCGAAGGGAAAGTGGAAAAAATGTGTTTAGGACTATATAAGGTAATATTTGTATACAGATAGTACTTGATGCTAAAGATATGAATTTGCAGACGAATGTTTTAATATCGGTTAGTAAGACGTTGTTAGTTTGATCAGGTTAAGAAGTATCTTAAGGTAACTAATTGTTTAAAGAGCGTACAAGAACGACGCTATAGCTTGGCTTTTTAAGTAGGCGTGCTAAACATATTATAAGAATTCGTCAAGTAAGCAATAGCGAAGCATTGCCGGGTCCACTAGTATCACATAATAATGTTAAATACGCCACGCAAACTTTATGACTGTTTTCCAATTCTATATCACGTTGTTCATATTTGACTCCATCAATTTAGACTGTTGATTTCCTGTGTTTGGTTGCCATTATTCATATATACATACTATCTATGTATCATAAAGTCCTTGAAGACCTTTAATAACCATGAAATTGTTGCTTAAAAAACATTTACATATTTGTATTTACATAAAAGTTATGGAGGAGACATTTAGAAGGCCTTTCATAGCAGATGGCAAACGAATTCCGCCACTGGATAATGTGAAGAATAAAACAACTTGTACGAATTTCGGAAAAACGGTGTCAAATGACGTATACGCAGAGTGGAGCAGACATCGATACAAGTAGCACGGCAGTGCCTTCCCAGCGGATCTTCAATTGGTTGGGATGGGACGTGCAGCAAATCAACTGTATATCAGTTAGTTATTCGTTACCGTATGTGTGCGTGTGTGTGTGTGTGTGTTGGTGTGTGTCTGTGCAGGTTCTGACTCAAGTGACTGTAATAAATCAAGTTGTAAAGCTATAGAGCTAAAAACGCTTCATTGAGAAAACATATTTATGTAGATTACCTCTTCAGAGGAAAGCTTAGGAGGGGAACCAAGAGATGCTGCCAATGAATATTTTATGCACACTTTTTTGGCTTTGTGTTCCTTAAATACTCATTGATTCTTGGCCTTTGGAAAAGTTTCCGTTCTCGCATTCCTTTTGTGAATTTTAAAGCGAATAGGAGGGGGTTGGGGTTTCTTGCCGAGAACAATAAAAAACGAATTCCATCGAAAATGAAATGGGTGCGAACATTATTATTCGATTAACATGTTTACGGGCGTCAATAGCCTCCACAGGCACTCACACCGACTAGCGTTACTTGCGAACGTAACCGAGCCACTGGAATGGGTTCGACTCGTGCCCACGTGCCCAATGCGGAGTTCGTCTTATGAATGAAATTCCTCAAAGCCTTTGGAATTGCGGAGAAATATGGTCTTGGCCCGCATTTAAATGTTATGCCTGCAGATTATGCAACAACACCAGCCAAATGTGTAAGCGAGTAGTGGAGCATTTGTACATCCGTACCGTGGATCGTCTGTACATACATAAGCCATAAAAAGTTTATACTTTTTCACAAAGTATATACATATGGCCGTACATTCATCCGTCCGCACATAACTGAGTGAAATTCTCATAATAACAAAAATGATGTTTGTTCGTGCCTTTTTTTCGTATTCTGTTATTCAAGTTACTTTGCCTTTTAATAACTTGGAAATATTATGCCAATAAGAAATGTAACGAGTGCCATAAAAATCATGCCATGCTCCAAGTACAATCGGGCAGTAATGCCAGGAATTCTCGGCACTGCTCACTGGTGGCTTCGACGTCTCATCCTTTGCGGTGCATCGGGAGTTTGTTTGCTTTACTCTTGTTTTTTTTTTTGTTTTTGTTATTCTTCATTCCTTAAAGTTGAGGACCTTTTGCATCCGAATATTGCAGCAAGAGCCTTGATTTGCCTTTGCTACCATGATGTTGCTTCTGTTGCATGATTACGGGACATTCGAGTGCGCCCTTAATTGGCTCGCAGAGGCATCATAATAAGAAATTGTCTTCTTTCTGTTGTTGTTGTAAAGACCATATTCCTATTTAAAACGAATCTATGTAATGAATAAAATTTAAAAAGTTTATAAAATCTAGAAAAAAAAATGTGCCATCTACTAAAACCATATTTTGTTGTTGCTAATAACTATTACAGCGCATCGCTATAAATCAAATCGTAGCTATGTCTCAATGTATATGTTTCACTTGATACGGAATTAAGTGTAACACAAAGCAGAAAAAGTGGCCAATGCCGTGCCGAGTTTTCAGAGAGAAATTAGTATCAGTCAAGGACATCAATGAGAGAAAACGATTTCTTAGCTGTTGTTGATTGTAGTAAATACTAACTGCTCGCAAGAAACAATTTTTTCTAAATAAAAATCTTTTTAACTAATGTATGACATAAAAAAATTATAAGATATAATAACTGGACTATAGGCACCAGAATACTGCAGACGAGTATGTTTTAATGTAATTTGTAAACTTTTATCCTCTAAGAGGAGGTTGAGTTCTAAGATGAGTAAGATCGGTCAATAACTACTCCCACCTCCAATACAAATTACCTTTTTATGCAGTCTTGCGATCTAAAATTCGGTATACAAGCTTACATTCTCCAAACTGAGGCTTAGTTTTAGGATGAACAAGATCGGACAGAAACGACTCCCATACAAACAACCCCTATTGGGGCTGTCCGTATGTGTATCCCCTTACTAGTTTAAATTGAGATAATTAGGTACAACAACCATACACTGACGCTGAATGATATGTCCAACTCCAGCAGGAAAAGGTAATCAATGAGAATCGAGATATTGATTGCAGAATGCATTATTCATAAGACACGAGATGTCCTAGGAACATAATATATTCTTTTGATTATTATTATGAATTTTAGATTCAAATGACGATTTTTTTTTCATAATTATATTGTCATCAATCGCTGGGTTCACAGGCACAATAATTGATTTTATTCATCTCCAATGAAGACTTATTTTAATAAAATATATTAGCCTTGTTAGCCGTTCAAGACAAACTGAGATATAAATGCGATTCTTAATATGAATCGTAAATTTTGTACGCGACATGAAGGCGACGACAAATAACGGTACATATTCCGAAATCAAAAGCAATCGTACTACTACTCGCGGCCCATAGAGCATGCATATAAAATTTGGTCAAAATCAGTCCAGTAGTTTTTGAGTTTAACGATTACGAACAAATTGAGAAAAGTAATAAACATTTAAATTGTTGTCTATTTGTCCATGTCATAAATCAGATAACCGATTTTTATTATAAATAAGTTAATACTTTGTTTCCAGTTTAAGGCCGATTTACGTGGAACTGCCCATATGCGAATAAAGATGATGCACGAAAACCAAAAATTCCCTCCTACTTAAAGGGCTAAGCTTAAGCATCGTTCTTTTACGCTCTGTAAACAATTCGTTACCCCAAGTTACTAATTAACCTAATAAAACTAACAACGTCTCACTAACCGATATTAAAATCGATATTCAGCAAATTCATACCCAAGCGCCAAGTACTATCTGTATACAAATATTACCTTATATAGCCCTAAAAACATTATTCCCGATTTCCTAACTGCCCTCCGATCGGAAATAAATTGTTTACCTTCACATTCCTGCCGACCTAAAATAAATATTTTGTCGGTGTATTTATAGCTAATTGTCATTTAAACTTTTTCCCCGGCAACATTTTTTTTCTGAAGACTTATTGCTTAAATTTTTGACAAAACAAATTGACGCAGTGTAATTGTAAAATTTACTGACACAATACTGAAAAACATGTTGTCAAAAGTAAGTGTCAGCAAATAAAATTTAAAAATATAAGGATTTAAGAAAAAAAATTCTTTCAGTCCTTGCTCTTTGCTTAAACAACAGTACTTTTGAATAAAAGTACTTTTTGATACAGTAAACATAATTTTTGACAAAATTAAAAAACTTAAAAAAACATTTAAAATTTTAAGTATTTTTTGGTACAATTAAGGTACTATGTGGTACAATTAATTGTTCTTTTTGTGCATAATAAAAGTATCTTTCAATACAATAAATTCTACTTTTTGGTACCAATAAAGTACTTTTTATTGGTACTTTTTGGTACAATAAATTTAAATTTTTGGTACCAATAAAGTACTTTTTATTGGCACAATAAATTTTAATTTTTGGTACAATAAATGTACTTTTAATACACAAAATGAAATTTTTGATAAAAAAAAATTTTACTTTTTGGTATCGAATATTATCTGTTTATCAAATATTATCGCTCTAGGGCTAAAACAGTTTTGTAACGCTCTCTCCGACCACTGGTTTAAAATGCCATCTATATATTCGTGTTGTCGTGTACTATCTGGGTGTCTCTAGGGCTAAAATAGAGTTTTCCACGCCCATTCCGCCCACCGATCCAAAATATACATTTCGTTTGCATATTTATATTTGTGTTGTCGAATACTATCTGTGTATCAAATTGCATCTTCCTAGCACAAAAAAAGTTTGGCACGCCCAGTCCGCCAGTACGGACAAAAATTAAAAAAATTAAAGCCTACGGTAATTTCCAGTTCAGCCGTTTAGGCGTGATTGAGCAACAAACATACAAACAAACAAACTGACAGACATTATCATTTATAATATTAATAGGATAGCTAAAAATTTTTATATTGTTAGTGAAATTATTTAAATCATCTTCAAGTTAATCTGTATTTTTAGTTTTTTTTTTTTTCAAACGATGAAAGAGTACTACATTTGACGCAATATATTTGCAGCATAATGTAATTATACACTATAGAAGTTCAGCGTTGTTTGGAATATTTGTCAAGGCTTTGATTTGACAAATCTCTTAGCAACTCTCCTCCATCACGAGAACAGCCTTTAATAAATGATAGATTACCTATTGTCTTATATGCATTACACTTTCCCCGAGTAGTTCTTGTGTTAAAAACCAAAATAGCAAAGTGTTCACAAATTGTGTATACATTTTGTAGATTGTTCTTACGGAAGTACTGCCCATCAGTTGGAAGTTAACGTTAGTTCATGTGCATCATGTCAGACCTGCAGCCGAAAATTAATTTTAGCTCTGAATATCAAGATTTATACTTTTAAATGTCTGACAGCAATAGACATTTCTATTTCAAGAATAGATTGGTATTCACAATCCTTTGAGGATACTCTACAGACAACAAGATTGTCCGTCCGTATCTTCCATTTCCGCAAAAACTTGCTATAGACTACATACAACGGAAGAACTTTGATACTCCCTATGGCCATAGTAACAGATGCTCGCCAAAGTCAACGTCATCGTCACACAAGGTCTCATGTTGTGATTGCCGTATCCCTCAGCTCACCCTACCACGTCCGTATAAATTTAAATGTTTGTCCTCACATATTTGTCACATGCTGACCACAACGCCAACGGAACATGAGAAGCTTACCTACACCACCTCGCACATACACATATACCAATGTAAGCCATGATGGTATATCCGTTGCAAAGTTCGCCCACCCACTTGAGAGCATTTGAAGAGCGAAACAATTTCATGCTATTTCCGCTTCATATTAAAGTGACATTAAAATGTGCAAACGTGTGTTGATGACTGCGATGACAGAAAACAAAATCATCATTTAGCCTGATTTAGGGTTGTCACGGCCAAAACCGAAAACCGGCCATTGGTCGTATCTCAATGTCGTTGCAGTTAACCAATATGTATTATGGAACTCCAAAAACCGTAAAGACTTCGTGTCAGTCAGTGTCATCCCGCAGAGTCGAATTAGTTTCGCGGGAATACCAAACTCAGCCATAGCATCCAACAATTTCTGTCGTATCGGACTGTCGAATGCAGCTTTGTAATCGATGAACAGATGGTAGGTGTCGATCTGCATTTCTTGGGTCTTCTCCAGGATTTGTTGTAGGGTGAATATCTGGTCGGTTGTGGATTTACCAGGTCTAAAGTCACACTGATAAGGTCCAATCAGGTTCGCCAGAATGGGCTTTAGTCTTTCACATAACACACTAGACAGGACCTTGTATGCGATGGACAAAAGGCTAATCCCGCGATAGTTGGTACACACACTAGGATCGCCTTTCTTAAGCACGGGACATAGGATACTCAGATTCCAATCATCGGGCATGCACTCCCTGAGCCAAATCGTGTTTATGAGCTGGTGCATGCATGTTACCAGGTCATCGCCGCCGGCTTTAAAAAGCTCTGCTGGCAGTCCATCGGCTCCCGCAGCTTTATTATTTTTAAGCCGCGCAATTACCGTGCTGATCCCGTTTTGGCTCGGTGGTGGACAGTCTACTCTATCGTCGATGATTGGTGCGATTTCGTCACTTATGCTGCCTTCGGGAACGAGAAAAGATTGGAAGTGTTCCCTCCATATTTGCAGCACACTCTGAGTGTCCGTGACCAGATTTCCGTCTCCGTCCTTACAGATGGGAATCCCTGGTCCAAAACCTTTACTTTTTACCTTTTGGTATAACTTTCGGGCCACACCTCTATCCCTGTAGTTTTCGATATCCTGGCTCTCTTTTCTTCGCAAGACGGCTGCCGTTTTGCCTTGTATGCAGCATCAATTTCCTCAGACATTTCGCGGCATTGGCTATCTCAGTGGTATGCAGCTTTGTGATGTCTAGCTTCCTTTGCGTTTGATTACGAGTGTTTTTAGCACTACTTAATCGTGTGCGTACCTTGGCTGCAACTAGGTGGTGATCCGAGTCAATATTTGGAGTTGTTGTGTAGACTGAATTTTCCGACTGCTGAACCAAGAGCATCTTCCCTTTTATTTTAGCATTAAAATCTCCCAGAACAATTTTAATGTCATGTGCAGGGCAGCGGTCATATATCTCCTCCAGGCGCTCATAGAATGCATCTTTAATATCATCGTCTTTGTCTTCCGTCGGGGCGTGTTCACAAATCAGCGTAATGTAAAAATATTTCGCCCGGATGCGAATGGTGGCTATTCGGTCACTTAGATGGTTAAACCGCGAGACCAGGTGTCGAAGTCTCTTGCCGACTATGAAACCACATCCAAATCCAAATTACTGCATGGCAACTGTAAAAGATGTCACAGTTCTTTCCATCTCATTTCCTGTATGGCGGTGATGTCAGCCTTGTATTTGTCGAGGACATCCGCCTGTTCGGACATTCCAGGTGCGTATCCTTAAATCATGGTCCTTATATCGTTTGTGGGGGTCGTCAACATTTGGGGGGGTTCTTGTTTTTTCTTTTCTTCGTGTTTTAATAATAATTTTGTTTAAGGAGAGTGGCTTATTAGGCCACCGCGCCCGATCGTAGTTTCTTGGGGGTGCCAAAGCCACTAGGAGAGCCTGTGTTGAGCTTCAGTAACTTCTGTTACCTACTTCCTAAGACGCATCGGTGGTAGCATGCCGATTAGGTTACTCAACAGTGGTCTATTTTATGAAAAAATAAGGTACAACTTAAACAACACGCAGACTTTCGAAGTTTTAACAACTAATATAAAACTCACTACTATTTCGTGGGGGACCGGCCGTGGCATAGTGGTTAGAACACGCGACTACCATGCGGGAGATCGCAGGTTCAAACCTGGCTCCAGTCATCTTAAAAGAAAAAAAATAAATAAAATTTTCTTTCATTGTCGGCTCCCCTCGAATGTTGTTGACAGCAACTTCGCAGTATTAAGCGTCGATTCAATCGTCGTGTCTAGTAAGAGCTTCTCAAACAGTGACGTTCGCATTCGTCGATAAACAAGTAGGTGCAGTTAGTTGTGAATCTAAAAATAGAAAGCGTGTTAATTCACAACAACGCGAAAGCTTTCCCATACCTCATTCATGGGGTGCAAAAGGAAATTAAGTTTTTTTTTTTTTTTAGTTTAAGTTTTAAGTTTACTATTTCGTGTAACATAACGTATGCATGTGTTTTGTTAATATCTTGGATTGTAGTTTTTTAAATATGACGCCTTCTTTACATAATATACAGTGAGCTATTCAAAAATATATAATAAAATACAAAAAATTAAAACTTGTAAGTGCTTTTTTTAATTTAAATACCCATATATAAAATACGGTAATTTCCTGATATGTCTTATATACTGTGTACAGACTTAATTAAAATCGGTTCAGCAGATAAGGCGTGGCGCCTTTTAATACAAATTTAGTAAACTACATCGTCGACATGATTTTTGATGAATAGCATTCTTATCACATGTTGTTATGTATTTTAACTGATTCACTTAATACGCCTCTTGACCTCACACGATGACATATATTATTATATATTCATATCCTAAGGTACAACAAATTTTAATTAACGCTATATATTAAAATCGTACAACATATCGTCCCCTTAATAAAACAATAGTGTATAATTTTTTTGGTGTTTTGAGAAAATCGAGTGTAAAGTTTTCGTTAAATCAGATGTCTATGAAATTTTTGAAGAACAAATTATATACTATTTTTTCCAATGACCTTTTCACGCATTTTGTGAAAGTAGAATTTGACGAAATTTTGACCAGGCATAGAATCAATGGTGGAGATTCTAAATATGCAATAAAAAATAATGGTGTATAAGCACATACACTATTGTTATATTAAGGGGACGATATTTATGTTAACAAATTGAAAATATTTAATGATGCGTCAAAATCTATAATATTGTATGCTGCTCAAATATGGGGTTACTTAAAATATGATGATGTAGAGAAACTGTTCCGTTTTTTCATTAAAAAAATGCTATGCCTTCCAGCTAATGCTCCGAATTATGTGTTATACTTGGAAACCGGGTTTATCTTACTTTATATTTCTTCACTGAAACTACACTTCTCCTATGTGAACAGGGTACTTTCCTCAAGTCCAAAAAGATTACCTGGTATACTGGCGAAAACGTGAATTTAAGTAATACGGTAAATTTTTCTCCTCCCTATAATGACGGTCCTGTATGTCTATACTGGAAAGTTATCGTAGATAGAGTGGCGATTAAGGAGAGAGACAAATTTGTTATCGATGCTACGAATTCCTAGTTTCACGATCTGAATTCTCAGCTTCACTACAGTGTTACGCCATTAATGATGGCCGAATTTTCAGAGCGGGCTACGAGTCTGATTATAAAAGCTAGATGTGGGCTATTGGATCTAAATGCTAGATGCTTCAAGAACAATACTAATGGTATTTGTACAACGTGCAACATGCACGTATAAGAAAATACATTCCATTTCATTGGCATTTGTCCTATTTATAGAGAAATAAGAAGAATACATTTTGGCTATATTTTCCTAGACCATAATGAAGTAATTAATACATTAAATGGCATCAATTTCAACTCGCTATATTTATATCTAGAATCATGTATGAAATTTATAAACTTATGAAAGAAATTGAGGTTTAATCAATTATTATATTCCATTTCCATTACAATTAATAAATTTACATTATATAAAGAAAGGAAAAATTTGATTTGCTAAAAAACTTTTAAACTTTTGTCAATCTGGCTACAGAAGTAAATGCATCGCCAATTATAGTTCATAATTATATTAATCAATAATACTAACACTAACATTAAATTGTAATACATAATATGAATCTATTAATAAAATAATAAATAATATTTTTTTGGCACAAAAACCGAGAGTCGGGTTTCTTGATCACAGTTCACGTTCTACGCGTACTTTTGTATGTCGGTGTGCGAGTGCTGAGTACCTTCAACTGATTGTGGTTGTGTTTATAACGGAAATGCGTTGGACTGACCAACCGGAAAGAGCACTCACTCACTCACTAACCCGGCAGCATGGCCATCGAGATTTGCATGCAGCCAAACATGCCATTGTTGTCCTGGCGCTGCATCCACTTTCAACGATGTAACTGGCCATACGTCGGTTCATCACAATGATAATGATGATGACAAAAACTGATTATAATCAATGCTCACACCGGTGGGATGATGGACATGTTGCAGTTATTGTTTATAACTAAAAGTGACGTTCTTGCCTATTGAAGTGGGCGACATTCTTGTCTCTATAGCGTTGGCATCAGCAATTTTCCCCGTCTGCATTAAGTCTGCGCAACCCCACATGCGAAACAATCAACCAATTAAAATCTGTGTTGATGTCTTGTTTTCTATTAAAAGGCATATAGAGCAAAAGCATCAGCCGAGGAGTTCATTCAGCTTTAAAATACATGCAAACAAACAGGTAAATGTAGCAACAAGCAAAATAGTTAAAGTGTAACTGATTGCGAAGGGTATATTATAGGACTATAAGAGCTATTACATTTTCTATTATGTTCGTTTCTAATTCCCAGAAAAGGATAATGTTTTTTTTATTTGTTAAATAGTTAAACCAGTACCATCACCCAATATAAGATATTGTTTAAGTCTTGAGTTTTTGAAATAAACCGGTTTTTAATTACAAACGGCGTAAACGGCTGTAGATAAGATTTTCTGTCATAATACCAGCGACTAATTTGTATAGGAGGTACCATTAGGGACAGCAAAAAGTGTCCGATTTTTTTAAAGTAAATTAACATTTAATAAACACTTGCCTTGTCAAAATTTCACTATAGATATGTACACAAAAATGGATATACAAAAAAAATATGGGAGGTGAAGTTTGGTTTGTTGAATGGGAGAAGTATTAATTTTCCAAAAATATGTAACTTTGTATGGGAAGTACCAGGAGGGGTGCGGCAAAGGTTTCGGATTTCTAAGGATTTGTCTACTATTACAAGATAATTAAACTGACCAAATTCAAATATCCTTCATTTGGCCGTCTGGAAGTTATGAATGATATATTAATTACCCAAAAATAGGTAATTTTGAATGGGAGGTACCAGAAGGCGTAGGGCAATTCTGTCCATTTACAATCTCATAACTTAGTTTTGAAAAATATTAACACTGGTAAATTTGCGTAAGGATTACTCTAGTTATTCTGCCCACCAGCCATCCAGCCAGCAATCGTCTTAAAAAGTCATGAAATTAATTTGGTCTTAAGATGCATGGGATCTAACACGTCTCCTTTAATGCGTTGCACTTTTTCTTTTAAAATGATATATACTATCATCCCAATTTTTTTTTTTTTTTCTTTTTAGTGTCCTGACCAATGCTCTATAGCTTTTACCATGTATGGAGCTGCATTCGTCACATGTTTAATCCCAATCTTAAATAATTGGTGGAAAATTATTCGTTACATTCAGTATTTGCAACCCTAGCAGTATCCTTAAATGGAGCATGATTTGCTCCCCTTTTTGCAACAATGCCACATAAAAAATCGGCAAAAATTAACAAATATCGATAAATAATAGAATATCGACGCCACCTTCTCCATCTTAGTTTTTGTTAATACATTTTAATTATTAAGTTTTTACACACTAACGCTGAGCGGAAGCACCTACGGTTCTCCCTCACGCACTATTGTACTGACATTATATATCCTTTCAATGCTGGCTAGAATCATTCCGATCTCTACCACATTCGGACCTATTTATATCGCTCGTTTTGTACAAGACCGTCACAACTCAAAATTTGCAACTTTACAGGAGAACAATTTAAAGTTTTTAAACCATCATATCTCAAAACATTTCTTATCTGGATCTAAAAAATCTGCATGCATAACATATTTAATGCATTATTAAGTCAATTATTGACTTGTATTCATCAGATACATATTTTGTTTTTGTGCAGACCCGATTTTATTTTTATATATTTGAGTTGTGACACTGTTGATGCAAAATTAATGATTAATAATGGTTACAAGTCAACATATGACTATATTGTTATAAAAATTTTATTTATTTTAGGAAATAGTACAAAAACAGAACACTAATATCAAAATCACATTAAAACCGGTACAGAAATTACAGTATGGTAAACTGACTGATAAATACCCTCACCCAATGTAAGATATAGTTTGAGTCTTGAGTTATTTAAATAACTTATATATTATTATGTGCCTGCTGGTGGTGCGCCAACAATTGAATATAGGAATTTTGGTCGTCAGAACAAATTCAACAATAAATGTAAAAAGTTCAATTCACTATTTCTGTAAATTTGGTCACTTTGTGTGGTACAATAACGTCACATCTTATTTTGTGTCTACTTTTAAATGAAAATATTTTTAATTTGTAAGTATGGCATTGTATTACAATAATGTCACATTTGAAAATAACACACTTTTGTACGCATAGACTTTTCCATTTTTAATCTAATTTTTGTCTTTAAACAGTTACAAAAATAAATGTTACTTTTTTGTCACAAATTACTTCGCGTGCATTGGTAGACATAAACCAAAATATGACTTTGTTGGTATTAATAAATAGTACTGAAGCGAGTGAGGCAATACCGTTACAACTATCCGTAGTACCGTTATTTTTTTTATAGAGTTTTAAAAGCAGAACATTTCTGTATCACTAACTCAAAAATGCCAAATTTTGAGTTGTGACGGTCTTGCACGAAACGAGCGATATGTATATGTCAACATTATTCGTAATTAGATCCACTTGCTGATCGTACCAATCGAAGGTAATTTTGCGAATTGAAATAAAGTTCCTATCGAGGAAATTAAAACTTAAATTTGGTTTGTTGTTTTTTTTATTTATTTTCATTGGCCTTCCCCCCACACAAAGAGCAAAACATTATTCTTATTGACGTTGACGTCCAGATTTTTGATGGCGTCGTCACACAGTCGGCAAGATCTACCGGAACATTCTGCAACAAAACATTTGTCTCGTCTGCTTATTTTCACTTCTATGACTTAGTTGAATACGTTTGCCGCTTTCCAAATGCTGCTTCACTGGAAATCTGCGATCTGCTGTAATAACTATGAGGGAGATTTTCGATAGAGGAATCTTCCATCAAATCGTAAGTCAGGAAACTCTTCTGCAAGCGCCTTTAGTTTTGCTGCTTTTGCCGTTTTAGCTTTATGCGTCGGTGGTGGTTGAAAACACTTCTTTTTTATGTTTTGTTTATTTCTTGAATAAAACAACGAAAAATTAATGTGAAAAAAATATGAAATATTCTTATAAAGAAATATTTTTTAAAAAATATGCTCTAAGTTTTGAGTAAGTTTGACCGACAACTGTGCTAATGTGATTCGACCAACTTAAGTTATTGTTAAATACTATGCCAAGATTTTTAACATGCTTAACAATTTCATTTTTTTCACCATTTAACAGTATATTAACATCAAGATTAGTAGAAACAAAATTCCTTTTATGAATTAACAGACATTTCGATTTTCGTGGATTAAGGCAGAGTCCATTTGCCGTTGCCCAGGAATGAATTTGAGATAAATCACTATTAATTTGTTCAATATGCTCAAACATAGAATTAAGTGGACAACTTAAATAAAGTTGCACGCCATCAGCGTACATATCGTCCCCTTAATAAAACAATAGTGTATAATTTTTTTGGTGTTTTGAGAAAATCGAGTTTAAAGTTTTCGTCAAATCGGATGTCTATTAAAATCCCAATATCGCCATTAATATAAGTTTTTTGTTCTATAAACTGACCAAGTTTTATTATTTTACGCATCCTTTAAGACCATAATTATGTCAATCAAAACGCAAGTACGCCACATAGGCTGTTTTATTTTTTTAAAATTCGTATGATGTATCTGATACACTATTTTATTTTGTATGGTATACACTGTTTTATTCAATAATTGTACTGTAGCTTTCCAGAAATATTTGGTCACATTTGTAACATGATAAAACAGTAACAGTTAACATACTCAGATTATTTGTCGATAGTTTTGGCAATTTATTGGTACATATTCATTTCTTTGCAATTTAGGTTATTACAAACAAAATATTATAACTAATTAATGCATGCATTGCGTACATCAAAAATTAGTAGAAATTCATTCGTCTTCTTTCTTTTTCTCTCTTACAACTGGCTCATCTAAAAAATTACGCCTATTTCTTCCTTGTAATTTAAAAAAAATGACTGCGAGCCACGAGGACTAACACTTTTTAGCACAAATTTGTGATATAAAAAAGTTTATATTATTATAAGCTATTTTGCGAGTAAAACTTTTTTGATAAATTGTATTTTTTTCTACAGACTAAAATGGAGTATGATGCATATACACTATTATTCTTTTAATAACTTTGGAGAGGCAATTTCAAATAAAATAGCGCATTTGAGCTTACACACTTATTAATGGAAATTTTTGAATAATAAATTATACACTATTTTTTTCCAATGACCGTTTGACGCACTTTGTGGAAGTAGATTTTGACGAAATTTTGACCAGGCATAGAATCAATGATGGAGATTCTAAATATGCAATAAAAAAATAATGGTGTATGAGCACATACACTATTGTTATATTAAGGGGACGATATGTATTTTAGAAAATGACAATTGTTGCGGTAAGTCGTTTATGTATACAGAAAACGGTATGGGCCCTAAAATTGATCCCTGTGGTACTCCTTTTGTACATGGAAGTTTTTCAGAAACACAATTAGCTAAGATTGTGTGCGGCCAGAGAGATAGGATTGTATAAGCTTTACAGCAGTTGGCGCATAATTAAAAAAATGATTTAACTTCATACATAATGTAGTGTGATCTACCGTATCGAAGGCCTTGGAGTGGTCTAAAAGGACTAGAAAAGTAATATGACGATATTCTATCTTCAGATACTTCCAATAAAGAACTAGTACAACTGTGGTTTGGACGAAAACCAGATTGTTTTTCATGCATTAATGAATTAGAGTTGAGGTGTCCACTGATTTGTTTGTGAAGGAGCTTTTCAAATACTTTAGAAAGAAAGCAAAGTATGGCAATTGTTTTGTATTCATTATTAGATTTCGGGATTGGTAAAATTTTAGCATGTAACATTGTTGGAAATGTACTAGTGGTAATGATGGTATTAAAAAAGTGCGTTATATAATTTAAAATAAACGGCAGAAGGATTCGTAGGAACCTCGGATCAATATTGTCGTAACCTGTGGCGTTAGATTTAACTTCACAAAAAACAGGATAAGACATCAATGTTATTAAGTCCGTTGTATTACTTTGCAAAATATTTCCAAAATTGTATAAGTTGTTGTTTACTACGGCAGTAGGAGTGCTGGTAAAAGTAGTGTTGAGCATATTTACATCAACCTGGCAATTATTATTATGTTTCTTTCCAATGCCAATTTCGCGGATTGTTTTCCATTTTTGTTTGGAGTCCAATGCAAGTAAGAATTTACTTGAAAAATATTCGGTTTTAGCTTGTTTAATTTTTCTGTTAACGTTTTTTCTCGCAGCACAATACTCATCTCGCAGTTCAGGTGTTTTAAAACGCTTTCATCTTGAATATGTTATATCTCTTTTTATAATTGCAAGCTTGATCGTGGCCGAGAACCACGGTCTAGCCTTAACAGTGATTACTCGCGTTTTAAAAGGAACGGCAGCATCAAAAATATTTAAGATGTTGTCTTGAAGAAAACAAAGCTTTTCGTCTACTGATAAAATGTAGTATATGCTATCCCAGTCAGTATCATAAATTCTTTGTTCTAATAAATTATAATTAATATTCTGGTCTAGAGCTTGAAATAAATTCCAAATCAAAGATCTAATAACAGACCGAATAAATACAAAAACAATGATGATGATGACGCAGAGCACGGCGAGCCGCAAAGCTGAAATAATGCTTATGGCAAATCTGTTGGTTGCGAAACCAACAACAAAAACATGTTGTTTAAAAGCCGACGGCTTTCTAAACATAAACAAAACAAAACAAGAAAGAAGTTTAGCAAATGGTTTCTCATAGTGAATGGTTGTGAAGTTTTTCGAGGCTATGCATTCAAGAAAGAATTCTCATTTCGATGTGAGATTCTGGTGCATAAGACTTGATGAACAATTTGCAACCATTATACCAAAGTCTGCTGACGAGGATTCGTGGCTGAATCCGAAACAGCTGTACAGACTGCCTGGCATTATGAGAATATCATTCTGCTATAAACTTCTTTCAAAAACACTGGTCTAGAGCTTGAAATAAATTCCAAATCAATATTCTTAAAATCTCTATATGAGTACGTGTGCTCAGAACGATGCGTTTGGAAATTATACGTAAGAAAAATTAAGTCATGGTTAGAAAAGCATGGTGCAGAAATTTGGTCATACAAAAGTATGTTTGAGGAGTTAGAAACAAATAAAAGATCTAGCAAAGTATTATTACTGCGCGAGTAGTGTGTGGGTGTTGTGCAATTGGTTGAGAAAAGGCCCAGAGACGACATGTTTTCTGTAAGAAAATGTTCCGAAAGGATGATAGAGTTAAAATCACCAGCAATAATCACATCGTTGTATTCCACAGTTAAAAGTTCGAGCATATTAAAAAAATTTCCGAAATGTATATTTCGGTTAGGGCGATAAACGCAACCCAGTAATATTTTCTCGTTAAACGAATAAAGTTCAATAAAAATGTACTCGACTTCTTTACCTGGATCAGATTTTATACAACAGTTGGTGTTAATCTGTTGTTGGCGTAAATTGCTACACCTCCACCGTGAGAATATCTATCGGCTCTATATAGGTGATATCCTTCCAAACTGACTAGCGAATCAGGCGTATCCAGGTTAAACCACGTCTCAGAGACGCAAATAATGTCCACGCCAGAATTTTCAAACATTAACCTGAACTCATCTATTTTATTATTTAAGCTTTGCGCGTTGATGTGACAAACCTTTAATCCGTTTTTTTGTTTAGCTAGGATTTTCACCATAGCATAACCAACGTCTTTGGAATGTAAATTTGAGCTCATGCATAAATAAATGTTTAATAAATAAAATATCAGCAACGCTAAAAAAGTATAAAATATTAAAAAATGTGTAAGAAATAGAAAATGAAATTGCAAAAAATGCATATAAATAAAGATGCAGTCTTAGTATTTTGTAAAGATAGTTTAAATATAAACCTAACATTAGAATGTTTAAAAAAATAAAATAAGATTTAAAATCACAAATATTTTTCAAATCACATAAGAATTTAAAATGGTACTGGTTCCTATAAAAAAACGTAACTTATTAATTATTTACTATCTTCATTCTTGCATTTATTTATACAACTACTTCATGAAATGCAAATAACAAATTTAAAAAATTCCAATAAATGACGTTTTCATTCCAGTATTACGATTTTTTATTAAAAAACCTTTCCGCCTGGCATTCAAATTTTCTCCATTTGTGCTCTAAGGAACACGTATTGCATAAACGAGGTCATTGACTTGAAGATCCCCCTCTTTGTGGACCTTGTAATAGGCACCCATGGTGGGTTCTTTTGAATCATGGATCAATCTGTACCTGTAATTAATTGAAAACGAGAATGAAATGTCTGAACGTCAGTATGGCTACAGTAAATACTTACTTCTTAAGTGTTTTCAACGGCTCAAAGTGGGGATTTCTTCGGCACGTCTTTATGTCGATGTTTGGCAGAATGCATCGAAGGCAGGGGGCGCGGTATTGCAGGATACATGACTTTTCACTTGTATTACCAATTTTTAGCCAACCCCAATTATCCTCATCATAGGCTCCTACTTTGTCGTGGCATTGCAGCAATATATTCCCCCGAAATTGTAAATGGTGTACCTGATCATCGCCCTCCAGTCTAGCGTTTAGGTCATCGACCGATTTGTTGTTCATCACCATTATCGGATTAAATTCCTAATTTACTAACTATGAGACAACAACTCCGACATACCAATAATTTAACAAACTTACGCTCTTATCTTCGCCCCAAACATTGTACTCCAACTGGGGTTGCAAAGCTACGTACAGGTTCAGGCCTTTGGGGCGCTTCAGAATTAGTTTCGAAAACCATTCATGCTGCTCATTATCACATTTTATCAGTCGCATTTTATAGCCCTTGCACTGTTTTTCGATAATCGATTTGCCTCGGACAACCAGAGCTAAGTTCAACCTCAGTGGATCATTGTCTGGAGCTCGTATCACTACTATCGTTTCAGTTTCAAGTTCAGTGGTGATATTTAGCATTGTTGGGTAGGTACCGGCAAATGCCACCTTGCCGTGATCATCTAACAGCACAAGAGATCGGTCTCTGAACCCCTGAATACTCAAACCGTACTTATTGCATTGGCCCCTATTGGTGAGTAGAGCGGCGCCCGACTGGACTGGGTATATGGACAGTTCCTTAACTGTGCCTATAAGCTCCCATTTTGGATTTTTCGGAAGATCTAGTCCGCACTTCCTGCGAATTCGACAGTAAAAAAAGTACGTCACAGCTATTGTTCCCAAGCCTATGCCAACTACGGTGATGACGACCTGGTGCCTCATGATTAGTCTTTGACAATGCCCATGTTGCCGAACTGCTGTGCTTGTACAACCTAAGTGGTCATATATATACACTATCTTATCGATAAATACATATAGCCGAAGCAAAGATAATACCAGATCGCTACCAACATATGGTAAACATGTGTCTGTTTACATGCAATCGGCAGCACCCTACGTTTAGTATCATTCTGTGACCAATATCAAAATACTATTTGCAAAATCAAGAAATGACTTTATAGTGAAATTCGCCAGCATTATATTGATACTTCAATCAGTTCTTAATTAAAAATTATAAACCTTTTTGGCCAGTCAAACAACTCGAAATTTGATTTTTGGCACGAGTTTTCGTCAAATGAGCCGAAATAAAAAACAAAAAACATTTTCAATAAAATTATTTTTGGAAAAGTTTGGCCATGGTGGCTTTTAATTCGTTGTAATGAAATAGTTCGATAAACTTGGCCAACGTCTAGTTTAAAATAAAAAAACCAAAATTATGGTAATTACAAAACATCGATTTTGATTTGATATTAGATTTCATTATTTAAACTGTATTGTTTGTTAGTTATAGTCGATCGAATAGATTATATATCACAATTTACGTTAGTGTATCAAATGATACATCAAATTCGGCTAACGATCAGAAAAGTGTTTTTATTGTTTGATATTTTCGGTCAAATTCAGTGTGTCACGCACTAGGATGACGCGTTTCGAACTCCGTGACGAGTTCATCTTCTGACCCCTTTGTGACGAACTGATGCACAATGGTACATCATCAGCTGTATATATATCTACAATTATGTCAAACATGTACATGCGAAGTAGATATCAGCCGAAAATGTCCAGCACCAATTATAGTTTGAATTTGACCTTTAATATTCAAACATGAGAATGTAGGATATTTTATCACCACGATTCCCTTTTTACCTCAAAGCTCAAGCTTCTTTATTTTCTCAAATTTCTTTTTTTATTTGAAAGTACAATCCTTCCGTTTAATAATGGAAAATAATTTCATTTAAATGGCTGCCTCGGCTGGCCATGCAGTAGCCTACACGATCGGTCCAATTTTTAAGCACATTATCGATTGTGTGCAGCTGTATTTCTCCAATGGCTTCACGAATATTGTCCTTTAAAGTGTCAATTGTCTCTGGCTTGTCGGCGTAACACTTATCTTTGAGGGCACCCCACAAATAATAGTCCAACGGTGTCAAATCGCAGCTCCGAGGTGGTCAAACGACATCAGCTCTGCGGCTGATAATGCGATATTGGAACCAAATGTTGCCAATATCCTCCTCTTAAATTTTTGTGAACAAAAATTCGTTCAACATGGCCCGATAACGATCGCCATTGACTGTAAAGGCCACTCCTTGCTCATTTTCGAAGAAAAATGGTCCAATTATGCCTCTGGACCAAAATCCGCACCAAACAGTGACTCGTTTTGGGTGCATCTGTAAAGATGATTTTTTTGGCAAAACATTACTATGACCAAGATGTATCAATTACAAGGTGGTGGCATCAGCTACAACGATTTCACAGCAACAAGAACAGGGGAATTGTTTTTGTATCTTATGACTATGGCTGTTAAATTTAGCTGATTTGATTGTGGTGTTTGTTGCCCGCGAAGAGTCAATAGGTGAAAAAATAAAAAGAAATTAAATTTCCTGAAGCAGTATTGATTGAAATTATGCGATAGATAATTATCTTTTCACACAGTTATTAAAAACAATACATTTCACAATCTTTCATTAAGAATTTGTTACCGAACATGCGAACGAATGTAAACAATATTACAATCGGCTTTATTCCCGTAGTCGTCGTCGACGCAAAACGACGTCGTCTTGTGACGACGCTGTAAAATCGGTATTCTCGCAGTCGTTTTCGATAACTATTGACACAAATTTGGTATCCTGTAAGGAAATGTAACAACGACGTTGAATCGAAACGACTCTGAATCTGTCGTCACAGTTGTTAGTAACGACTTGAAACATTTTGAAGGAATAATTTTAGTTTTTGTAAATTAAAAAAAAGGTTTTGTTTAATGACGTCAAGAATAACAATTTCGAGTAACAAATAGAGGCTTGGAAACAAAATCCCTCATAGGTACAAGGATTTTGTCTAATTTTAAGGGGCAATGTGAGAAAATTGGTGAAAAAAACTTAATTCCTTTGGAGCGCCTTTAAGAATCCTTTGCGGTTGTAGTTACGAATCTGGTCTTCTTTATTGTAGCAAAAATTTTGATATGGGTTCCATCGACATATCCAATAACTCCAGTAAATCCTGTTTTGCTTAAAAAATGTAGTTTTTGCTTCTGATTTGTCATCTTCAGTTACTTCCAAGTTCAGTTACTTCCTCTCTAATGCATTCAGGGTTTCGACAGGAATCTTGCAACTACAGGCTGCACTTACACTTAGGTTGTAAGGCCCCTGTCCAAAGGACCTCAATGTTGCTGACAACTTAATTATGACTGAAACATATGTCCTGAGTTCACTTTTCATGATAGGAACTATTTCTATAGGAACGATTATGTAATTAAATGCTGTTTTATTAAGACTTAAGTAGTTCTCGAATCTAAAAAAAGTTGGAAGGCCGGCCAACAGATAACCTCAAATTACGATTTTAACACCGATGAACATACTCGTTATTTGGCAAGTTTAAGATCATCGGATCATAGTCCAAGTATTATCCTTTCCAGTATAAGATTATTTTTACTTTCCTCATCGCTTGAATCTGAATCGGACACAACAAACATTTCTTCACAACAGAAAATAAAAGTCAAAATGAATCAGCTGATGTACAAATGTTACATCAGCTGTTGTTATTTCTTTCATGTTATCGATTACTAGTCGACGTCGTCTCATAGTAGTTACAGAATACCGAAATAGCATTGATGTGACAACGATGTTGACTCGAAGTGATGTTGACATAAAAACGACGACGATGTCGACGACGTCTACGGGAATAGGGGTGAATATTTCCCAGCGTTGTTCAAGCGTATACACAACCATATTCGTTCAGCGGAAGAATAAAACTAATTAACTGTCAAACCAGACATGAGCTAAGTGTTACCATTCACGAAATAAGCACTAGTTGAAAAAAAAACTTAGATGGCGGACCCGTTATAAGTCAAGCTTATCCGAAAATCCAACTATAGCTTATCGAAAAACTATTCAACAACTTAAAACACCACTAAAAGAAAAAAAATGCAAAAATTTTTTTTATGAAACTTATGATGCAGTTTGATTCTTTGTTTCCGAATTAGGGTAAAACCGTCAAGTCCGGCCATGTCTTCGAAAATTTTTGTCAAAAACTATCAAGAAATAACTTTTTCAGAAAAGAACTTCAAGACTTCAACGTTTTCGTTGCGGAAACAAGGACTTACTCCTTGCTCAAACAAATGAGTAAGTATTTTCGACTTTGGCTATGATGGATGTAAATCCAAAAAATTACAAATAACTTTTCGACATAGTTCTCCTTTTGATTCCATTGTGAAAGCAATTTGCGTGCGATAAGGTCTTAATTCAAAATCCTCATTACTAAGACACGTGGCATTACAAATAAAAATAAAAAGCTTACAATAGTGATATTTAATGTACTTTCACAGCGTTGAAAAAATTGCGCAGATTTCTTTCCGCATACGTTATAAATTCTTTCAAAACAAATCTGGTCTGAAGATTAAATAAAACTTAATTCGTTGAACTACGCATGATTACATTTTTCTTCAATTTAGTAAAGTCTGGACCTCTTAAATCACTGAGGAATGCATTTTGTTTAAGATCGACTAGAAATCAGCAGCTAACATTACCTCGTATATCGCCTTATACTTTTGACCGGTCTTTTAAATTCCGGGTTTGCAGACATTGGAATAAGTACAAAAACAACAATGGAATTTGCTTCCTCTTAATTACTTATTATTTTAGTTTTTATAAGATTACTAGTGGGACCGGCCGTGGCATAGTGGTTAGAACACGCAACTACCATGCGGGAGATCGCAGGTTCAAACCTGGCTCCAGTCATCTTAAAAGAAAAAAAATAAATAAAATTTTCTTTCATTGTCGGCTCCCCTCGAATGTTGGTGATAGCAACTTCGCAGTATTAAGCGTCGATTCAATCGTCGTGTCTAGTAAGAGCTTCTCAAACAGTGACGTTCGCATTCGTCGATAAACAAGTAGGTGCCGTTAGTTGTGAATCTAAAAATAGAAAGCGTGTTAATTCACAACAACGCGAGAAGCTATCCCATACCTCATTCATGGGGTGCAAAGGGAAATTAAGTTAAGTGGGCCCGGCAATGCTTCGCTATTGCATATTAACTTGTAATATATTTCACATTAAGGTCTACAAAGTACTTTGAAAACGGTACTTAAGCTCGAAAATAATATGTTGAGTTTATTAACTTATGTAACTAATTTCAAGTACCTCCTTAACATGGAAGTTAACTAATTAAGTTTTATTGTTTTAAATTCTAAATATGATAGGCTGTATGTCTGTATGTAGGGAGAAAAAACACTTCTTTCACAAATCGGAAACAGAAATGCCTCTAAAGATCAAAATTCAATTTTTATATTTATCTGTAGTAGCGGGAATCGTCTGTATACTAACTATGTCTTTGGGCGAAAAAAATCACTTTTGCTATGCCTTCTCCTCCTATTGACCGCTAATGAAAATTTCGTTTGAAGCTTCATGCCTTTAGCCATAAAAACCTCCTTTGCCATGTCTTCTTCTCATACGAACCAAGAACATACCCGAATACTCTCTATATATTGAATTCGTATTATCATTTTTTGAGATGATTCGGTCACCAACGTTTGGCTTAATAAAGTGATGATCTCACGCGCTGCATGGCACATTACGCCGTCGTGTTGGAACCATTTCTCCTTTAAATAATGTGCAATGACATGATAAATAAAAAAATCAATTGATCGTCCACTTGCTCTAGTTCTTCTACCTGTTGGATTTTATATGAATGTAGACCAAGATCTGTCCTCCGCATTTGCAGAGACGGAGTTGCTGAGAACGGCGTCGGTTCGATAAATGTCCCCTGTCACACTTACGTCTACTGCGTCGATGGCTTCTATTAGCTGCTCAGATGGATGATTATATACACCCTAAACTTCACAAAGGGCTCCATAAGGTTGGCGTACAGAGCGCGCATTTTATCTATAGGATTTATTACCGATTCGCTCTCCTGAAAAGTAATTAAAAAATACATATCTGTAAAGTAAATTGAAAACAAATCACTGTTTTAGTCTGCGCAGCTACCATGTGTCCTAAAATGCCTGGTGTACGGACCATTATTTGATACAGTTAAAAAGTTAAATATTAAAGTACGTGGGCAGAACCTCGGCACTTTTTACTTATTAAGTTCCAAATAGCCTGTTCATTAGGGCGGATTAATTTTTTTGCGTCGAAAAAAATGTGGTAATCGTATACCAATATCGGAATCTACGATGAATTCTTAGAAAATTTCACTAAGAAACAATATGTATAAAATCAATTCCTAGTTCGCGCTGAGAAGCATGAAGATTTCAGGTAGACATATTTTTTTAACAATGAGCAACTATTGAAACCTTCAGACCTATGGGCCCCCGGCTCTAATTTTTACCTACTATTCCGATGCTGGAGACCAAGACGAAGAGAATGTTATTTTTTTGACATTGTTTTCTGTATCCAACACTCAGAGGCCATAACTTTTTAACCAATACATAGATTTGTTCTGTAATACTTCATTTAGTTTGTTTGGAAGTCAGTTTTACGCAGAAGTGTTTGGTTGTTTTATTGGTGAAATTTTCTAACAATTCATCGTAGATTCCGATTTTGGTTACTATTTTTGCGAATAAAAAAATTGGCCCACCTTACTATTCATATCTCTGGGCGAACTGCAATATACTGTGGAATTTTGACAGTTATAACTACTAATTTTAAATGTAACACAGCCCACTTCCACCCTTACTATAATTCATACTGCAACAATAACATATGTAACATATTACATCTTTATACCTCTGATAGTTCATGAGATATAGCCTTTTTTACTTTCAAGTTGTATGGGCGGTGCCATGCTCCTTTATCCAATCACAACTAAGTACAGCCAGAGACTAACAACAGGTCATCAGTACCACTTTCTAAAATTATCTTATAAATCAGTCTATTATAAAAGCCGTCAGAGAGATTTTTAAAAAAGGGCCGAGGCACCGCCTTCTTCCTACCTGGCAGTAATAAATACTGCTTCAAAAACATATATACTAAATCTCATCTTCATATCTCTGATAGTTCATGAGATATAGCCAGCCAGGGACTATCAACAGGTCAACAGTACCACTTGGTAAAATTTTCACATCAATCTGTCTATTGGAAAAGACTGCAGAGCGATTTTTAAAAAGGGGGCGTGGCACCCCCACTTCCACCCTGGCTGTAATTAATACTGCTCCAACAACATATATACCAAATCTCATCTTCATACCTCTGATAGTTCATGAGATATAGCCCATTTGATTTTCAAGTTGTATGGGCGGTGCCACGCCCCTTTATCCAATTACAACCAAATATAGCCAGGGACTATCTACAGGTCAACAGTACCACTTGGTAAAATTTTCGTATCAATCGGTCTATTAAAAAAACCTTTAGAGCGATTTTTGAAAAGGGGGCGTGATACCGCCCACTTCCACCTTGGCTGTAATTAATACTGCTCCAACAGCATATATACCAAATCTCATCTTCATACCTCTGATAGTTCATGAGATACAGCCCTTTTGATTTTCAAGTTGTATGGGCGGTGCCACGCCCCTTTGTCCAATTGGACCGAATTGTAAATCTAAACCACCCGGGGCGCCACCCAAACGCATATAAAAAAATTTATGCAAATCGGTCCAGCCGTTTAGGAGGAGTTCAGTCACAACACACGTACAGTAGAATTTTATATATATAGATTTTTTTAATTATTATAAATGAAAATACTGTTGTATACGAACATATTTTATTTTTAATATTGATTTTTATATACATTTATATATTTTTTGTTAAAGTATCATACAATTGCTTTTGTTTTTTAATATATAATATATAATATACAAAAAATTATTTATTAGTTTAGAGTAGGATGCAATGCTGTCAACCATTCCCGCCGTCATCAATTAACAAAAGAGTGCGAAGTACTCAGCACGTATGTATGTTATACAATAGTAAAACCGGTGGAAACCTTCATCTGTGTGCAGTCTTTGGGTGTATTGGTTGATTAGAAGTTGGTTTTTTTTATTTTATTATCTTTTGTACTATATTCGCTGTTGGAAATCTACAATGCAGATGGGATGTGTGAGAACAGTCGTGGTTAACATTAACACAAATCAATTCTAGTACTGCGAATATTGTGGAGCAAAACGTTGATCTTCATCTTTGATTAGTCGTATCTTTTCATTCTGGTGGCAAAAATGTCAAGTAAGTGGGAGTACTGCCACTATGTGGACTTCTGCTGACGTGCAATTTTTAGATTTCAGCGCTGGAGCCAACAGGACGCTAACCATTGGTCTGGGCGTGGGGGCCACAATGATTGCGGGCGCCCTATCATATTTGTTTTACAAATACATTAAACGCGACGTTATGCCTTTGAAATGGCGTCGAGTGGGTATTTTGGAGCAGATCAATGTATTCCCCGTAAAGTCGTGTGCTCCTTTCGAGCTGTCGGGTGGAGACTCTGTGCTGTGCGAAGTGTTGGGCTGTCGCCTTCGGGGAGTTCGCGATCGCGCACTCATGCTGGTCAATGAAAAACATGAAATGACAACAGCTCGTGTATATCCCAAAATGGTGTTGATACGATTAAAGTTGTTGGGCGAATCAATATTGCAGATCGAAGCACCTGGTATGGAAGTTCTCACTTTAGATTTTTCAAAGTTAGCGGGCGAGGCTCCTGGAAAAGACGTGCACACTGCGGTGTGGGGCACAAAAATTGATGCCATGTTGTGCGGAGAAAAGTATGACCGATGGTTTTCGCAGTACATTTTGGAGAAGGAGTGCGGTTTGCACCTAGTGCATTATCCGTATCCAAAGCCTGTAAGGTCGACAAATGCACGCATGACCAAGGAACCATTTATAGTTCAAGAGGATTCGGTATGAAATAATCGTTTGAGGTGACAGTTGCTATTCCACAGACGAATTGTTACAATTGGTTTCCGACAATATTAAACTGATTGCATTACTATTGTTATTACTCGTTTCGGAATACAGTAACTGCACTTTATTCTTATGATGTATTTTCATTCGGACAATTCAAATAATCTGAATTTATTAAAGGGCACATTCGGTGATGCCACTAGCTACATGCTGATGAACTTGGCCTCTGTCCGTGATTTAGAGAAGCGTTTATCGCATAGCATTGACGCCTTGCAGTTCCGAGGCAATTTTCATTTACGAATGGACCAGGAAGAAGCATATGCTGAAGATAAATGGCAGTGGATACGTATTGGCGACGATGCTGTATTTAGAATTGTTGCGCCATGCACCCGCTGTATATTCCCCAATATCAATGTCAAAACTGGCGAGAGGGATCCCGACGGAGAGCCACTAAAGACGTTGAAGAGGTGAGTGAGAAAATAACAGAAACTAAAAATAAATCCGCCTTACTAATCATTTTTTTCTAGCTATCGAATGTTTAAAAACTATGCCAGTCCAGCGTTGGGCGTACATTTGGGACTGCGGCAATTAGGTGCAATAAAAACCAACGATGTTATTTACGTCGAGGACACAACAGTTGCTTGAAACCTTTGAAATAATATATTTTTTATTATATTTTACTTGCAAAACACTTTACAATGGAATATATTTATCCTAAATTAAATTTTTTAAAAGCTGTCAGCATGTAGCTTTCTTATTTTTAATAATAGCGGTTTTCACCCTTGGTAGTAAAGTACCCTTGTAGACCTTGTTAATCTTGTTAATGTAGTTAATGTACTAACATTTACAACACTGCAACAACAAAATGTATTAGACTACAATTTACTACGCCGTGGTGAAAAAATCCCGCAAAAAGCTATAGTAAACATGTGGGATAAATTTACTAGAATAAAACAGCTGATCGCCAAAAATATTTGCCGGCAAAAATATTTGGTTTGCTTTTTATTTTTACATTTTGTGATAATTATTAAAAAAGTTTAGTAGAATATGAATAAAAACCTTAATTTTTTACATATTTAAGCATTTAAACTGGCAAAACCCAAAATAAAAATCAGCTGATTCAAAAGTTTACAATACACACGAAAAAGACGCTCATGCTTTGTAGTGTAAAATGATAGTAAATTAAACAGAGTTGTAAAGCTAACCCAAAGGGTGAAAACCGCTAATATAATAGTAATAATACAAAATCTATGTTAGTTTTCCCTATAGGAGTTTCGATTTATAAATAGCATTCTGCACATATCGAACTGTAGAAGGCATTCCATGTTTAACGAACATCGTACTGAACGAATTCGCAACTCAAACTTCGGTCAATTTTATTATTATTTTAAGTAATCTCTTACGTTTTCAGAAAAGAAACATTCCTGTTCCATATTCCATTTTTGAAAAACTCGAAACGGCAACCGAAATGGGAAGAATAAATTGATTTAATTCTCAAAATTTTGATAAGATTATGGCAATGTGATGTGAGCTATAGGATTTATTATTACACGAATCAAAGCACGTTAACAGTCAACTAAATCCACAGCATACTCATTACGGTTTTTTAGGTCACAAAAATATAGTATTAAATATATATGTATGTATGTAAATATACATATAAAGGGTTTTCCAATAGCTACTTGACAACTTTGAATTTAAATTGTGAACGCACTATTTCACTGATCATCTAATTGTTGCTTTCTTTTTTTTCAGTAAACTTAACATTTTCGTTATGGTAAAGTACACGAAGGAACAACGTTTGGAAATTATAAAAATGTACTACCGAAATTCGGAGTCGGTGACCGCAACTTTAAGAGCGTTAACTCCAATTTTCGGTCGTAATTCTCGCCCTAGTAGACAAGCAATAACAAGTTTAGTGCAAAAATTTGAGTCTACATATTCATTGTGTGATGCTGTCGTGCCAGTGAGACAACGGCCTGGTCGAAGTTCCGAAAATATCGCTGCCGTTCAGGCGTCCGTAGCAAACGATTCAAATCAGTCGATTCCGCGGCGTTCTCAAGAACTGGGCATCCCCAAGACCACTTTATGGCGAATTTTGCGTAAGGATCTGGGTTTACACCCATACAAGATTAAGCTGACTCAAGAATTGAAGCCGATGGACCATTTGAGTCGACGTACGTTCTCCGATTGGGCTCTGGAGAAGATGCACCAAGATGATGAATTTCATCGCAAAATCATCTTCAGTGACGAAGCTCATTTTTGGCTCAATGGGTTCGTCAATAAGCAAAATATGCGTTATTGGTCTGATGAAAATCCACATGTGCTTCACGAATCACCACTTCATCCACAAAAAATTACTGTTTGGTGCGCTTTGCATGCCGGCGGCGTCATTGGGCCATATTTTTTCGTCGACAATAACGATCGTCACGTTACTGTGAATGGCGATCGTTATCGCGCAATGATTAGCGATTATTTTTGGCCCGAATTGGAACACATGGACTTGGATGACATGTGGTTTCAACAAGACGGTGCCACAAGCCACACAGCACACGTTACAATCGATTTATTGAAGAGTAAGTTTGACGAGCGTGTTATCTCAAGAAATGGACCAGTCAATTGGCCGCCTCGTTCTTGCGATTTAACGCCTCTAGATTTTTTTCTTTGGGGCTACGTCAAATCATTGGTCTATGCCAACAAGCCGACAACGTTGGAAGAACTTAGAGCCAACATTGAACGCGAAATAGCGGCCGTTCCGGCCGAAATGTGTGACCGAGTCATCCTAAATTGGGTCCAACGAATCGACCGCTGCCGACGTGGCCGCGGTGCCCATATGAACGAAGTCGAGTTCCATTCATAAATGTTTTGAATGTATTTCAAGTCGGTAATAAAGTTTTGGAAATATCTCAAACGGTTTGCGTTTTATTTAAAAAAAAAGTTGTCAAGTCCTTATTGGAAAACCCGATATTTGGTATATAATATATTTATTATAAATGATAAGTTATAAGAACCAACTAATTTTACAAACTGACCGAAGGCTTTTACAACACTCCGTTCGTTAAATCAGGATATTGCTGCATGTTGGCATGTATTCAGCAGAATGGGAATAATCGTTTATTTAATACACTTTTGCCAAGCCAGCCCACCACAAGCCATGCTGATAATAACGTATAAGATGAATAATATTATTAGTCCAACAACAACATAAAGGCGAACGTTTTTCCAAAACATTTGTCGGGCGAGATTACGAGATGCTTTGCGGAAAGCTACGGACTGAAACGAAATGTTAATTTAAAAATTTTAAATAAATTAAAATAAATAAATATTACTGTTAGTTTTAGAATGAGATTGTTAAAAAGCGGCTATTTGAGCAAAATCGGACAACTTTAAGCCTTGCCTCAAAGGGGTCAAAGGTCAAATCTATATAAATAAAAATGAATTTGTCTTTGTTTGTTTGCATTTCTTTGAACCGTATAGAGACGAAAACGACTTGATCGATCTTATTGAAACTTTCACAAATGTAGCTGTGTGGTTGGTGGTAAAAATAGTGTATTTCCATTTTTGATAGGTCAAGTGGGCGTAGCCCCGCCAATGGACCCTATTTTTGAAACCTCAATATCTGGAGGAATATTTTTCCAATCGCCTTGATCAAACAAAAAATGGGCGGGATCGGATCAGTGGGCGTGGTATACAACTTGAAACTTTAAAATGCTGCCTATCATGAACTATTAGAGGTATATAGCTGATATTATTGGTACCATATGAAGTACTGCCAGGGCGGAAGTGGGCTGTGCCACGCCGTATTTAAAAGACACCGTTATAATAAGACACCGTATTTAGAAGATACCAAAATAATAGATTGATCGTCCTGAAAATTTCAAAGTATAGTAGATATATAACCAGGCTATTTGGAACCAAGTTAGCAAAAAGGACGAGTCGCCGCCCACACTCGTCTATTTATGACTATTGCATATTTACGAGAAACATATACAATCGAGCATTCTTAGTATAGGATTTACTAAAGATTTACAATATTCCGGTCGAGCATTTTTAAAGTTCCGCAAAAAAACGTCAATATACTTCGCTGCCGCCCTATTATACATACATTTATTTAGATAAGTGTTTCATTATTTATTTTTTTATTGTATAGAAAATTCAATTTTATTGGTTTGGAAGATAATAGACCGTTAATGATCATCATGCTCATCCACGCCTAAGAGACACCGGATTAGAAAATCATTCATTAATTGCGGACTATTTAATATAAGTCAAATTCATTGGTTTTGTTTATTACACTTCTTGCTTAACATAACTCCATAAAAAATTCTGGTTCAGTCAAGTCGGTGACCTTGGAGACCAGCGGAAAGTGTAGTTTTTTTTGACATTAATTTGTTTGGGAATATTCGTTGGTGTTCCGCCATAACCGGTCTGGCTATGTGTGCCGTTGCTCCGTCATGCTAGACCCAAATGCTGTTGAAACAGATACGTCTTCGACACATTAATGGGTAAAAAACATATTCAACATCTTTGAATAACGGTCCCATTGGCACGTACCACGATTCGTGCGCCACCCGGTATTACTATTCAGGTGATTCCTACTTTACCTTCTCGAGAACGCAGAAGTGACTTTGCTATGATTTAAAACTAATGTGCAGGTTATTAAAATGCTAAAATTTAGGTTATCTGTAGAAGTAGTGAACTGTCTATCAGAATAAACTCTCGGTTTCAGTACAACGCGATTCTTCATGTGTGAAATAATAATAATTTAAAAGTGGCTCTCAGTAACTAAACCTTAAATACTTCCTTATGCAATATGAATATAGGTTGTCAATGTAAAACTTCTGCACACATGAAATTATTATAAAAGCTGGGTACTGCGCCCATGTATTCTGGCCATGTATTCCAGCCATGGCCCCCTCATGGGCCAATTCCAAGAGTAACCAGCACCTCTACAGAGACTAACGGGTCTTTATCTCATATGTCCTTTAATAATCGAAGATCTATACATTGATGAACAGAGTACCTTGCGAACAGAAACATGTGGGCGACCCACAGCATTATCACTACTGTCGAATATTGCGGTTACAGAAATAGGAACAAGTCAGTGTACTTCTGTTTGAACCACAATCTTTGCTGACTACAACCAGAATAGCAGTCAATATTCATAATAGTAAAAACAAATAGTTATTATAGTTAGAAATTATTTCGTGGTGCTGATCTTCAAAACCCACAAAATCTCTAATCGCAAAAAAATATGATTGGGAAACATTACAAAGTTTAAATTGTTCTAGTATGTACATAAGGTATAGGAAATTCTATAAAAACAACGTCTAGCATAATCATTACATTAACACTTTTTACACAAAACACGTCGATTTTATAGAGCGCATAATTTTTGATCTACATAGATAATTGTCTATGTTTTCGAGTATAATGCAGAAATATTGTTGTTTGTTTAATCGACATTCGATGTTTGGCAATTATGTGATTTCCTTTGTAATTATCAAGGGTGTGCATTACATAAATACTAAATTGCATTTACAATATGAAGCCATCTACCTATTTAATCTGGTTTAAATTATTGTGATTCAGACCTTATGATGTCGGTTTTGTAGAAGTCATTTTATAAAGAATTATCTTGCTCATGTGCCCAGCAGAGAGACATATCATTATCTACTCCTGATTCCTGACACCAAAACTTCGTAAACAACTGTGTTTTTTTGAATGCCGGTACATGTCCAAATCTATACATAAGGATTTAACAATTTATGGCTATAGGAACTGATACTTACATTGTTGCTTAAATTCTCCGTCTTATTTACAAGAAGCTCCAGTTTCTCGCCTCTGTCCCTCAGGTTGTCTATGCAAAAACAATATTCAGAACAATATTCATCTGGCACCAAAAGCATGCATGGTATGTCTTACCGATATTTTTGACGACAATATCCTTCAATTCATCAATGTGTCCATGAACCCTTGAAATAGCGTCCACTTCCCGCGACTGGCTAAAGAATGTCATTTGCTGCGATAGAACTTTAGAGAATTCCGTGTTCATCGCATATGCGATTGCCGTGGCCACCTGCAGCCCATACGTGTGGATGAACTTTTGTTTAATATCTGCCAAGAACAAAAATGCCCTTGCCCGCTCGAACTCCTGTATGGAAATAGACAAATTCTTCAATATCTTAGAAAGCAAACAACAACAACGTACGTTGTCCGTGATGCACATATAGATCAGCTTGTTCTCACACACATAATGTATCAAATAATCGCCATGGGAGTAGGTCAGCTTGTGGTTATCCTGGGCTATCTTCGATATGATCTGATCCGTCACTTCCGCAAAGTTGCCCACACACTCGGCATACTTAGCTAAAACCGTGGTGCCACGGGAGATTACAGAATACAATATCGGCATTATGCGATGGGAAAAAGACCCGATTCTAAAACAAAGAAACGATACACATACAAATTGTCAATTTATCTTCGCCTTAACCCCACCCCACAAATGTCGCCGTGGACAAGCAACGGCTTATCGAGTGGCCGTCTTGATTGTAACCCAATCTTCACAAGCAAATTCATTGTAAATTGTTTATTTTCTTCACATTCATAGCTACAGCCAAGATTACTCACCACCAATCAAAGGTCTCTATCTTTTTTTTTTTTCTTTCTTCCTTCTGGAATGCCTATTATCTTTTGGTATTTTGTCCTTTGTTGGGCAGCTCCGATTTCCTCACATTTGAAGGCTAAGTGTATGCAGTAACAATGTTTTCAACTAATTTCAGTGTTTTTCGAAATGCATACTTCCTATTATTTACTATGCGTTTTCACTGCGTTTTTGCAATATAATTTGTGGTTGTGGTTTCCAACACTGTAGTCGATTCAGAGTGCATTGCAACGAACAACCCTGTGTATCAACAACACGGTTGTTTTCTCAAGACCATAGCAGAATTTGCTACACTTTTGGTCAACTGCGTGTTTTGTTTGCTTGGACCATTGGCTTGGCTCAAAAAGACAGCAGAGAAGAAAATCGGACATTTGGTGGAAACATAGGCGCCGGAAGAGATGAATAACAACAGTACTATGGTCAATGGAATCAATTCGCCGCCCGGCGGCGAAACAAAGTCGGTAGCGGACAAGCGAGATCTGCTAGTACTTCTAAAGTTAATCAAAAAGTACAACCTGAAACAGACCGAGGAACTATTGTGCCAGGAAGCCAACATCAGACAGGGTGAACTGGAAGATGTCGACGACAAGGAAATCAACACAATTTTGACCTCGACTTTGAGTGATGTTTCAGAGGCTGCAAATGGAGAAGCGAAAGCCGGGCCAGGAAGTGACCCGGATTTATATGACATTGCTTTTAGCGATCTCCGAAATTTTGTGGACGAATCATTGGATATATATAAACATGAATTGTTCATGGTGCTGTATCCCATACTGGTGCAAATTTACTTCAAGCTTGTGTCCGGTGGATATGCCAAGTCGGCGCGGGCCTTTGTGGAGAAATACGGCCCAGACCTAGATTATTACCACAGGGAGGATTTGCAGAACCTTCTACTGATCACAAAGAAGTCAGACATGGACAACAACGACTGGGTAGCATCGATAGAAACAGACAAATTTATGATTCGCATGTCCCGTGATGCTCATTCCCTGTTTAAGAGACAAATACAGGACCGAAAGCAGGAACTTATTGCAGACATTGTCTTGAAGTATCTGACATTTGATACCTACGAGGGAACGGCTCGCAGTAAGGTACAATGCGATGCCACAAGTGGATCGCTAATTGGCGAGGCGCGAAGGCAAGACAACAAAATACGTGTTTACTACGGCCTCTTAAAGGAGGTCGACTTCCAGTCACTTACCACGCCAGCACCAGCGGCTGTGGAAGAAGAAGACGACAACGATCCCGATGCCCCCGACAAGCCAAAGAAGAAGAAGCCTAAAAAGGATCCCCTTTTTTCTAAAAAATCGAAATCAGACCCAAATGCCCCTTCGATGGATCGCATACCTCTGCCGGAATTAAAGGATGCTGATAAGTTGGAAAAACTCAAAGCTCTACGAGAGGCATCGAAAAGAGTTCCCTTGAACAAAGATTCACTGCCCTCTGTTTGCTTGTACACAATCCTCAACTCGCATTGCAGCGTGACGTGCGCCGAAATATCTGAAGACTCCTATATGATGGCCGTTGGATTTACTGATTCGAGCATTAAGGTGTGGTCCCTAACGCCCTCGAAACTGCGAGAGATGAAGACAGCTGAGCAGCTGAAGGACATTGACAAAGACGCCGAGGATGTACTGGTTCGAATGATGGACGATAGAACTGGTGAAGCTGCAAGGACCTTCTACGGGCATAGCGGACCTGTATATCGCTGCGCCTTTGCCCCTGAGAAAAACATGCTTCTATCATGCTCTGAAGACACGACTATTCGATTATGGTCGCTACATACCTGGACATGCATCGTTGTTTTCAAAGGTCATTTGTTTCCTGTGTGGGATGTTAGGTTTTCACCTCACGGCTACTATTTTGCTTCTTGTTCGTATGACAAAACAGCTCGGCTTTGGGCAACCGATTCCAACCAACCACTCCGAATTTTTACTGGTCATTTGTCCGATGTAGATTGCGTGCAATTTCATCCCAATTCGAATTACATAGCAAGTGGATCCAGCGACCGCACTGTAAGACTCTGGGATGTATTAACGGGACAACTTGTGCGTTTAATGACTGGCCACAAAGGCTCCATCTACGCATTAGCATTCTCAACTTGCGGCCGTTATTTAGCATCGGGCTCTTCTGATCACAATGTTCTTGTGTGGGATCTTTCGACAGGCCAAATGGTCACGTCCCTGGTCAAACACACAGGTCCCATACATACCATGTGCTTCAGTCGTGATGGCACCATTCTTGCCGTTGGAGGGCTGGATTTTTACCTCACAATGTGGGATTTCTCAAAGCTTAGCGAAGACTACGTCAGCCAAAATTCAAATTCATCGCACAATCCGGAAATCGACGAAGGCGATAACTACTTACTAAGGGCATTCCCCACTAAGTCTACTCCGTTTACGACTTTGCATTTTACGAGGCGAAATCTTCTGCTGGCTGTTGGAACATACAAGTCCTGAATTATGATTTATTACTTATAAGATTACTCCTATAACTTAGCGTGTAAGGATGTTAATGTGCAAAAATAAAGAATACACCTTAATTACTATATTCCATGGGAACACATTCTTCTGCTGCGACATGTGTGGGCGAAGAAACCTCAACCAGATGGTCGTTAGGCTCACTGTCCAGAGAAGGTTCGTTACTGAACATTTCTGCAGGCACTGTGGCAGGTGCCCGCTCTGGAATAAGGTCCAACATTACGGGCCTTTTCAACAACTGTCTTTCCACCTCGGCTTGAGTCTGCTGCTGGTTGTCAATATCCACTGTTGGAAGCTGTTGAACCGGCTTTAGGTCGATCGTTTCACTAACGGCGACTGGCGTGTTCTTCTTCTTACGTCCTCTAGGTGCACCATTTGCGTTTTGTTCCAATTTTCGCCTTAAAAATAAAATAACAAGAATTACAAATTTGTGTTTTTGACTTTGGTTTGTTTTCACACCTTTTTAGGTCCTTGGTGGCCTCATCCTCCGAGGACTCTTCAGTTTCCTCACTTTCGGATGAAGTGTTTTCTGGTTTCTCGTACTGGAGCAATCGGTCCAACAAAAAAGCTCTATCCCTTGAAACCTTCAGCAGCCGCCGTTGGTTAGAGCGCAGTGCATCCTGAAAGAACTCATTCTCCTGCAATGGAGCATCTTGTTGTTAGTGATCTTAAAAAATCGAATGAGTTGCTTACATATATTAAAAATTTTAGCTTTCGCTTCAAGTAGCGATACTGGTTTTTGTAGTCCACTGTTGTATTTGAGGGTCCTTGTCGACTTTCCTCGTTACCTCGACTGTCGGAGTCAGTGTCATCATTGGGCCCCACATTCTGATCGATGTTGTCATTTTGTTGTGCAGCCTGTTCACTTGCAACTGTGCGGCAATACCAACCATCCAACATTTCTTTAAATAATTTAATCGTATTTATACAATTTTATACCAACATCTACCACTGCCAGTACAAAGAAGTGAACAATGGCAAACTATAGTTGTTTACCAGTGACGACAACTTATCGTTTTCTTAGGGACGAAATATATGTACATTTTCAAGACATTACATAAACGATAACAATTTTAGTCATCACAGCATACCATTTTTAGTGACTAATTTGAAATCAAAATCTCCCAACGCAGACTGAAGGACCGTTTTCAAAAAGTTCAAATATTTTTAATAATCAACTTTTCGAAAAAGGTAGTGCTATATAATTCATAGTTCGCAGGAAAAGTTATCAAATTCAAAAGGTTAAAGGCAGCAAATTATGTCCCAACTCCACTACTGTCGTTACGCTGAGTTTCGTAATTATTTCAAAGAGGTTCCAAAATGCTTATTTGGTACAGATTCATGAAAGTACATAGTTATTTATCACATAATGTAATAGCATTTTGAAGTCTGCAGAAAACTGATTTTTCTTATGTTTGGCAGGATAATCAGCAGATTTATTTTGATATTGTTGTTTTGCTATTTGCTAAGATTGGATGTAATTTAAAGTCTATAGAACAAAAAAAAAAGGGAATTGATAGAGGAAAAGTTAATTTATGTGGTGCTAAGTTCATCATTTCCTTAAAATTATTTTTGTTCTGTTATGTTCTGCTATGTCAAGACTGTTTCCGCCATATCGAATGTTAATAGAGGAAACGACGGTAGTGGACAAATTATAGTTATACAGTGTCCATTATTAGCCAATTGTATAAATGTAAGTTCCGAAAAATAATTCAACAAAACCAGCTGGCACCGTCTGGAGGAATTTGGCTATTAATAGTCTTTTTACACCGGAGCGCATTTAACATATTTCCGCATTATTCCACATCTTTGAAGGATGCGGCCAAAATGCTAAAATGTTTACATGTATTTTGTTGTTGGAAAGATGTTAACATATTTTCGCATCAATGAAAGATGCGGAAAAATACACTGAGTTGTACTCTGAAAAGGTGAATTTAAGCGATTTTTCTCAGTAATGTTGATCCGGCAATCACCATTTTCGTTGTTTGTTTACATGGACGGACAAAAAATGTACATTTTTGCCACAATATTAATAAATGATTACGCCAATTAGTTAAAACTATTCGCGCTTCGTGGAATACTGCCTCCGAAACAATGTTAATAGGTTTGTGGCAGGAAAATATTGCAGTTTTACAAGGCAAATGGAAAAAATGTGTGAGCTAGACAACAGCTGACAATATGCGAAACTGCAGTGTAAAACCACTTTTTACCATTTCGCATCTTCAGCTCAAAATGCGGAATGCTTTTTTGGTGTAAAAAGGCTATAAAACTCACAACATCTAACAATCCCTTGATACAAACCTTGTTACACCGATTCTCCACCTGAGAGTAAGTTTGACATAATATCTGAGAAAACGTCGACAGAATGAGAGATGACATTTCTTCCTGTTAATGTTAATGTTAAAAAAGGGGAAAACGTATTTATGTTAATCTTATAACATTTAATTTTTGACTGACTCTCGTACAGTAAACTTGTGTTGTTCGTTGGAAGTTTTTATTGTGTGCGTGGTTTGTCTTTTTGTTTTTTTTTATATTTTTTTTTGTAAACAAATGCAGAATAATAATTAAATTGGTTTTTTGGCTGTATTTTTATTTCAAAATTGTACACTTTTCAATGATGGCGTCTTTTTATTGTTATAATTGTGTGTGTTGTTTTTGGCATCCCATATTATAACATAGTTGTTACGAGAATTGTCGTAACAACTGTCTATTGACATTTATTAAAATACCACCTTATAAAGGATACATCTTGGTCCACACGTAACATAATACTCTCTGCGATTGAGTTTGATAAAACTCTTATATCTTATCTCTGGTGTAATTTTTCCAAAATGATAAAAGGAAGAAATATGTATGAAAAATAATTAATTGAAACGTAATTATTGAAACCTTGTACGTATTTCTGTGTGCCGTCAATCAGCCCCAGTCCATCAAAATGTACCGTTATATAAAGAATTTTGGAAATAAAAAGAATTTATTAAACCATGGTCCAAAGTAGGTTATCATTAATTTTCAGCACATAATGGGTTAATATAATAATATGTATATATACTGTTGTAAAGTTTTCAGACAGCTTTCTAACAAGCCTAATTTGGACCGGATCCGACCACAAGTATAGAAGTTACATGGTATATATAAAAACTTTCAAGACCCATAACTCGGGAATTATGGACCTGGCTCCAAAAAATTCTTGTTTTTTACTACGGAAAGTCAAATATCTCTGCGAGAAAAATTTGGGCAAAATATAAGCTTTTTCCGTAAACTATATTTAACCCTTTGAACCCCACATTTTTGTCTGTGTATCGAAATTTTTGTTTTTGGTTTTAATTTAATTATAATGTCAAAATGGAGGAAATCAAAAGCTTGCTTTTGGATAGCGATATTAGACTGTTTGGTGTTTCTGAAACATGGTTAAAGCCATATGTTTCATCTAAATCGGCTTCTGTTCCGGGATATTCGTTTGTGCGAAATGATCGACCCAATGTTAGAGGAGGAGGTGTTGGGATTTACATTTTGAAATCTGTAAAATATACTACAGTTTTTCGTTCGTCTTGTCATGAAGTTTGTGAATCGATATTTGTGGAAATTGGTTCCAGCACTTGTAAGATCCTTTTTGGAACAGTATATTTGCCCCATGGTAATATTAATGTTTTTGAAGATTTACATAGAGAGTTGTTTTCTAGGTATTCTAATATTGTCATAGTTGGAGATTTCAACTGTAATTTGTTTGATATTTGTAAATCGGTAGCCATGCGATCTATTTGTTTAAGACTAGGTTTGTCAATTGTCCATAATTCTGTTCCAACCCATTTTGACTTGGCACATAATACTACATCTTTAATAGATTTCACTTTATTAAGCAATCCTTCGCACTTGGTGTGTTCTAGGCAAGTACAATGCCCCTCAGTTTCTCATCACGCTTTAATTTTTGGCTCGCTTAAGGTAGTGGTCACCCATCAGGATGAATTTGTTGTTTTTCGGGATTACCAACACATAGATTGGGAGAGTATTTTCTCGTACTTATCTCGATTTGACTTTAGGCCATTATATAATACCAGTGATGTGAATCAACAACTTTTTGTGTTGAATATACTTTTTAACAAACTTTTCTCGTTTGTGCCAATTGTTAGAAGAAGGCGAAAGTTTAATGCAGACCAATATTTAAAGTCACAGCCTGTGCTGTTCTCTAGATCTCTTAGAGATTTGGCATATAGAGAATATCGCAAGCACCCCTCTGAAGAAAATTGGCATATTTATTGCTTATATAGAAACAGAGCAAAATCTGTAATAAGAAGAGAGATGAGAAATCATAGTTTACGGCTATTTAATAATATGAATGCCTCCCAGATGTGGAGGACACTTCATTCCGCCGGATGTACGATTGAGGTTCCTGATACTCCTAACATTAATGTTAATAGTATTAATGAACATTTTTCATGTAGTATTCAACAAATTATTGTTGACGATCGGTATATTGCGAGGAGAGACGACGGTGATATAGTTCCCATGTTTTCTTTTGACTGTGTCTTTGAAGATCAATTAATAAAAGCTTTAAATCTGGTAAGGTCCAAATCTGTTGGTGTTGATGGGCTACCAATAAAATTTATAAAAATCATGTTTCCATATGTTTCAAATTATTTACTTCACTTTTTTAACACAATTCTGTTAACATCGGTATTTCCAAAAGAGTGGAAAACAGCGCGAGTAGTTCCCATCCCAAAAAATCGGGGTTGTTATGATATTGAGAACTTAAGACCTATAAGCATTTTGCCTGCTATTTCAAAAATAGCTGAACATCTCATCAAAGACCAAATGTTACAGTTTGTTAACGACAAACAATTGTTAAATGTTTATCAGCATGGCTTTCGCCCTGGGCACAGCACTAGTAGCCACTTGTTGCTTTTAACTGATTCAATTCGTGAATCAGTTAATGATAATGACTGTTCTGCACTTTTGGGATTGGATATGTCAAAGGCTTTTGACAGAGTAAACCATAATAAACTTCTTCATAAATTAAAAAATGTATTCTTTTTTTCCAGTACGGCGTGCGAATTGATATCATCGTATCTTTCCGATCGCTCACAGTTCGTCTCATTTAATGGTATCTCTTCTGATACACGAACAATTAATAGCGGAGTACCACAAGGTTCTGTTTTGGGACCCTTGTTATTCATAATATATATTAATGATATAATCAACTGCATTGATCTTAATCTATGTACACCTTTTCTGTATGCAGATGATATTCATATATTTTTCCGAAGTAGTTCAATGATTTGTTGGAAGCAAATATTAATTTAAATCTTAATTCGTTGAAAGATTGGTTGAATTGTAATGGTCTTGTTGTCAACAGCTCCAAGACAAAAGCTTTGTATTTTGGTGGCTCCGGCTTATCCCCTAACAATTTGAGAATATGGTTGGATGGTGAGAGAGTAGTTTTTGTAGATCGCATGAAATGTCTTGGTATAATTTTGGACAATAAACTTGATTTTACACATCACATTGACTCTTTATATCCTAAATTAATACTAACATTGAGAAGATTATACAGTGTTGATATGTTTTTGCCCACTCATATCAAGAAACAGTTAGCGTTCACTCTATTAATGCCTACAATTCTATATTGTATTGAAGTAGTTTCGGGCACGTCTATTCAAAATTTCCATAAGCTTGAAAAGTTATTTAATATGATAGTTAGATATGTGTATGGCCTACGTCAATATGATCATATATCTAACTATGCTAAACAGTTTTTGGGTCTTAATTGTCGATCCTATGTTAATCTGCGTCTACTTCAGTTCTTTTATAAGTTAGTGAAGACTGGTTTTCCACGAACTCTGCTTAGTAAATTTGTATTTTCTAGATCGACCAGAAATCCACAATTAATTTTGCCCCTTATTTCCTCCTCAATACTCGAACGCTCCTTTAGGGTCCGGCTTACTAGATCTTGGAACCAACTACCAATGCACTTAAGGAATTTTGCTTATTCGAATAATATTTTTCGCCAAAAATGTCTTTCCTACATTTCAACTAATGAGTCTTGATATATATATTTTTATTTTGTCATTGCTAACAAGGCCTTCACACTTTTTTTTATTTACTTTCAAATTATTTTTTTCTTTTTCATTGGCTGGGGAGCCGTGTTTCATATATATTATTATTTAATCAAAGTATTAGATTTACGTTTTTATACTCATGTTATAGTTATAGGTTTAAACATTACAATTCTTAAAATAAATTGTTGTAGTTTATTTGTAATACATATTATTGGCCTTATAGGCTTCCTGTATTATTAGAATGAATAAAATAAATAAAAAAAAATAAATTTTACAAAATTTGGAGACATTTCGACCCCCGTTTTGGAGCTAGAGAAATTTGCTTGTAGGCAACTTTGGGCCATTGTGGTATACAAAAAATGGACAACTAAGATATTTGATGTATGAAAAGTTTTATATTTTTATTATTTTATGTTTTTATAATAAAAAAATAGGAATTACTATTGGAATTTATTTAATTATGATTTAGAACAAAACACTTCTTTTTAACACTTTCAATTCCGAATAACTAAATTATGCTGATCGCTCTGCACAAAAAATAGAATCAACTCAAATGGTAACGGTAAATTTGCATTATTTGTTTTACACTCTCTTCTTTACACATTAACCCAGTGATGTCTGCAAAAATTTAAAAGATAATGCAATCGTGGTCTTAACAAACACGTGAAGTTGCTTTCAGGCAACATTGGGGCTGAAAGGGTTAAGCCGCATTCTTCAGTAAAGAAGTTAAACTATGGGGAATTTCTCGTTAAGTTGACAACTAACTGTGCGGATACTTTTTAAATGTTTTTTCATTTTCTATTACCCACTTTTCAGCTCTTGCAAGCAAACCTGGGACGCTGTGAAATTCGCTAATTGACGTTCCCTTACCACCATTTCTAACAAAATCGTTTTGAGTAGTCCCATTTAAAATGCCAATAGACTTCATATCTTGGCCGTTTACAGATGCATTTGACCTGAAATTGTTTATATTCAAATGTTCAATCAGATCCGCCAATTTAATGTCGTCTATGTCGTGTTGTAAAAACGATGATACTTTCTGAACTGCGTTTGGAAGATTTAACAACATTTCTTCGTATTCCAGAAATAGGACATTCGATTTGTTTTTATGATTCATTGCTTCGCGGATATGACTGTAATACGGCATCCAAGGATCTAGAGCAAATAGAAAGGATTTTTAAAAAACATTCTCTTAACATGCCGTTCATGGTGTGCTTACTTAGTCCTCGCTCAAAGTAATTCCAGTACCTTTCAAAATCACCCACATAACCTTGAGTGCGAAACAGGCAGTTTAAGTGGTAATAAGAAACGGCGACGTCCTTTGGATTTCTCGATATGTAGATAATCTGAAATGAGTTAAACAATCTTGTGTTTCAAACCTTAAAGTCAATATATACGACAAACCTACTTTACACTTTTGGTCCATCACGCTAGGCGGCAACAGAGAGAAGGGAAGATGCGTTTTAATGAAGCGCACTTCGCTTTTGGGTATCCTTGACAGCAGTTTATAACCAGGAGTCGATATTATTTCCACAAGCTCTTGGTTTCCTTTATTGTGTACATTTGCTTCAAGCAATTCCTCCTTAATTGCGGGATGGACGAACAAGTGAAATCTAAATATGCCCGTATATTTAAACAATCTCTTGTTTATAGAAGATAACTATCATATTTACTCAAAAAATGGAAATCTGCGCGTAAGTGGTATTCGTTTTGCAGTAACGAAATCTAGTTGATTTGCTACTAGCCAGACGAGTTCCTGAGTCCATGTTGTACCTGAGCGTGGGAAAGAGGCAACCCACACGTCACTAGGTCGTGCCTGAAAATTATAGTAGTTATCTGCTTCACTTTTGTATTTGTAGGGAAAGAAATATCTTTCGGGACCAACTTGTACGAATCCGGTTCTCTCGCCTGTATGAAGGAGATATTAAGCGCGAAGACAAAATACACATATTTAAGTATATTGTATTTCTCACCGTGGAAATATTGCAATAGCTCATTATTTGTATCGTCATTGAGAGGATATATTTTGTACGGAAATTGTATTAATTTAGCTGTGTTTGTCATTGCTTCTTACTTGCTGCTAATCCACAGCTATGCATGTTATACATACAAGGTGTAATACTTTCGTGAAAACTTAAAATTGCTGCATCAACAGATGTATCATATGAAAAACTAAACGAATATATGTATGTACATCATAAGTGTATGTGGCATTACAACCAGTTCTGTACCTCGCTTTTTTATTAAATTTAGCTGGCTACATTTAACGTACATGTCTATATCTAAACATTCTACTTTCATAGTACATATTACAAATCTAGGATAAGTTTGCTTAACCGGTTCAAAACGTAGCAATGTACTAAGCCAAGAACATCTTACACATACATTCAAGGACTGGAAAATGTTTGTAGTTACATATGCAGATAATCCATGAGAAATGGTTTATCGTCAGGCCCATATGGTGTCAGAGGGACATCGTATGGCAAAGGAAAAGGTGGTATACCATCGCGAGATCTTCCAAGAGGAAATGTGTCCTCACCAATCTATATGCGAAATATATATTTGTTATGTTATTATTTAAAAAACAATAGTAATATTTACCACAAATCTTGGCAGGAACAATACGCCCACCTCGTAGTTCGCTATGCGAAGACAAGGCTGAATGTTGACGTTTTTGTTGAAAGAACCCCAGGCAGCTTTCGACAGATTGGCCGAAGTCAGCATGAACCAATATATGCATTGCTCCTCCAGGTTAAACCGGGCATACGATTTTATATGGGGCATGGCCTGCGACCGGTGGCGAAGTTTTGAGCTCCACTGATGCAGGTGTGTCCTAAGCCACGACTGCTTGTCATCTGTACTTTTACTGTAAGGGAGACAACCACCACCCAGTAGATTGTCATGACTGCGGCTAACGTTGCCATAACTGGGATAAATCATTTTAAATGGAGGAAATTTACGCACCCCCAGTGGCATGCAATCACGACGCAAGCTGTTGATGAAATCATTTTGCACCCAGGCCTGTACGCTTACACCCAAACTTCCAATACTGGAGCTTTGGCAAACAATTGGTATGCTTTCATTAATGGGAGCACAATGTTTCTGCAGGATGCTGCTAACACGAGCATGGCCCCAAGGATGACCACGGGGACCATCTCGGTGCCCGCCAGGCACAGAGCCGATAAAGAAAACGCTGTAAGATTCAGTAACTTTATATGTAAGCATGTTCTTTAGATTTCAAGAAATCGTCTAATACTTTATAGCGCTGAAGTCCGACTTGCGTATACGTGCAATCCACGGTTGGAGCTTGGGGCACTTGTATTCCACCAAGTACAACATTAAGTCCTGTCGGAAATTTGTTGGACTTTCTCCAGAAGCCGTGTCCGCACTCTCAGTCAAAGCTGGAAGCAAGGGACTTATCCAGATGCCCTGGGTGCGATTGTGCCAGTCATCCTCATAAAGATTTGCCGTAGATACTATAACTCGCATAGATCCATCCTTATAGGCCAATAGCATCACCTTCGTATGCGAGGTAGCGAACGGTGTAGGCATTTTAATTTTCACAGCTGTAACTTTTGGCTTATGTTGTGAAATTGTTTGTAATTCGGGAGTGTCATCGCCGTATAGGACCAATAGTGGTGTGTCCCTAAAATAACGAAATATTACATTATGGCGCCCAATATCATCACCAAAAATACATACAGGATGCCAGCAAAGTAATAGTGACCCAAGAGCCAACCGATATCAACCATGAAATTGATTTGTACCGATGACTCAATGACTCCCAGACTTTCGTCTAAAATTTCTGTAAAACGGCATGTTAAAGATATGTAGGCGTACGCACGTTCTCAATCTACTTACCTTGCATTGTCACGGTTAAAGGCTCGTTGTGGGTTGCTTTGGAATCCGTGATGGCCGTGAGGAACATATTGTACGGAGCTGCGGCCTTCAACTTCTTTGCCATTTGCCCTTTCTCCACAACCACCGGTATGTAGTCTCGTATATTTCGTGTCATTTTCTGTTTCTTGGCCAGGTTTGAATCACTCGAGCCTTTCGAGGTCGATGGCTTCGGCGATTTCTCTCTTTCATCAATCGACCTTTTGTTGTCAGCACTTGATCCTTGACGGTTTTCCCTTTTCTGTTGTGCAGAGGGGTCTTTCGGGAAAAGACTTTCCAATAACTTAAGTTGCTGCAAAATTACTTCAGAGTTTGCTGAAAGTTCTGGTGGGATTTGGTACTCCTCCGTGCCAATGCCATTTGAACCGCGCCGGTAAATGTCATCCACTGCAATAGTGGAGCCAAAATTCAGAACGTTGTCCATACCCATTTCGAATAATGTACTTACGGTGTGGATGTGAAAACTCGCTAAAGTGCATAGGATTCCGGCGGTAGCATTTCTCAGCGTATGGACAAATCTTCAAGTTCGACATCGCATTTGGTTATTTTAAAATACTAGTGTTGAAATCAAGATAGACTTGTATAGTTCCGGAACGAACTAGTTCCAATGAACGATTCCATGTAGTGAACGGTTGGAACTAGTTCCACATATTCCGCTCTTTTCGTTCCTTTTGCTTTTTAGTTCCTTCTGCTCTTTTCGTTCCTTTTTGCTTATTCCGTTCTTTTGACATTTTCGGTCATTCGTTCACTTGTTCTTACGTTCATACGTAACAATTCTAAAGTGGTGGCATCACCACAACAAAAACAGCAGACATTTTTTTTTGTATTTTGATATGAAAAATGATTTATAAGTCCTCTAAACAAAGCCTTTGAGAACTATTTTTTTTAACACACTATTTAAACAATTTAAAAATACTTTATAAACTTTTAAGCAGCTCTGACATTTTTAATATGTTTGTTTGCAAATCGTTCACTTCATAATCCGAAAAAGACTAAAAACAATCAAAACATAGTGAACGAATGAACGAAGTGGTGAAAATGAATAAGTGAACGAAAAGATCAAAAGGAACGAAAGGAACGAACTAGTTCCTTTTGGTGAACGGAACAGAAAGGAACGATTCACCAAAAGGAACTAGAAAGTCCAACTCTAAATCAAGATGTATTAATAATCTTGGTTGAAATTGTAATAGTAATGCAAATTAAAAAATACACAATTGCCAAACCGATACCAGTGTTGATAACCAAAACACCGTAAAAGCGTATTTTTTACTGTGATTAACGCGTATGGCAAAGCTATGGCGGCATTTCGAATTTTCATATCGATTATTTATGATTTGTTCACAAGAAGAAAGAAAACACCAGTATTGCATTAAAAAAAAATAAAAGTAATATTGCCAAATTTGACATTGATGAAATTAAAAAAACACACTATTAACAAATATTATGATAGTTCTTTAATAAACGTATATAATTTTACAACATTTTGCCAAAAGTACTTTTAAATGGTATAAAGTCGTTCTTAATCGAAATGTCATTTATGATTGTGCTGCAACTAATAGCCTTTTTACACCAAAAAAGCATTCCGCATCTTGAGCTGAAGATGCGGAATGCTTAAAAGTGGTTTTACACCGCAGTTTCGCATATTGTCAGCTGTTGTCTAGCTCACACATTTTTCCATTTGCCTTGTAAAACTGCAATATTTTCCTGCCACAAACCTATTAACATTGTTACGGAGGCTGTATTCCACGAAGCGCGAATATTTCTAACTAATTGAAATAACCATTTATTAATATTTTGGCAAAAATGTAAATTTTTTGTCCGTCCATGTTGTTTGGTATTTTTTTCGATAAACGTAAACAAACGACGAAAATGGTGGTTGCCGGATCAAAATTACTGAGAAAAATCGCTTAAATTCCAATTTTCAGAGTACAACTCAGTGTATTTTTCCGCATCTTTCATGGATGCGAAAATATGTTAACATCTTTCCAACAACAAAATACATGTAAAAATTTTAGCATATTGGCCGCATCCATCGAAGATGCGGATTAACGCGGAAATATGTTAAATGCGTTCCGGTGTAAAAAGGCTATAAAAGAAAATTCCTTAAATATCTATAATGTCGTCGGCTTAATATGTAAACCTGCTAAATCCCTTTCAGCACTTTTTACAGGAGAGACAAAACCAAAAATATAATATAATTATTGAGAAAACCAAAAATATAATAATAATGTACCGGACTTAGCAGTTGTTCTTATAAAAAAATTTCTATGAGTGGATTTATCAGTTTTTCTTATCAAACCGTGTAAAAGGTTTAAGACTTAAATTGAAGAAAAACTACTTGCAGGTTTTTACCACACAGCATCAAAATCTCAACTTATGTTTATGTTAACGATATGTTGAAATTATTGTTCAATAAAATATTTTAAGTTTAGTTTGAAGAAATTTATAAAATTTTACAAATAAGCGCATTTTCAATCGATCTATTCGCGAAGTTAAGTCAAGTTATTAATGCAGTTTGTAATTTATTTAATAGCCTTTTTACACCGGAACGCATTTAACATATTTCCGCATTATTCCACATATTTGAAGGTTGCGACCAAAAAGCAACATTTTTTACATGTATTTTGTTGTTGGAAGATGTTAACATATTTTCGCATCCATGAAGATGCGGAAAAATACACTGAGTTATACTCTAAAAAGATGAATTTAAGCGATTTTGCTCAATAATGTTGATCCGGCAACCACTATTTTGGTTGTTTGTTTACATTTATCGGAAAAAATGCTAAACAACATGGACGGACAAAAAATTTAAATTTTTTCCAAAATATTGTTAAATGATTATTCCAATTAGTTACAACTATTCGCGCTTCGTGGAAAAAGGCTATAATATTGGCCAAGAGGCTTTAATTACAAGATTGTAAATAAATGAAATCAATATGGCGATTTCGAAATGGCAAATATATATGTGTACAATGTGGCCATGGCAACCCTGTCCTAGTGCTGTATACCAATTACTGACTATCACTATTACATTTATTTCAATCAATTGCTTCTTGTTTCACGCGTAGTTAGGAGAAAATTAAATTTCCTCTAGTTTTCTTCGACTTTATAGCCAGTTGTGTAGATAATAGTTCGGAAATTAATTGGTTTAAATGCGGGTCCCAGCGCCTGATTACATACACAACATTTATAAGTTATGTTATGAATAAGGTCGAAGACAACAGGAGATTAACAACAGCGAAATTTATACAAAAATGATTTTTTTCAATTCTTCTTCGGTCGTTTTCGTTCTCCTTGTGACTTTGACGTAAAATATAGAAACAGTGATTCTCGGAGGAAAAATACGATTAAAATATTAAAAATCTAGCGAACTGCGACCAGAAGTCAAAAAAATATACACTTTTGAGTGTCTAGGGGTTGGTGTTGGAAGCATAAATTGACGGTGATCACGAGAAAAAGTGACGTAAATCCTCCAAGAGTCCCCCTGCTGGTCGTTGATGCACATGTGACGGAAAAGGGGCAACAACACCTTATCCCACTTGCAAGTCAGACAGATACAGACACACACACACATACAACTGCTACAGCATTAGCGCAGCATGCATTCGCTCAGTTGGACCTCAAGAGTTATATCGCGTGCTTTGCGCAATGGTTTCTCCACCTTATTGGAGTCAGCTACCAATGCTGCATCCGGAGGAGGGCCCGTAAAATCACGTCCACATTTCATATCTGTGGTATGTGGTTTTCCCAAAGATTTCCTCACATCCAAATATAAGCCGGGGAAGTACGGAGAGGATTCCTGGTTCAAGACATCGACGTCGAACGCAGATGTTTTAGGTAAGTTATATGTTTATGGAAGCAAAGCAAGAACTTGAATAATCATCCCTCTATTCGCGGGCGTATATGCTTGTCTGCTTTAAAGAGATGGTAAGGTGTCTGTTAAAACAGCGATGGATGCCGGCATAAAGTCGTGCTTTCATCCTACTGCAGGACAATTTACAAAGTTAATACATATTGGGATTTTGCGGCACTAATAGAAAATTTACATATGTTTAAACAGGGTTATGAGATATGTTTGTACTATAAAGACTCACAATTGTTAGAATGTGCTTGTGGAAAACAAGCTTTAATATAAAGCACTTGTATAAAGTAGATTAATTGCGAATTCCTTTCTTTGTAGTTTCGTTCTTTACATGTAGAATATCGGTATGAAACCTCCGATTGCATTTTCAAAGAATGAAGGATGAATTTCTTAAAAAATACATAATTTTAATGAGAATCATCACTAAAGTATAATGTAATCATCACTAAAGTATAAATGCTTATTGCATTTAAAAAGCATAATTTACTATTTTAATTCAAGGAAATATTTATATAAAACGTCTATAAAACTAGTGAACTAGTGTACATAAACAAAGTAGAATTTAAAATAAATGAATTAGACTACTAATAAAAAATTTCGTTATTTGTGTATTTTGTTCACGCTGGTTTTTCTTTTTTGTAATTTTCGGGAAATTGTAGTTAAACATTCAATATGAGTAGGAATTAAAGTGCAGGGCATGGAAGGTCAAATCCGACTAGCTACAGTGGTGTGGTTCTCTGACCCAGATTCCATCGTCGCGTAAACATTGTAACATAATAATCCATGCCATTCATTAATAACCACATTGGTATAAATAAAACAAAAAACAAACGTTAGAAATGATCAACAATTAAAACAAGTCCAAGTTAATAACACAGTTGGGTGACAGTTGACGACGTCTCCCCAAAGTGCAAGAATCCCTCCCATAGCTCTATCCAGCTACACCTATGTAATCATGTGCACTAATATATTTAGGATTATCCATTGGTACTGTCTATTTCAACTCTAATTTAGCCTACATTTCTCACATTAAGGACGTACAGTAATTCTAGTATATGTTAATCAGGGGAAAAATACATATGTTTTCACATTTAGAGTTTGCTTTGTTAGGAACAGTACATTTTATAGTTTTTAATATTATTACATATTTTCCTTAATATATCTTACTTACTACACCTAGTGATAAACTTATCTATAAATTATGCTGCTCTGCCGGTTTCTATGGAAAACTTCTTAACGGCTTTCTTCGTAAGGCGTTTTGATTGTTGGTAACATCAGTTTTATTGGTTTAGCTTTTGTTTAGGATATTACCTTATGTTTCTTGTTTTGGTTTTCATTCAATTTATAGTTTGACAGTTTCTTTTTTGGATTTGAGATTTCAGTTATCATTCGTATTCTTGTTTATTTATACTTATACATTGATTTAGCATTCTTAGCGTAAATAGAGAAGGATTATTGGGTTTGCATTTAGTTTTTGTTTTCTCTTATTTACAATCATTTCCTTAATCTTTTCCTCCTTCAGTATTCTAAGCATACTTTTTCGATCTTTTCATTCTGTTTTTTCACATAAGTTATTTTTCTTTTCTTCTCGTTTTCACAATGTTTTAACAAAACGCTTACGTTCTTTTTCACTTTTATTTATAAAGTTATTAGTTATAAGTTATTTTCCTTTTAAAACTAAGTTTCTTGAATAAAATTTGTAAATTATGTCACTTATAGCTAGCGAACATGTTAATTCCTTTTCATTTTTTTTTTTCATCTTTTCAATCGTTTCCGACTTTTTTTCACATTGAATTATTTTTTCTTCTAAATTATTGTTGCATATGATAAGATTGTAAGATTGTCGAAATAGTTTGACATAAAGAGGGCGGCAGATGAGAAACGCTGATGCTATCAAAGTATGGGTGAATTATATCCAACGATAGTAGTGGCGTAATAACTCGGTTGCAGTATCTGCAGTAGTTTTATACAAAAATAAATAATTTGAAAAGCCTTTTCGCAGAGGTCTCTTAACAGTCACAATAGTTTTCACTCGCAACAAATTATCATAAAACACTTTAAACAAATCATCGATATTGTTCGTATAATAAATCTCTTCAAAATTATACAGAAGTAAAATTACACCTTTGTTATTATTTTTATTCGACCTTTTTTATCAATTGATAATATTTTCAAATAATCAAGCTCGAGGTCATGTTTTTTCTTACTTTATATTATTATTTTTATTCGATATTTCGAAAAAACTCACTATTCCAATTATATTTTTTAATTTCTAATGGTTTCATGATTACAAGAATAGCTGACATATTTTTATATTTTTTTTATTTTTATATTTATGTTAAAATGTTTATTTAAATTTTTTTTTTTACCAAAAATGTCTATTGTTGAATATCTTGTTTCACAGATTTTAGCATAACCCAAAAACCAGTTGTCCGACTGTGTCCGTAAACCTACCAAATTTTTTTAAAACTTAATCACTATAAAGTCTGTCTTAAATTATGTTTAAGACTGATTAAAAGTTTTGAATTCATACGAAAAGATTTACTGAATATTTATATTTTTGAGTAAAATATCCAAAAAAAAAAATTTTTTAAAAAAATTTAATAAAATTTCGAAATCTGCAAAAGTGTATAAAAATTTTTGATAACACTGTTCGACAAGGGTTTTTTTTTATTGTATTCATTATGTTTTTGACTGAGAGTTTTTGACATGGGAGATTCAAATACGAAATCAGAATTTTGCTATTAGGCATAGTTTTTTGGATATTTGAAATTAAGTTTTGTTTTCTGCAGCGATGTGTCCGATGAATATGGTGAAAGGTTCCACAAAGGCATTATAACTTTAGAACAGCGTTACGAAGGAAATTCTAATTCAATTCTAACAAAGTGATGTTTTATGTGTTTTGCCCGTTTATTCTCCAAGTTATTTGCCATGCCAATGCAGCCTCTGTTGCCTTCTAATATTTTTACCTGGTAATCGTTCAATTCTACAAGGTCTTGCATTATTCCCCGAATCCATACTGCTTCTGTGGTTGCCAAACTTAAAGCTACGTATTCGGATTCAGATAATGATATTGCAACTGTTTGTTGCTTCTTGTACACCAAGATACTGGGGAACCATAAATTTTGAAAAAATATTCGCTCACAGATTTTCGATCGCTTTGGTCTGATGCCCAATCAGCATCGGCATATCCAATAATAGGTTCATTTCCATTCTTCTTTATTTGTAGCTTCATTGATATTGTTCCTTTCAAGTATCTAACGATTCTCTTTAAGTGCTGCTAATGTTCATTTGTCCTATATCCTACCGGAAGGCATATATCTGGCCTAGTGCCTAACTTTATGTACATAATACTTCCAAGAAGTTCGCCGTAGGGTTTATCTGTAGGTTCATCCAATTTATTAGATTCCAGTTTTAATCCCTTCTCCATAGGTGATTTCACAGCATTGCAGTTCAGCATATTAAATTTTTCTAATTTTTTGCGAATATTGTTTTCTTGTGAAATATATAGGTCACCATCCTTGAAACTCATCGTCATACCAAGGAAATTTTTTAGAGGACCACAATCAGACATTTGGAACTTATTTGATAAATTACTTTTTAATTTCTCTATGCTCCCAGGGTTTTTTCCCACAATCAATAAATCATCCACATACAATATAAGAAACATCACATCTTTTTGTGTAGTTTCATGTATAAACAGTAGTCATGCTTTGATCGTTCAAAGCCCAGAGATATTATAAATTTGTTAAACTTCTCATTCCAACATTTCTGTGATTGCTTAAGTCCATAGAGGGATTTTACTAACTTGCAGCAATGGCCTTCTTCACATTCTACACCCTCTGGCACAGACATAAAAATATCTTCTTCCAACTCTCCGTACAGAAAAGCAGCTTTGACATCAAGCTGATGAAAAAGATAGCCTCGTTGTATACCAACTGCCAACACCAATCTAATAGTAGTAAGCTTTGCAACTGGTGCATATGTGTCATAGAAGTCAACGCCATATTTCTGCAGAAAACCCTTTGCTACTAACCTTGCTTTGTACTTTGAAGGGTTTCCTTCCATACCTCCGCTGGTGTAACTAAATTTGTTGGAATACGATTTATTATGTAAACAGCTGTAAGTGCAGCTTCATTCCATAAATTTGTAGGAACTTCTGACTGAAACATCAACGCTCTTACTTCTTCACAGACAGTCCTATTGAATCGTTCAGACACGCCGTTCTGCTGGGGCGTATAAGCAATATTCGTTTCGATTTGTATGCCTTTGCTTTTATACCAGTTATGCTGATCAATTGATAAGTACTCTCTGCCTTAATCTGTCGTCAATGTTGAAATTTTCTCCTTCGGAAATTTTGCAGATACTAAACTCTGATATTCCTTAAATTTTTCGAAGACTTCAGACTTCTTTTTCAAACAAAACAATACAGCAAAGTGACTAAAGTCATCAATAAAGGATACGAAATAGGGGGATCCATCCCAAGCGACTGGTGTTATAGGACCACAAACATCTGAATGAATCCTTTGCAACATGCGACTTGCTCGGGGTCTCGTTCCATCAAAAGGATCTCTACTTTGCTTGGCCTCTACGCAAATATCACAAATAACCTTGTCGCTCCGCTTCAATTCATGTTTCAACATATTCTTTTTAATTAACATATCCATACCTGATTTTCCAATATGACCCAACCTTTGGTGCCATATGTCTACTTCCTGAGCCTTACAGGATAAAGCAGCTGTGTTCATAAGACTCATTTCCAGTTCATAAAGTCCATTATGTGGGTAGGCCGAAGCTACTATTTGATTATTTTTCTTTATAAAGCACCATTTTCAACAAAATTCACTTCTAGTCCTGATGATATCAATCTTCTTACTGAAAGCAAATTATCTCTTAGGTCTGGAGCAAGCTGAACATTCTTTATATTTATCTCGACACCTTTGTTACTAACAACATTAATATCACCAATATATTTTGCCATTATTGATTCACTGTCTTTCGCAACATTTATTTCCGCCGGGTTATCCATATCTTTTAAGCTAGTAAACCAAGAGTTTTCTCTCACTATATGGTCACTAGCGCCCGAATCTAATTTGAAAATTAATTTGTTGTATTTAGAATTTGCGGTGACTTTACTTCGGTACGCCATAAATGACACTGCTTTTGTGTTTGTAGCCGATCTTGCTTCCTCTTTCCAACAATTTTTGGCTTGATGCTCAAACATCGCATTTAAAACACTTGCCATTGAAACGTTTTTTCCTTGAAAATTTTTTACTTGAAAACGCAGTCGACTCTGGAGCTATTTCATGGTATCTATCACCAATTTTTGCATCTTCGGCAATAAGTCTTGATTTTGCCATGCTAAAATTCAATTTATCACCTTCTATATTTTGCAAAGCTGTTACAAGAGGATCAAACTTTTCCGGTAACGTCAAAAATAATTGAGCTAAAACGTCGCTTTCCTCCATTTTCGCACCAGCTAGCTTCAATTGACGCACCAGGCTTTCAAATTCTGCTTAATGGCATTCAACAGAATCCCCGCCATTCATTTTCATTCCTGCAAGTTTCTTCCTTATTAGGAGCTGATCCACCACAGATTTCTTTGCGTATACAGAACTTAAGCTTTGCCACATCTCCTTTGCCGTTTCTTTATCGCGGACGAAACTAATGCAGTCTGCATATAGGAAGCTTACAATCTTGTTCTTTGCCTTTTTATCGTTTTTCACAAATTCCCTTTCCAAATTAGCATCAGCTGGAGGATCGCCAGTTAAAACGTCCAACAAACCAAGGGAACAATAAACCATGTAGGTGATCCACAGATGACATGAGGAGGCACCCTGTCGCAGTTCTCAGGGCGGCATTTTGGCATATCTGCAGGTTCTTCCACTGCGTCTCGCTCACGTTCGGTGACCACACTGGAGCTGCGTAGTTCACCACAGACCGACCTATCGCTTTGTAAGAGGTCAACAAGGTTTCTTTGTCGGTTCCCCAAGAGCTGCCGGCAAGCGACTTGAGGACCTTGTTCCTACTTCTCATCTTATTGCAGATAGCTGTGGCGTGCGCGTTGAATCTGAGCAGACTATCAAATGTGACACCAAGGACCTTGGGGTGGTTGGTGGTCGGAATTGTTGTGCCATCGACTATCACATTGAGCTGCTCCTTCACTTGCGCTGTCCATGCGGTGAACAGTGTGGCCGATGATTTGGTGGCGGAAATTTTCATCCTTCTCGCAGCGAAGAAATTGGCAATATCAGCGAGGTAGGCATTCAACCTTCCACAAATGTCATCAGTCGAGGGGCCCGACGCCAATATCGTACAATCATCGGCATACGATACTATATTTACGCCGTCAGGTGGTGGTGGAATTGCAGAAAGGTAGAGGTTAAACAGTGCCGGAGATATCACCCCACCTTGGGGAACTCCCTGTTTCACTCTACGGGGCTTGAACTTTCTATTTCTGAATTCCACGTATGACTGGCGTCCACACATGTAGTTCACGATCCAACGTTTCAAATAGTTCGGAAGGGACGTGTTGGCGATGTCCTCGAAGAGCGTGGCGTGATTTACTGTATCGAAGGCCTTCGATAAATCAAGCGCCACGAGGACCGTCCTGTCACTGGGCTTATTCTGGTTGAGACCGCGACTTATTTGTGTGGTGATGGCGTGTAAAGCAGTGGTAGTGCTGTGCTGCTTACGGAATCCATGCTGATGATCGGCAATTGGGAAATGTCCTGTCAGGCTCGGGAGGATTAGCGCCTCAAGTGTCTTGGCTACTGGCGAGAGGAGAGAGATGGGCCTGTATGATTCTCCTTTGCTCGCGTCTTTGCCAGGTTTCAGTAGCGGGACCACTCTACCCATTTTCCAGGCCTTGGGTACTACCAGAGTGGTCAGGGACAGATTGAGGACATAAGACAAATATTCGACTCCCGGTATGTCCAATTGTTTCAACATCAACATGGATATTCCGTCGGGGCCTAGCGCTTTTGATGCCTTTGCGCTGTGGATGACATCTGCAACTTCTCCAACTGTAAATTGTGGTGGTGCTTCTTCGACTCGGAGAGCATGAATACGTCGCATTACTCTCCTTTTCGCCATGTCACTCTCGGGGTGCTCAACAAATTGACGGTTAAAGTAACACGCGCACCTCTTTGGGTCTGTCACAGTGGTGGCACCAAATGTGATGGCCGTTCGGTCTTCTCTCCTTCTTGGATTCGAGAGTGACTTAACCGTTGCCCACAATTTACTGATACCGGAACTTAAATTGCAGTTCTTCAAGTGCTCTAGCCAAAGGTTCCGCTTATATTCGTCGACCATCTTACTAATTTCTAGGTTCAGTTCACTGAGTCTAGGATCAGCAGGGTTGGCCGTACGAATTCCATCACGCTCGTCTGCGAGTCCCGCTGCCACTGCTGGGAAGTTAGGTCGTATCTCGGGTATTCGACCAGCAGGGATAAAGCGAGCGGCCGCTGCGCGTATGATGTTTCGGAAATTTTTCTCAGCAACCCCAACATCTGAGGGTATGGGTAGAGCACTGAAGCTGTGGTTGGTGAATTCTCTGAACCCGTTCCAGTCCGCTTTCTTATAGTTCAAGAAAGTACGGCGTTCAGAGATGATGTAATCGGCTGGTCTATCAATGGAGAGGATTATGGGGAGATGGTCTGATCCAAGTGCAATGACGGGCTGCCAGGTAACGTCATTGATCAGACCCGGCGAAACTATGGTGCTGCAATCACCCATAATCCGTGTGGGGGTATCCTCATTCGCTGTGCAAAACGTTGAGTCATCGATTTGCTCGGCCAAAGCTGTTCCTCTATGGTCATTGGCTAGGAGAGAATGCCAGAGTTCATGGTGGGCATTAAAATCTCCTAGGACCACGCGGTTATTGCCCTGGAGCAATGGGCTGATGTCAGGCATATAACGCGGAGGACAGCTGCCAATCGGCGGTATATATACGTTGTACAGCTCTATCTCGGCAGTCCCGGACTCAACTGCTACCCCCATACATTCAATGTATGGGTCTCTAGAGTCAAGCTCAGGCGAGATAGGTCTGTACTGCACAGAATGGTGCAATAGGAAGGCCAATCCCCCACCTCCATTTCTGGTGCGATCCTTTCGAAGCACGTTGTAACCTTGACAACTGTGCAAGCTGCAGGTGTCGGTCAGCTTAGTTTCCTGGATCGCGGCGACCTTGATGTTTCTCCGATTCATGAAATCCACTATCTCGCTGATTTTGCCACGGAGACCATTGCAGTTGAATTGCAAAAAGGTTGCACGATCAGGGGTTGGTACAGCAATATGTGGTGTTAATTGAGGTGTTGGTTGCTGTATGAGCTGGTATTGCTGTGAGGGAGATTGCGGTGGTGTCCCGTAGATCGAAGAGGTAGACGACGTAGACGACGAAGACGACTGCGAGTCTTGGGACAGACTGCGGGATACGGAGGCACAGCAAGCAGCAACGTAATCCTGGCAATACTCCCTTAGGTGGCTGAGGCCAGAGCAACCCCTGAAGTGCACCCACTCCATGCATCGGTTACACCTTACTGATGTTGAACGGTGATGGAGGAGGTTTCTGCAGACGGAGCAGAAATATTGTGTAGGTCCGGGGTTTTGTTCAGTCCCGGCACGGACCAACAGAATGCGGAGCAGACACTCCGGGATGTGCCTCTCCCAAGGCAAAAAGATAAACAAACATATAGGGACACATAATACTGAGATGGCAGCCCCTGGCCGAAGAATTGCTGCTTCGGGTCAATCCGGTACAAAGAACCGGCTGTCGTGGGAATCCAGGTGAATTTTCACTCGAAATTGCCAATCATCATATCCCTTGCCGTTAAACTGAGGGATACCACATAAATCCTTGGAGTCGCCCATAACCTTTTGTAATAAAGGATTTTAAGACCGACAATTAATGAAAAAGAGTAAAAAGATTTATTCAAAAACAAACAGTCTTGTTTAAAATATTTTTCAGACTGAATCAATATTCATAGGAAAGCAAACATTATTTTTCAGGCAACACAAAAGCTACTTGATAAATTAATTATTGTAAAACATAAAACAAAGTACATTCGATTGCAAGTATATATAACAACAAAAAAGAATATCCGGAAAACGGAGTACAGCATTGGTTGCAAAGGCTGCAATAATTATTTTCATCCGAAATGTATTAACATCAGTGATAATGAAGTGAAAGTCACTTGTTTATACCTGCATGGATTGTGGTGTTAGAAGGAAGAGCGGGCAAGACTTTGAGCAGCTAATTGACAACCTGGCAAAGAAAATGAAAGATTACGTAGAAGAACAGATGAAGAAAACTGCTGCTGAATTTCAAGCTATGGTAGATGGAATTGTGGAAACGCTTTGGGTAGAATTTTTGGACAGCTTACAAAAAGTAACAGATGATGTGAAAACTGTTAAGCAGCTACTTGTTGAAGCAGAATGTAAAAACCAGGCGCTTCAAAAAGAAATTGCGGTCTGTACAAACGAGGTGATGGCAATGAAGACGCAGAACGATAGAGCGCAGAGACATTTATGCAGGGCCGACATTAGAATAAATGGTTTTCCACGGTCAATTCATAATCTCAGGGAACCGATTATTAAAATATCGAATATCTGCAATGTTCCCCTTAATTATTCTGATATTCAGCACTGCTGCTATATCAACGGTGGAAAGACCGTTTTGGTCAAGTTCAACTCCATCTACACCAGAGACAATATAATGGCGAACTATTATCGTACGAGTCATATTCGGCTTAACGATATTATAGGTGGTGATGTTCAATCTCGTATTTATTTAAATGACCACCTAACATCTGCTGCTTTAAGAGTAGTAAATACTTGCAAAACGCTGCGTCAGCAGAAAAAAAATCATTAAATATGCTCTAATTAACGGTGACATGCCCAAGGCTCGAATCACGCTTGCCAATGGTGTGGAAAACGTCTTTAATACTGAACAATGTTTAATGTTGCTTGGTGAACCCCAAATACATGGTGGAGTGGATACATAGTCATTCCCTTGGAATGCATGCTCTGTTTAATTTTTTAATACTGTTTTTTGTTTTTAATTAATTTTTTGATATTATGTTGCTCAGTTTAATTTTTTGTCATGAACAAATGTGATTTAGGGAACATTGTCCACAGTAATTCATACATACGCTCTAAATTTGAAGGAAATTTAAATTTAGGTCATTTCAATTGCCAAAGCTTTAATATTTGTGAAAGATCCACTAAGATAAGTGAAATTAAAAATTAGTTTGAAAATAGTTCATTAGATGTCATTGGCGTTAGCGAAACTTGGCTGAAATCTTCAACAAATTCTGAAAAAATAGCAATTTCAGGGTATTCATGTTGAGAGAGATTTGTAGCAGATTATTCCTTACCGACTCATTTCAATGTTGTTCATAGTTGCACTTCACTTATTGATTATTTTTTAGTTTCATCGCCTGAACTTGTATCTGGTTCTGGTCATTTCTTTTGCGCAAGCATTTCAAACCATTGCTTTATATATATTTCCATGGATATAGCTGTTACAAGGCATGATCAGTTTTACGAGTATGTTGACTACAAAGCCGTTAATTCAGAAGCGTTGCAAAACTTCGTTGGTCTTACGGATTTTTCACCCTTGTACTCTACAAACAATATTGATAGGCAGTTAAGTGTTTTCTTAACTTGCCTTTCTTCAATACATTCAATATTTCCTGTTCGAAGGAAGATTGTTCGAATTTCAGTAGAAAATTGGATAAATTCCCCGGATGTGTCATATTACGCTTCTATTCGAGATTTAGCTTACAAAGCTTATTTCGAAGATAAAACTGAGGCTAACTGGAGGATATTTTGTAACGCTAGGAACAAGGCTAAATCTGTGACCAGGAGGGCAAAGAGTGTTGCACATTCTGCGGCGTTTACCAACAAATCTACGAAAGATCTGTGGAATTTACTAACATCTGCAGGATTTTCTACGAAAAAATCGTATCCGAGCCCAATGACGCCTTTGTGCGAAATCAATTAGACTCATCTTATGTGAATTTAACAGAGTTTTCGGGGAGAGAGGAAGGGTTTTCTTTTCAATGTATTGAGCTTTCTGAGTTGGAAAATGCGTTTTCTTTGATAAAGTCTAATGCAGCGGGTTGTGATGGATTTCTTTAAAATTTTTAAAATTGATTTTCCCTTATATTTCTATACATTTCCAACATATAGTAAATACAATTTTAACAACTTCTCAATATCCATCTGATTGGAAATTGGCAAAGGTAGTGCCGGTACAGAAAAAAGACCAAACGCAATCGGAGGCTAGTTACAGGCCAATTTTGTCAAAAGTAGTGGAGCATGTAATGAAAAATCAAATGGCTAAATACTTAGAGCGTCACTCTTTTTTAAATGATTGTCAGTGCGGGTTCAGGAAGGACCGAAGTACTACTTCCTTACTCTTGGGTTTAACTGATCAAATCCGTGAAAATTACAGTGGGAACAAACTATGTGTCCTTGTGTCTTTGGATCTTGAAAAAGCTTTTGACAGAGTAGATTATGCTGTTCTAATTTCAAAATTATTTGACTTATACGGATTCGCAAGCAATGCGTGCAGCCTAATTTATTCGTATCTGTCTGGTAGGAGTCAACAAGTCTGTGTAGAAGGTAGATGTAGTAACGTGCTTCGTGTAAGAAGTGGAGTTCCGCAAGGTTCAGTCCTTGGCCACTTCTTTTATAATGTGTAATTACTACAGAGGAAATCCTATATTGCTTCGTGACGTTACAGGAGAAGGCGTGAGAAGGCGGGTGTTTTTGAATGATCACCTTAATAATGCGTCAAGCAAATTGCTATACCTATGCAGAGATCTAAGAAGACGGCAAAATATGCAGAAGTTTAAGCTTATTAGTGCTGACAATCCCAAAGTCATCGTTACTTTCCTAGATGGTTAAACTAAAAACCTTGATATTTATCAATGTAGACAACTGCTTGATTCCTCTAATGATATCAATAACGGTCCAAACAGCTCAGAATGTGCGAATGATGGAGTGACGAGTTTAACTGGACCAAGTGATGTTTTAAGTTAGGGGAGTTATATAGAATGTGAGAATATTAATTATCCATATCTATTTTTATTTATTTATTTATTTATTTATATTTTCCTGGAATAAGCTTTTATGAAAACATTTTACAATGAGTTTTGCCATGAATTTAGGTGAAGTTGGAAGTGATAACAGGATTTTGTGTTCCCACTTAAATAACTTAGAAAATAATCTTAATTTTGGACACTTTAACTGCCAAAGTTATAGTTTAAATCAAAATTCATTAAAAATTAGCGAAATAAGAGATTTGTTATATGGAAATTACCTTGATGTGATTGGTGTTAGTGAGACATGGTTAAAACCATATGTGTCAACTAAATGAAATTGCCGATATTATTGTAAGGTACTCTAATGTTGTTATTATGGGGGATTTTAATAATAATTTGTATGATATTCGGAAATCAGCTTCTGTAAGAGATATGTGCAGGCGGCTCAATGTATCTATTGCTCGTAACTTCATACCAACACATTATGATGTTGCTCACGATTCTACGTCTTTAATAGACTATTTTTTAATATCAAATCCAAGAGATTTAAGTTATAACAATCAGTTCTTTTTCCCAGGTATATCACACCATGCTTTTATATATATGTCAATGGATATTGTGACACAGAAAGCGCAGCAGTTTTATAAATACTATGACTAAAATTCTATAAATTCAAATTCTCTTTAAAACATTTTAAGTGAATTTAAATTTCAACCTTATCGAAAAATTAAAAGAAATGTTCATTGCAGTCTGTTTTCTAATAAAACTCCTAAGGAGATGTGGTCTGTACTAAATGATAATGGTATAGGCAAAGATAATGATGTAGTTGAAGATGTAGATGTGGAACATTTGAGTAGTGTGTTTATGGCCAACTGCTGCTGTTGGTTATGATGGTTTGAAACTCAAGTTTTTGAAATTAGTATTTCCGTTAATTGGTTTTCATATTTGGCATATTGCTAACTGTATATTACGTACGTCTATGTTTCCTGATGATTGGAAAATTTGTAAAGTTGTTCCAAAACGCAAGAAGGGACATAATTCTGGTGATTTCTGTTCTATATCTATTATCCCCATTATATCCAAAATGGTTGAGGTTTTCATATTTGGCATATTGTTAACTCTATATTACGTACGTCTATGTTTCCTGATGATTGGAAAATTGGTAAAGTTGTTCCAATACGCAAGAAGGGTCATAATTCTGGTGATTTCCGTCCAATTACTATTATCCCCATTTTATCCAAAATGGTTGAGCATATTATAAAAAAACAAATTGTTCATCATTCAGAAACTAATTCTATGTCACATGACTCTCAACTAGGCTTTAGATGCAACAGAAGCACAACGTCGTTGTTGATTGGCCTGACTGATAAAGTTAGAGAACATGTGGGTTATGGTGGCTGCTGTGTTCTTTTATCTTTCGACCTTGAAAAAGCGTTTGACAGATTGGACCACGCCAGAAAGCAATATGTTTGTAGCGGTAACACTTTCAGCAATGTTTGTCCTGTTAATAGTGAAGTGCCCCAGGGTTCTGTACTAGGATTACAATTGATTACACCACAAATATCTTGGTTACTTGGATGGCTGATAACAAACTTTCAATTAATACCAATAAAACAAAAGCTATGTATTTTGGTAACCTGCAGCAAAATTGCATATCAATTTTAATTGGTGGCCATTACATTAATGTGGTGGACAGTTTTGAATGCCTTGGTATAATTTTAGATAATAAATGAAGTTTTGAATTGCATGTCAATTCAGTAATCTCTAAAATCAATTTCATTTTTTTATTATTCTGTTGGTGCTTTTAAAAGAAAACTTTACCAATATTTTATAATTAATAGAATATAGGACATTAACTAAGTAGCAAAACAGGGAGTGCTCAAAACATCTTAAAATACAAGGTAACTTGTTGTAAAATCTTGACACCCTGACAAGGAATGACCTTTCTAAAAAGGAGGATAATATTGGTATTAATAATTAAATATTTCTTATTGATCTACTAAATTTAAACATATTCACTATAAATAATGGAGATTTTGTTAAATACATTTTGTAAAAATGTAACAGGTTTCTTATACGTATATAGTCAGTAAAAGAACAGCCTAAAAACTCTGTAACGTAGTTTGAAATATGCTGACTCCAATTAACTGAATAGACATATCTTACAGCTCTATTGAATGCCAAACGCAGTTAGGTTAACACAGACCCCATAGCTCCCGAGTAAATTTCCAAACCATACAATAAAATTGGCATAATTATTGCACTAACTACTTGCTTTTTAATATGAAATGGTAGAAATATATATTTAAATTGTACAATTTCAATAAAATAAAATTGATTTTAGAAACAACTGAATTAACATGCAATTCAAATTTTAATTTTTTTATATAAAATTATACCAAGGCATTCAAAGCTGTCCACCACATTAATGTAATGGCCACCAATACAAATTGATATGTCATTATGCTGCAAGATGCCAAAATACATAGCTTTTGTTTTATTGGTATTAATTGAAAGTTTATTATCAGCCATCCATGTATCCAAGATATTTGTGGTGTAATCAATGGTATTTTGCGACACATCTATAAAATCCTAGGTGCCTTTAAAGACAACTTGCAGATCGTCAACAAAGGCAAAAATGTAGCAGTTGTTAGTAATTATACCGTCAAACAGATCATTCATATACTTTACAAATAGCAATTGACCTAGTATTAGTATGTATTATTACTACAAACATATTGCTTTCTACCAAACAGGTATGAACACATCAAATTACAAGCAACTTCCTCACTAATATGGCATGGTCCAATCTGTCAAACGCTTTTTTAAGATCGAGAGATAAAAGAACACAACAGCCACCATAACCCACATGTTCCCTAAATTTATCAGCCAGGCCAATCAACAACGACGTTGTACTTCTGATACATCTAAAACCTAATTGACAGTCATGTAACATATAATTAGTTTCTAAATGATGAACAATTTGTTTTTTTATAATATGCTCAACCATTTTGGATAAAATGGGCATAATAGATTTAGGACGGAAATCAACGCCATAATTATGTCCCCTCTTGCGTATTGGAACAACTTTACCAATTTTCCAATCATCAGGAAACTTAGAAGCACGTAATATAGAGTTAACAATGTGCCAAATATGATAACAAAATAACGAAAATACTAATTTAAAAAATTTGAGCTTCAAACCATCATAACCCACAGCAGTGGATTTGATCATATTGAAAACATCAACAACTTTATTATAATTGTCCTCGTGAAATGAGGTTTTATCAGCCTGGTTGGCCATAAACACACCACTCAACAACACTATTTCGTCTTAAAAAGTTATTTTTAAATCTCTTTTTTGTTTGCCTTTTTTTATTTTAAATTTTAGTTCCCCCCACAAAACTGTTATCATTTTCCTTGTATTGCATTTTAAACCTATTGTCAGAGGATGGTCCCCGAAAATTAAAACTCTTTAGTTAATGTAATTAAATAAAATCGATCTTTTATTTCGTCGCTCACGTCTGTATCGATTGAGCGGTTAAACGAGACTCTCGATCTACACACAAACAGAAAGTGTGCTCAAGAAATTAATGTAATTTAATAAACGTCAAACAAAACGAAACATAAAATAACGAAAAGATGTTAATCAAAACAAAACATAAATTCAATGAAAACGACAGTAAGCTACGTTACATATTCAAACGTTAGTACAAAGTGTACCGAAGACTTTTTATAAAATATTATTCGTGACACTGTTTACATAATGATAATAGAAATTTATATTTTTTCAATCATCTTATTTCTTGATTTTCTTTTTTGATTTTGTTGTTTTTTTATAATATTATAAGTACCATAATTATTATCATATATTATTATAAATTATTTTTTTTATTGAATTATTAATGATGTGATAGTAGAAATTTGTTACTATATATGGCCTTAATGGCTCGGTTATTGAAAATTGTATTAATAAATAAAAAAATAAAAATTGTATAATTTAAATTTATTTCTACCATTTAATATTAAAAAGCAAGTAGTTCATGCTATAATTATGCCAATTTTATTGTATGGTTTGGAAATTTACTCGGGAGCTATGGGGTCTGTGTTAACCTAACTGCGTTTGGCATTCAATAGAGCTGTAAGATATGTCTATTCGGTTAATTGGAGTCAGCATATTTCAAACTACGTTACAGAGTTTTTAGGCTGTTCTTTTACTGACTATATACGTATAAGAAACCTGTTACATTTTTACAAAATTTATTTAACAAAATCTCCATTATTTATAGTGAATATGTTTAAATTTAGTAGATCAATAAGAAATATTCAAATAATCATACCAATATTATCTATCCTCCTTTTTAGAAAGATCTCTTCTTGTCAGGGTGTCAAGATTTTACAACAAGTTACCTTGTACTTTAACATGTTTTGAACACTCCTTTTTTACATATAAAATAAACTTTTTCAATATATTAAATCAAATCCAATTTAACTTTGAATTTAATTTTATAGTTATGTTGTGTAGTTCCTGTTGCATTTTTCCCTTTTTCATCTCTATGTGATATGAGATCTCAAGTCTTATGTCTTTTTTTCCGCGATTATACTAATCTGTTATCACTTTCAATTTGATGTTTATTACTTAATCTTGAACACATTGCATTAATTGTTTTTAGGTAAATTAAGATTTTTATATTTCTATTTCTAATAATAAGGTATTTCTTAATAGGTTTTATAACATAATTAATGTATTAAATTAAATTGAGTAGAAGTTTGTAACCATATAAGGCCATAATGGCTCGGTTAATGAATCAATGTAATAAAAATAAATAAAAAATCCAAATATTTGAAATCATGATATTAGTAACCATAGGAATCACAATTCAGATACCTAAAAAAATTAAAAATATTTTATTTTGTAAAATAGTGTAATTCATAAAGTTGTGTAATTTTATTTGTATATAATTACATTTTAAATATGTATGTTTGGGTAGTCCTCCGAGTAGTAGTTCATTTTATAAGTACCATGTGCATTTATTTATTTGTACTTATATAAAAAACCGAGCCCTTTGGGCCAACAGGTTTCAAAAATACTACAAGTTACAAAAATAAAATGGATTTTATTATAAATGTTATATGGTTATTTCCAGCGGAAGGACGGACGATTTCAGAGTATAAAATTGCTATATTTTAAACTTTTTTTTTGTTATCCTATAGTGAATTAGTTGCTTTAAAAAAAAACAACTATAATAAACAAACAAATCCTCTGAGAAATTAAAAATCGGTTCATATTTATCCGCGTTACCTGCTTATAAGTACGTTAAGATACAACTCAGAGATCAGAACCGGTAGATCGCAACCGCAGGTACACCGCATCCGAACTTAGTATTTTTCATACGCAAGTGTTTGAAATGTCGAACGAAAACTGATGCGGTGGAGTAAAGCTCTTTCTTGTGTTTACTTTTTTTGCTGCAATAGTTTAGCATCGTATCAAAAGAAAAACAAAAACAAAAATATGACACTTTGTTGTGTGTGCTTGCTTTACGGTGGTGGTTTGGCACTGCTACGAAAAAACACAAACAAAATTAAGACAAAGAAGAACATGACAACTGCGCATAGCGATGTGAGGTGGTGGCGATCGGCACCACCATTCATCACATTGATCGATTCGCTGTGGATTTGTACCGTTTTCTTTTTTGCTTATTTTTCGGAGACATTCTTTATAGGTCAGGAAAATGCAGTGAAAAAGTTCATTAGTTTTTTATACCCTTAGAGATGATGGCATATCGTCAGCTGAAATGTAAACGACCCTAACGAAACTGAATATTTTAGGGAAGAAGCTAAATTTTATAAATCAATGGAACCTGGTGCGGTCGGAAGTTTTATGGAAAAAAATCAGAATTTTGTCGGTGCCACCTCCTAAATATGGTAGTAGACCAAATCTTCGACAGTTTAACCATCTTCCTTTTATGTTTCAGACAAAATATTTCACACAAAACTCTTCCCATTTCGTCGAGGTGACAACGAATAAGCACCACTCAAAATTTTGTCTAAAACAAATGTATGATCTGACATTTTAAAACTCTTTTGTCGTCCTAATGAACTTGTTTTAACATTTGTCGCCAAAACATAAGGAAAAAAGAAAAAGTTACAAATCAACAGCCAGGCGGTTAGTATGTTGGTGGCGTTGTTCATGTTTTTTTGATGCGGTGGCAAACTTACCCGGTAAAGAAAACAATAAAACAAAAGGCACAAAAATATCCAAGCCGTTTGTTACCGCAGCCGCATAAACAGCGAGTACACCAGTAGTGGCAGTTTGGGGTCTTGTTGTGCTCAGCGGCACCTACCAGAAAAATAGTATAATTTCGTATGTATGGTTTTTTTGTCGCTCTGTGTTATCCATAGAACAATGCGTGCGTCCGTAACGCACATTTAGATAGAAGTATCATAAAAGATGTAAGTATTTCAAATGTAAAGTAAGAAGTTTATAAAACCCCAACACATCTTCTTTATGTTACAAAAGAAATTTTGCTAAATATTACAAATTCTTGAAATAACACAATGCAACAAATTTTTGATCCCGGCTTCTAAATAGTTGATCCTTATGTAAAATGTCACGCTGAATTCAAATCTGCTCTCAGATATGTAGAAAGTAGAACAGATTTTGAGATATGGTCAAATTTCCATTTTCAGTGTTTTGAAAAAAGAAAGGTCTACTAAAATGCCATTTTCTCTGGCTTTAATTCTCCGATTTTACTGAACTGTGACAAATATAAAAGATAATACAATTATTTCTTAAAAAAAACGATAGTTGATTAAAATCAAATCATTAATGACGAAGTAATGGCACCTCAAAGTTGGATTTTTGTAAAAATTTTAATGATTTTTCAAGTTTTCGCTGCCTTTAATTAAGTTTTTTTCCGTGTTTCCATAAAAATTGCTCCGGTTTCAGACTATTACATGATAGAATAATATGTTACAAAAATTTTTTGCCCTTGGTCATCGAAATCGGATTAAAAATACCTCCGCATTTGCAGCATTTGGCGAAATAACCCATTTATTTTTTTTAGATATTCCTATGTGACTTGTTTAACAAAAAACTTGAGTTATATTTCGGAGGGCAAGCAAAACAACAATTACTACTACTCTCAAGAAGAGGTATCTGTACTTAAGTGTGAATGTAGCGTTTATTTTTCAACCAATTTTGATGACCAAGGGCAAAAAATTTTTGTAACATATTATTCTATCATGTAATAGTCTGAAACCGGAGCAATTTTTGCGGAAACACGGAAAAAAACTTAATTAAAGGCAGCAAAAACTTGAAAAATCGTTAAAATTTTTACAAAAATCCGACTTTGAGGTGCCATAACTTCGTCATTAATGATTGGATTTTAATTAACTATCGTTTTTTTAAGAAATAATTGTATTATCTTTTATTTGTGTCACAGTTCAGTAAAATCGGTGAATTAAAGCCAGAGAAAATGACATTTTATTAGACCTACCTTTTTTAAAAACACTAAAAATGGAAATTTGACCATATCTCAAAATCTTTTCTACTTTCCACATATCTGAGAGCAGATTTGAATTCAGCGTGAAATTTTACATTAAAATATATTATTAAATGTCCCGGATACAGAAACTTTTGAAATTTTGTGACATAGTGTAATTAGTCGAGCTCAAGGTCTTTTATTTTTAATATTTATTTCGATATTTCGCTATCCGTCGGATAGCATCTTCAGGAATGAGTAACAATTATAAAAAGGTCATTTACATTTACATACAAATTTACAAATTTTTTCATAAAACTCATCTAAATTTTTGTTATAGATTTTGTTATACAATGAATGTATGTATATATATTTTGGATCAGCTCGACGGAACGAGTAAGTTTAGCTTTAAATTGTTGGACGATGCGAGTTTAACATGGCAAAAAGGGTGCAAAATTTTATGAACTTAAAACAACGTAGCTGATTGGCGGTTGTGTACTATCTATGTACACAACCGCGATGTATTTTCGCACAAAGCGTATAAAAATAACGAAATCTACGTATAATTCTAAGAAAATTTCACAAAGAAGCCATTGAACTAAAATAAATTCCTAGCTCGCGCAAATCGGTTTTCAATATTTTTTAAGTTTGAAGAGGTTTTTAACCACTATTTTATTATATTACCCTAATGTTTATTATATTATTCAGAAAGTGCATTTTGTCATGTGTAAAAAGCATATTTGTTTGTTTAAATTGATGAACAATGGTAAATTTATACAAGTTTTTTGAGGAACGCAATTTTCATATCCCATTCTAAAATCAAGCCGTTAAAGAAAATTAACAGAATAACCAAAACAAAATATATGTGAGGTGGAAGTAGTTTTGTCCGATCTTGCTCATCTTAGATCTTTACCTCTGCTTATAAGTATAAGCTAGCATATTAAATTTTAGCTCGATAGCTCTTAAACTACGGGTGTAATCACAAGAACAGAGCCTTAAAATGGGACAATTTGAATAGAGGACATTGCCTACAAAATTTCAGATCGATAACTCCTAAACAGCAAATTGCAGGGAACGTCCTCCAGAAAGGGGGAGTTGAAGGGTATAAAAACACCACATATATTTTTATTAAGAAATTTACTATTTCTAGGCACATTTTGAAATAGATTCTTATTAATTTGTACAAAAATCTTAAATGAAATCATAATTTTAAAGGATGGAGTAAATCTCTCAGTTTCTTTAGTTTCACCTATGAATAGAACAAATTGATATAAACTAAACGTATTGAGGAAATTCTTTTTGAAATTATTGGGTACATTTTTCGCAAACAACATTTAATAGGCGCTTACCTTGTGCACAATTTGACGCAATTTTTGTACATCAGTTAAATTTGATATGCATGTACAACAATAAGTCAAATGCGGTCATTTGTATGGGAGGTACCAGAAGGAGTGTTTCAAAAGATTCGGGTTTCTAAGGAATTGTCTTCTATTATAAGGTAATTAAGCTGACCAAATTCAAATATCCTCCAGTTGTCCGTTTGGAAGTTGTTTAAGATATATTCATTATCCATCATCCTTAAGGGTGATGGTATAAAAACATCGTTTTTTTTTGTCGCATTGTGTAGTTATGAGTTAAATCTAGTTCGAAAGTCCCACGATTGAAATTAATTTGGCCAGAATATAAATAGTGTTTGCATATCGATTAAACCAAAAGAAGTGAGTTTTATATTTCATCACAAAAAATATAAGTCTCAGGCTGATTTTTATTTTCGATTTGGATTTGAACAACTCATTGACTGATTTTTATTTTTGATTTCTATTTCAAAAAGTCTTCAATAACTTTTTATATAGATATCAAAAAAAAACTATCTTTTAGGACTTTTAAAATCATAATTTTTATCAGCGGAGAAATATAATAAAAATCAACAATAACTCTTACAGAGGGACTTTTATAAATAGAAGTTATAACAGTTACTGTCTCTGCAAAACACCCGAAAGAAACCACTGTGCAGCGCCACCTACCGGGTCCATTTTTTAATGTATATAATTCACATACGTATTTATGCCTGTGTTTGTCAACAGCTCCTTACCAGCCTATCTGATATTGATACAATTTTTAATGATAGATAAGATATTTAGATGGGAAAAGTGTAACGCCCGCAACGAAACGTCCGCAACAGACTAATTTAAAATTTTTGGATGAACCAATATATTTATAACTCTCTGACCTTACCTCACATATCTCAACCGCCCAATTTTCTAATAGCTATTTTAGCACCATACAAAATCCATAGGATATCTTTGGATTACGATCTTTGGTCTCAATCAGAACACTTCCTTCGTACTGTTAATCCGACAATACCCTGAAAGAACTTTCACGCTAGCCCTAGCAGACCTGACTGCATTTTTCTTTCTCGTCTTAGGGTAAATAAAACTTTATTTAACACCCGTCATTATTACGACCACTCTGATCCTATCAGATGTGTTTTCTGTAATGTTTTCTTATCAGTTTTCCACATACTGTCTGAATGTCCTTCCTCGCGTATAGATCAGCCCATCGGAAAAATCCTTGATTGTTCCACTGTCGATATGCTACAGAAAATACGTTCTGCAATTCAATCCCACGGAATAGTTGAGGTATAGACCACTGATGTATTATATTGTTTTTCATAGCTCATACTTACTTACTTTACTTAGCTGGTACTTCTATGCAATCCCAGTGGATTATATACCGCACGTAGAAAAATATTATAAGCGCCTCGATCTTCTGCGCTTCTTCTCCAGTTAGTCACACCGAGTTCTGTAAGGTTCTCAGTAACCTGGTCTTTCCAACGGAGTTTAGGTCGCCCTCTTCTGCGCCGTCCATCGAGTTCATTGTCGAAGACTTTTCGAGCTGGAGCATTTTCGTCCATGCGTACAACATGACCTAGCCAACGCAGCCGTTGCACCTTAATGCGTTTGACCACGTCAATGTCAGTGTACAGCTCGTACAGCTCATGATTCATACGACGCCGATACTCTCCGTTAACGATGATGGGCCCATATATTTTACGGAGTATTTTTTTCTCGAATACCGCCAGAACCGATTCATCCGCTTGTGTCATAACCCAGGATTCTGAGCCATACATTAAGACAGGTAGAATTAGTATCTGGTATAGCTTGAGTTTTGTTCGTCGAGAGAGGGCTCTGTCATTGAATCGCTTGCTTAGTCCGTAGTAGCATTTATTTGCAAGCAGGATTCTTCTCCGGATTTCTAGGTTGACATTATTTGCTTTGTTGATGGCGGAGCCTAGGTAGACAAAATTATCTACCACCTCGAAATTATAGTTGTCAACGTTCACGCAGTTTCCCAAACGAGTAGATTCTTTGTTCGTTGAAACTAATAACTTCGTTTTGTCCTCGTTCACCGTTAGGCCCATTTTCGCTGATTCCTTCTGAATACCTGAGAAGGCTGCAGTCACATCCCGCAGTTTTCGACCGATGATGTCTACGTCATCAGCGTACGCGAGTAGCATGTGGCTTTTGTTGAATATAGTGCCACTCGTGTCTACTGCAGCTTTTCCCATTATCATCTCCATCACAATGTTGAAGATATCGCACGATAGGCCGTCGCCTTGTTTTAGGCCTCGTCTGGTATAGAATGGCTCCGTAAGGTCCTTGCCAATCTTCACTGAAGACTTCGTGTCAGTCAGCGTCATTCCGCAAAGACGTATCAGCTTCGCTGGAATACCAAACTCAGCCATGGCTTCAAGTAATTTCTGCCGTATCGGGCTGTCGAAGGCAGCTTTATAGTCGACAAAAAGATGGTACGTGTCGATCTGTTTTTCTTGGGTCTTTTCCAGGATTTGCCGAAGTGTGAAAATCTGGTCAGTTGTTGATTTTCCAGGTCTAAAGCCACACTGATAAGGCCCGATCAGGTTGGATAACACTGGCTTTAGTCTTTCACATAGCACACTCGACAGGACCTTATATGCGATGGGTAAAAGGCTGATCCCGCGGTAGTTGGAGCACACACTTGGATCACCTTTTTTCAGCACAGGAAATAATACGCTTACATTCCAATAGTCGGGCATGCACTCTTTAAGCCAAACCGTGCGCAGGAGCTGGTGCATGCTCGTTATCAACTCCTCGCCACCGGACTTGAAGAGCTCTGCGGGCAGACCGTCGGCACCGGCTGCTTTGTTGTTTTTCAGCCGCGATATTGCTCTTCTTACCTCGGCTTGACTTGGTGGTGGGCAATCTAAGCCGTCGTCCACAATTGGCGTGATAACTTCACGTGCGCTGCCTTCTGGAACCAGCAGTTGCTGGAAGTGTTCTCTCCATATGTGCAGCACACTCTGCGTATCCGTGACCAGATTTCCATCACTGTCCTTACAGGTGGGGAGGCCATTACCGTATCCATTTGCTCTTACTTTCTGGTAAAATTTTCGGGCCTCACCTCTATCCCTGTATCGCTCTATATCCTCGCTCTCCCGTTCCTTCATCTGACGTTTTTTTCGCCTAAATAGCTGTCTCGCCCGTTTTACTTTCTCCTTATGCCGTTCCCTAACAGCACGGGTTACAATTGCCTGTAGCGTTGCCATATAAGCAGCATCCTGTTCCTCAGACGCTATGCGACATTCTTCATCGTACCAGGATTCGTCTGAGCGCCGCTTTTCATATCCTAGCACGGTTGTTGCGGCGGTTGCCATGGAATGCGCAATATGCTGCCACTGTGTATCGGGAACGTCAGAAGTAGAGGCGTTGTGTCGTAAAAGTTGGGAGAGTTGGTCGGAGTAGGCAGTAGCTATCTCTGGGGTTTGCAGCTTCGCGATGTCAAGCTTTCTTTGTGTTTGGTTACGTGGTTTTTCGCTCTGCTCAATCTTGTGCGAACCTTGGCTGCAACCAGGTAATGATCCGAGCCAATATTAGCACCACGAATCACACGCACGTCCATGACACTAGATGCATGCCTGCCATCAATTACCACATGATCAATTTGATTTTTGGTGTTTTGATCGGGGGATAGCCAAGTTGCCTTGTGGATATCTTTGTGCTGGAATCTGGTTCCACTAACTACCATGTTCCTTCCCGCTGCGAAGCTAACCAGCCTAAACCCGTTGTCTGACGTGTCGGTATGCAGGCTGAATTTACCGATCGATGGACCAAGAACATCTTCCCTTCCTATTTTTGCATTAAAGTCTCCCAGAACAATTTTAATGTCGTGGCCAGGGCAGCGGTCGTATGTTTCCTCTAGGCGCTCGTAAAATGCATCTTTAATCTCATCGTCTTTATCTTCCGTCGGGGCGTGTACACAAATCAGCGTGATGTAAAAATATTTCGCCCGGATGCGAATGGTGGCTATTCGGTCACTTACAGGGTTAAACCGCGAGACCAGGTGTCGAAGTCTCTTGCCGACTATGAAACCACATCCAAATTCGTGTCTTTCTGCATGGCAGCTGTAAAATATGTCACAGTTCTTCCGTCGTGTGCATCCCTGTCCCGTCCATCTCATTTCCTGTATGGCGGTGATGTCAGCCTTGTATTTGTCGAGGACATCCGCCAGTTGGATATAGGCACTATCTCTGTAAAGAGTTCGGACATTCCAGGTGCATATCCTTAAATCATGGTCCTTATATCGTTTGCGGGGGTCGTCAACATTTGGGGGAGTTCTTGTTATATTTATTCTCCGTGTTTTCATAATAAAATTTGTTTAAGGAGAGCTCATACCTACTTAAATTTTCTTATATTATTTTGTTTTTTTTTTTTTTAAAACAATAATGTAAATATATGACTTTATCTTTAAGAACAGGTGCATATGGTCTTTGTTATCCGGCACCTTTTTCCATATTTTGTAAATTAACTTTATAAAATATATTGTAATAAATAAATAAATAATTATTTATAACTCTCATTAAAACCTTTTTAAAATCCTTAAATATTTCTCTTTCCTTTACGTATTTCGAAATAAATGCATATATGCATATAAATGCAAAACTACTTCCATTTTTTGTAACGACGGCAACGGGACTTTTGGCATGAATATTGCTTTCGTCAAAAGTAGTTAAGCAATCAATTAAATGTAATTTCAAAGTACTTTCAAATAACAGTTGTTGCTGAAGTTTATATGAAAATATCTCACTCATAACGCAAACGGGATTATTATAACAAACCATAAATGCGTTCGAATGTAACGTCCGCAACACAGAATTTATCCATATCATCAGCTGAAATGCAAAAGGCCCTATCTAACAAAAAATTTAAAATCGGTTTTGCAATTCATTTTTTTTTAATTCTACTACTCCATTGAATTAATTCAAATTTCATTCAATTCTTTTTTTTTGTCGTGAAAGGAATTATTTCAAAATTTAGGTTTTTATTTACAGCTCTGGTATAAGACAAGAGAAAAAATTTAACTTTTTTTATGTTATTGAGTGTTTAAATTACAGCAATATTTTGCTTCAGTAAAAATATATTGTCATTATAGCAAAAAAAAATTAATTGTTGTCAAAAGTCTTTAGGAACTTTTATCAAAACAAAACGAGCAATATTAACATCCAATTGAGTAAAGTTACGCTTATTTGACTTTGCACTCGAATATTTTGAAATTGGTAATGAATAAATGTAAAAATTGTGTGCATCAGTTAAATTTGATTGTTTCGCTATGAGGTATTGATAATACATTGTGTTTTCAATAACTTAATTTTGTTTGTTCCGATAAAAATTTTGGTGGTAATGCCCATATGCCCATTAAAAAGAAATTGTGCCGAAAAAATCATGTTGAATATTAATAACGAAATTCATGAATTGGCGCTTGGACGTTTTTGGCTCATCCTACATGTCTTTTTCTTTTAAAGGTGTTGCTGATGGTGTAGGTGGCTGGCGTAGTTACGGCATTGATCCTGGAGAGTTCTCATCATTTCTTATGAAAACCTGCGAGCGTCTAGTCCACTGTGTGAACTTCAACCCACAACGACCTGTTAATTTGTTAGCTTATAGTTACTGCGAATTATTGGAGCAGAAGAAACCTATTCTTGGTAAGTGTTGTGGTTGGTAGCTGCTGCTTGTGTCTACGTATGATACGGCCGCTATATATCATTTTTAAAAAAATTCTTTCTGCGCTTTTAGGTAGCAGCACTGCATGCGTACTAGTGTTAAATAGGGAGAACAGCACAGTCTATACAGCGAACATTGGCGATAGTGGCTTTATTGTGGTGCGACAAGGTGAAATTGTTCACAAGTCAGACGAACAACAGCACTACTTTAACACACCGTTTCAGTTGTCACTACCGCCCCCGGGACATGATCACAATGTATTGAGTGATAGTCCCGACTCTGCGGACACCCTGAGTTTCCCCGTAAAAAATGGAGATGTAATTTTAGTAGCGACAGATGGCGTTTTTGATAACGTTCCCGAAAATTTATTACTGGACGTCCTGAAGGAGGTGTGTATATGCTTAAGTTTCATACTTTCGTAATCTTTGTTATTTGGTATTCACTGATTTGTTTTAGGTTGAGGGAGTCACAGATCCTGTCAAGTTACAGATGACTGCCAACTCGCTGGCGCTGATGGCTCGTTCGTTATCATTTGACAGTGAGTTTATGTCGCCCTTTGCTATAAACGCCAGACGCAATAATATAAATGCAACGGGTAAGTCATTTGCTTAGCAGATGTTTCTACAACTGTTATTAACTTACCTTTATCCCCTTTCAGGAGGTAAACCCGACGATATAACTGTGGTACTCGCAACTGTAGCAATGTAATCATCTCGTGTTGAACGTTACTACCTTGAGTTTAGTTTTATAATTTGTATGTCGTCCAGTTGTTTTGAAACGACATTTCATTAGACTTGCGATAGTTGTGTCCATATTTGTCTTTTACTCCAACTCTATTAGACTATGTCATAGTGAAATCTTATTCATTGCTTAAATTTAGTTACAATAGTTTTTAGGTACATTTTAGTTATATTTTCAATTGTCATTGTCTTTATCATACCATACCATTTCATTAGATTCGTTTTCCCTCCACTCAACAGATCAGGCAGGAATCGTATAATTTTTACTTAATATTTTGTTAAATAAGTTCCTCAGGTCTTTGATTAGGTTGGATTGTTATTTGTACTGCTGTGTATCTTCTAATGCTCTGAAATGTACTGGTAACATCCCGATTTTTTAGTTGAGCAGCCTTGTTTGTATGTATGTATATTTAATTTCAAACCAATTATACACTTAATATTAGACTATGTATGTAATGAACATTGATGTAGCCAAATTGTGCTTAATGATCTGAAACAATAAATACACGAAGCATTCGCGAACGATAGCTCGGCCCAGTAGTATCTTAAATGTCATATGTATTTTTAAATTTACCCCGTGTCTGTATAGAAATAAAACAACTAAATTTCCTGCTACATCATAAGCCACTTTCCGGGCTCGGCTGCGAGAATCATCGGGGGTAAACATGTTGTCTTGTGACGCCATACGACCAGTAGGTACTAATAAAATAACAATATCATACGAATGCATTACAATAATGTAGTGTTCTAGAAAAGTTTATAAAATTGTAGTTAAAAAATCATAAAATAATAAATTGAACTGAAAGAGATATAACGAAGACGAGAAACACTGATCGAATAACTGCATCCATTTTTGGCGGCCATATATAAAATTTTTGTTTTACAATACCGCAATCATAGTTTTCTCGATTTATTCTTATATGCATGTTGGTACGCAATGGACGCAGTTAAAAGAACCCAATATACGAACCGATTTTGTAGTACGACACTGTAACCATAGTTGCGTTGTTTTATTACGAGCGCATTAAGAACAGGATATTGTGTAATTTGATTAAATAAAAGCGAAATCAACTAATCTTATACCAGTCGTAGTTTTATTTTGTTTTTATTTGCTAAAAAGATTTATTATATTTTACATTTTGTTAATTTAGAAATGCCTCTATTAACGCCTAAACCATTTTCTTATCCCTCAGAAGGCCTAACTGTAGTTTCTTTAAATTTGAATTGGTTAACAGTATAAAAATGCTAAATTGAAGTTGGTACCATCGCCGGACATATTCTGAAACTGAAAGTATACCTAGGTGATGGTACTGAAACTTCAACAATCGTCATTGCGGCAAAATATGACGTACACAACAAAAAACACGGCGGGATGCGCATATGTTCCACACATCGATGTACCGAACTTCTTAATTTTGATGTGGCCTTGGTGCCCTTTGGTCGTTATCTTCCGCAACGTTATTTTCTGGACCTTCTTCGTTAATGGGTGCGGCCTGTGGCTCATCCTCATCTCCACCCCAATTAAAACCGCCTGGGCGATCTTCTGGCAGAGGCTGGTAGTTGCGGTCGACATGTTCATTAAAAAGCACTTTAAGAAAATTTGGTGTTTTCAGGAACTTATAACCGTTCCGTTGGAATGGAAATACATCTTCAAGGAAATAATATATGTGGCCAACACCCATTCCTATTATATCCACCCATATTGTGTTGCCGAGGATCATAGAACAGCATAGCAGAACCCAAGGTAAGTACGGAGCCTGCAAGAGAAGCTTAATAAATCCCAGATACGACCAATGAAATTTTCCTATCAATTACCTGAAAATTCATAACTCCAAAGAAGTTCATTCGCACGAAAGGATTTCTGCGTGACCACACGTACACCAGCATCAAAGTAAATGCCTGGCCCAAAAACAACAGGTTCACAAATAATCCAAAGAATGTCATAAGGGCACCACCGAAAAGAAACATCATTACGAAGTCGGAACTTCGGCCCCTAAAGGAACCTTCCTCGAGCATTCGACAGTAACGGTATGTGAAAACCATATTAAAGAAGAAGCTGATACCCACAGATCCGAAGAAGAGAAATGTGGTGGCCAGTCGCCATATTTGTAATTTTCGCAGAATAAGGATGGGATTGAAGTACAACTGCAGGGGAGACACCAAATCTAAATGCTAGTGTAAAGGAAAGAGTGATTATGCCCACATGCAACAAATCCGTCGCAGAACGTTATGGATGACGTGTCTCGTTCGCACTTCGCATCCTAGCACTTACCACCGCCATTGTTGTGATGACACACGCCGTCGTATAGAACCGCGTAACGGGCGGAATCTCCAAGTAGAACTGTCGTATAGATTGAAGCGCCATGGCGCCTTTTTATCGTGGTCAAAGGATCAATGTCGTTGGCGGCAATTAAATTAAGACTGTTTGCGAAAATATCGCTAAAGACTTGAGCATTGAATCTCTGTTGTGAGACTCTATTTCCGTATGCACCAAAGTCCGACTTGTGCAATGCTCCAAAGACACAAATTGTTTCTTTCCCGGGCAACACGGTAAACATACACGACTGGATGTCGTCTCTCTTCACAACGACAGACTGTCCACGCCGAACAGCTGATTGCCATGAACAAAGAAGATTATTCGCGCAGCAATGTAATGATTATTCGATTCACGGTTACTCCTGAACTATTGGGAAATCGATGCCAACTCGCAAACTAGTTTGCCGCCGATGGATACTTGCACTATCGGCGACATTTTCATATTACATTGCATTTTTGCATTCTCCCCCTTTCAACTCTATGAGATTATAAATCTGTTGTAACCATATAAGGCCATAATGGCTCGGTTAATGAATCAATGTAATAAAAATAAATTACAGAGCTGATTTGGAAAGAGCTCTGGCTGAATTGCATTTTACCATGGAAAGTTTGGGTGGGAAAAATTAAAATGCTATCCTCCTCCGAGTGGTCTCACAAAACCAGGGTCAATTTTTACAAGTTATCCATTTGTGCCATATATGAGGGAAGTTAAAATGATGTCTTATTTGTATTGTCCATAAGTCCCAATCCACAAACGACAACTTTTGTTTCCGAAACATATCGGATTTTCTTCTGAAGTTGCCTGTAGCATCCAGACAACGTAACTTAAGTTTCAGCAACTTGTGCCGTTTGTCATTTTCATGTTTTCTTTCTGTGATATTCTAACATTTTGTTTTGGTTAAACTTTGTGGCTCAATCAGTCTTGACAAAACTTAACGTAGAGATCAGCTAATTGAATCTACTGCATACATTTTGTGTAAAAGTAGGTTTTAACATATCAAAGCAAGAAAGAAGTTTAGCAAATGGTTTCTCATAGTGAATGGTTGTGAAGTTTTTTCGAGCCTATGCAATCAAGAAAGGATTCTCCTTTTGTTGTTAATTCTGGTGCATAAGACTTGATAAACATTTTCGACCCAATTCTGAATGGCAATTCCCGGGAATTTTTTCCCTATTCCCTGTTCCCCTATTCTAAATGAAATCTCCCCGGGAATTTTTTCCCTTCTCCCTATTCCCTTATTCTAAACGAACTTCGAAAGTGAGGAAAAATTCCCCGGGAATAGAGTAGGTATTACGAATGTAAATAAAAGGGAGAAATTGATGACAAATTTTGCGGAAAATTCCGCCAACAAATTTCAAGGGAATTGTACTAAAAAATGAAAGTATTTAATATTTAAATGATAAAAGTACAAAACATTTGTCAGCCTTTGTGAAGGGATAGATTTTTTCGTCAAGGTAAGCTCGCAATTTGCTGAAATTTCAAGTAAATGAGTCTTGCCACGCACCAGGATTAGGTGTCATCGTACCGTATCTTTAGCTCATGATCACACACCTGTAAATAGTTTTTTTGTAATTATATAGATGAAGCTTCAATAAAATCACTCACTATACTAAATTTTTAAGCTGTGGTTTCCCAAACTCTCGCTATACCCGTCTGGTAGCCACCTTCGCCAAGGAAGCGAGGAATTGACCTCAATTTCACAAGCGGGGAAATTGCAAAGAGCTTTCTGCTTTAGATATCATCACAAACGCAGCACTGAACATTTGTATATTGTTTTTTGTAGGTATTTGTTGTTTATATTCACTTTATTCGCTTTTTACATTAAAAACTTCAAGAAAATAATATGCAAATTGTTAGCCAAACAAAACAGCTGACGCAAAACAGCTGACTTCGAAAAACCGAAATTCCCCCTCCCTTTTATTGTTCTCCCCGTTTGTTTAGAATAGGAGGATTTTATTCCCGGGAAAAATAAATTCCCCGGGAATTATCTCCCGGGGAGTATTCAGAATCGGGCTGTTTGCAATCATTATACCAAAGTCTGCTGATGAGGATTTGTGGTTGAATCCGAAACAACTGAAAAATGTACTTTTTCGATGCCCACGGTACCAAAAAATATTTTTTTTTCAAAATTTAATTTTTTGAAACATAACAAAACAAATACAAGAAGTACATACAAATTCTAAAAGGTACAAAAAACACAAAAAGTAATTCAGGCACGTACTGAAGTATTTATGTATATAGGATAGTTGTATAAACTACAAGTAATAAATACATTTAAATAATCAGGTAGAATATTTAGTTAACGTTTGTTATATTCATTTTATAACAAGAGGAATTTGTAGACTTTAGTTTATCTTTCGTCTGTATTATGCTAGATAAAGTTGCCACATTTAGTATATTTCTCTCTTTGGTTTTTATTAAATTTTGGAAAGAAAATATTATTTCCAAATTTGCCGATGATTTGGGAATGGGACACCTGCAACTCAACACTCTTGAGATGTCTGGAAACATGTACTCACTCATCCAGTTCATTCATTATATTTGAAACTTTATGCCAAATATCGTCATTTGTTGCTGTTTTTAATTCTAATAGATCGGATAATGCTCTACATTGATTGTTTATCGAATTAAAGTTCTTGCATTCGTTTGGAAACATTTTCACCAAAAATAAAACAATACTTTCAGTTTCTTCTGAAAATTTCGAAAAACGATTTAACATATCATGATCAAAATGTATTTTAGTTCAAAGAACATCACACAATTTCATAAAAAATTTGTTTGCACCTTCTTTAAATTTAAAAACAATTTCCTTGTTTATTTCGTTTGTAACCATGTATCTTTCTGCATCTGTACCACGGTGCATATCATCAATAATAATATGATTTCGGTTAAGTTCTAATTCAGATATTTTATAATTATCTAAGATATCTTTTTAAAAATTCGGACTATTTGGCGAAATAAGAACTCACCCGATTGATAAAATGTTAAAATCGAAGATTATTGAAATTGTACCAAATGAGTCGCGGTAGTACTATGGTACTTTTAAAGCCGAAATTGTACCATCCCTGTTGTGCATCCCTGGTACAGACTACCAGGGCCAGTGTTGCCAGAAGCCGGCAAAAAAAATATGCTAAAACTAAAAAAAAAAGTGCAATTTAGAAAAAAAATATGCTAAAAAAGCCAAAAAAATAGTGCAATTCTTAAAAAACCAGTGCTAGTTTTTTTTTAGTAAAATATACGTTTTTGCAAATTTTATGTTTATTAAACATTTACATTTATAAAAAAATTATATCTATAAAAGTTAAGTTACTATTTGGTTTTAAAAAAGCGTTTAAATTTATAATAATCTAGTGGGCCCAGGCAATGCTCCGCTATTGCATAATTGGAGAAAATTCAAATTGTTAACTTCATAAACATATTTAACGGAATTGTCCAACAGGCGAAAGTGCTGCAATATTCTCCTTAAAACATACTTTGAAAAGTTTCCTAACTCCTGATGTTGGGCTTGCCTACTCTCCTCATGCACGCTTCGCTCACTCACCGAAATTAATAATCAATCTGCAAATATCTATTCTGCCGAGTACTATCTGTATACAAATATTACCTTATATAGCTCCAAAAACAGTTTTCGCATGTCCCCTTTCGCCCAATGATCGAAAATAAAAATTTCGTCTGCAGTTTTGAACCTGAAGTGTCAAGTACTAACTGTGAACCAAAATTTATCACTTTAAAAAAAAATTTTTGAAAAGCCACTACGCCCATTAAATCAAAATTGAAAAAATATATAACCTATTAAATTTTCCATATAGAACATTATAGAGCTAAATCTATAAAGAAATTAAATTTTTGGAGCGTTTTTATAGGAATTTTAGATATATTAAAAATGTAGGCGTGGATATGGGCTTGGCCAAATTGTTTTTTTATATAAAATCATTCTCGGCCAATAACCAACATTAGTCTAATTGGTTCATTAGTTCTCAAGTGATGACCTTACCAACGAACAACAATTCATTTTTATACATTACACCGTGCAACAATGGTTTTCACACTTGATGAAGACCACGTAAAACTAGAGACCTTATTTAGTAAAACTGTAAAACCATATGATAACGATATGGGTATCAAATAAAAGGTAAGAATCTCAGCAATGCAAACAAATAACAGGTTTTAATGGATTTGGAATAAAAATTTCAAAAATGTCCTTTTAAAGTTTTAAAGCTTCATATCATTTAAATATTTTTTTCTGAAAAAAATATATGTTGAAGAAGTTATATGTACATTAGACCGACTTACCAAAAAAAAGTATCTTCGGTCCACCCCCCAAAATGTTCATTGGTCAAAAAGTTTCGTGCCTAGGATTAAGATTCAGTGGCCCTTTTTAAAAAAAGGATTTTTTTTAGTTTTTCAAAGATTTTTGATATTTATCTAAAGACAATATGTGCAATATTAGTATCATAGGAAAGACGCATCCAACGGTATGAAAAACATGCCCACAAGGACTTGTCAGGACCTTTTTTCAGCGATATTCTGCAAAAAAAATACGGGTTAAGAGCATCATGCGCATTTATGGTTTAGAGAAAAATTAAAATATGTAATTTTATTTTTAAATTTAATAACTATTATTTATAATAATTCTTTATTTTGTGTACTTTTATTTTATACAGACACATTTTAAATACGTAGTTGTAGTTCAGTTCAATACTGCCCTCCTAAGAAAGAAAGTCACATCTCTATTTCCATAGTTTTGAGATGTTTAGCTTTTATGTTTTTTATCTCTCGCGCCTTCAAATTTACTGTTTTTGAAAAATTTCAAAAATGATTTCAAAATATATTATTTTTTCAATTTTATTATCGTAACAAACTGGGAAAATGTTGATGATAAAGAGGAGAAAATGTAATTATGACTTTTTCGCCTAGTAAAGCACATAAAAAAACTTACAAAAACCAAATTTTACAAATAAATTATAAATTTCTTTGCATTTGTTCGCAACAATAATAGTGAATTTACGTATATTAGTTGCTATTTTTAATTTATATATTAAATTAAGTTCTGTCATATTTGCAAGAACTTGAGCGTGATATTGCACAAACGAAGAATAAAAGTCATACTATCCAAACAAATCAGAGATACTAAGGAATTAAGTCTTAAAAGCCGACATTTTTATCATAGTATGTTGCAGATACGACTTTTTTGCCTAGGAAACACGCTAGAAGTTGTAGATGTGACTATTTTGCTTAATCTTTTTCGACAAATTACAGTTGAAAATAGTTTAATGCAAAAATCAGAAACTAATTCACGCTACCGAATATGCCATTATCTCAACTGTGGATAAAAAGCCAATTTCATTATTTTATGTATATGATTTGAAATCCATCTTATTGATTGTGAAACATGTAAAATTTTTGAAACCATTTACTCTTATTGTTTTTATGTAAGTACAAATAAAATAAATATATTGCAAAAAGAATTGTACACCTTTTTAACCTTTTCTGTAACTATGATGTCTTATTTAACTATTAAATTTCTAAATTGTATTTATTTTATTAGGACATTTTTCAAATTTTATTGCAGTGTAAATTGAAAACTTCATCAGACCATTAAGGAGAGTTAGGCTTAGAGGGGATCTGTCCACCCGAAATTTTAATATTCTATATAGTAATTTTGTACAACAAAACATTGTGGTACAATAAAAGTATTTTTGGTACAACAAACGTTCTTAATGGTAAAATTAATGCATGTACTATTTGATACAATAAAAGACCCTTTTAGAACAACAAAGATACTCTTTGGTACAAAACCTGAACTTTTTGGTATATTAAATAATCTTTATGGTGCAATAAAATGCCTTCAAAGTACAATACAAGTATTTTGTGGTGCAACAAAAGTCATTTTTGGAACAATAAAAGTATAATAAAAGTAATTTTTTAAATTAAAATTACTTTTTGATAAAGAAGATAAAGAAACTTCTTTATGGTACAATAAAAAAATGCAATTTCTGACAAAAAAATGCTAAATTCAAAATTAAAAAGAACAAAAAATCGAGGAATTTCAAAAAAAATATGCTAAAAAGCATTTAGCATTTGGTTTCAAAAAAAAAGTGCAGCAGGCAAAAAAAAAATGCTAAAAAAGCATAAAAAATGCTAAACTGGCAGCACTGACCAGGGCATTATGAGAATATCATTTTGCTATGAACTTCTTTCAAAAAACACTTGCTGAGCTTGAAATAAATTCTAAATCAATGTTCATACAACATTTTTTGAACCTGCAGAAAATAGATTTTTCTTAAGTTTCTTACGTTTGGCTGCAAGCAGCTGATTTGTTTTGGTATTGTTGTTTTGTTATTTGCAATGTTTGGGGGAAATTTGCAGCCGTTCTGGTGCAAACGCATACTTTTTACACATACTTTAAACGTGTGTTTATGTTCCTGTATAGTTGTCAATAATGATTACTTTTGCACTTTGTTACGTTCTTTTAAGTTAAGTTCTGTTTTGTTAAGTTAAGTCAAGACTGATTGAGCTATTAGTTGTTGTGCTAATTAAAGTGAGGGAGAAAAATTATCTGTGTGCTTTTAATCTGTGGTATAGATTAGAAGTATACACAGACAGCGTTGCCAGTTTAGGGGATTTTTCCCTATTTTGGGGATTTTTATTTAAAAAAAAGAGGAAATTTTTGACTTGGGGATATGAGAATTTTATGGGGATGTCATCATTCGTTTGGGGAATTAAAGGGGATTTTTCATCATATTTCACATTTTCTCACACATGTGTGTTTTTTAACGGATTATGGTTGGCAATCATGTATAGTTATCATTAACAAACCAAAGTGTGGGAACACAACTCACAAACCATCAGTTTATCGTGAGTGGCATATATGGATGGTGGAAACATGTACGAGAAACTACTGTATGCGCGGGGAAAGGGATTGGTAGATATGCGTGGGAGATTTGAGGGGAAAAGCGAGACTGTTAGCAGAACTATTAAGAAAGTAGAAGTTACACTTAAATATTACCTTCTTTCACTTTGGAAGTAAGGGAAACGCTACAAGATTTTACGGTTAATTCAGTAAATTTATTGTGGTATCGGGGGAGATAAATCTGTAGATGATACGATGACTCGATGATAGCTTCTGATCGCGCTTAACGTGGGCAAAGGCTAGCAGGCCGGCTGTTCTCTCCATATCGCTGTGGCATCGGCTGACTGCTAGAACGACGAACGTTTCGATTTAAAAGCGTTCCGGCCACAGTGATGACACAATTAGTTAATGTACATATTTTGGACATTAACATTCCGCCCCCCTTGCAGGACTGCAAATTCCTATTATAGGGGGTATAAGATTCCTTAAATTCAATTAAACTATATATATACATTTAGGGTATTTGTAATTCATATGAAGGGGTATACAATTCAGTAAAGATAAGTTGATAAAATTCATACATTTCAAGTACTTAACATTAGGTAAATATTAAAAGGGTAAATTTTGCTCCGTTATTGCCCGGAGTTCACATTTATAATAATTGTTGGAGCATTTGACGAAGTTGAGGGGCCAGTTGGTATACAGACCCTCCCTCCAGTTTTTGGTGTTATCGCTTGTTGCTGCGAATCCTGCTTGGAGCCCTTCCTGGTGCGCCTATATACCCGATTGGAGTGGAGAAGGGTGTGATGCTCCGAACCGCAAATTCTACATCGTTCCCTGCTCTGGCATTGCATTAAGATATGGGAGTGAGCCAAGCAGTTGGAGCAGTAATTGAACTTTCGCACAATGTTCGCTCTTTTGGGCACCGGTAACCGACGAAATCGAAAGCATTTTCTAAGGGCGTGGTCCCGATTGCAATAGAGGCAATCTTTCTTACTTCGACGAATGATTGGTGTCGATGGCCGTTTTCTTTTGGGAGCAACTTGCAAACGGCTTGGTGTCTCTCGGCTTTCCCGGCTATCAGATATTTCTGGGCCTATTTTGTTTTTTCGCAGACGTCTTGGCGGTGTTGACATGGTTTTTCTAAAGGGTAAAAAAGTAATGATTAGTGTTGTACTGAGTTAGGTAGTAGGACTAATTTAACGATAGGTCGGATAATCGTGCCGTTGCGCGTACGCACTTCGGCCACTCTAACTTTGTTGTCGGAACCAGGTATAACTTTCACTATGCGACCAAGTCGCCACTGATTTGGGGGCAAATTATCGCACCTAACAACTACAAGATCTCCAACGGCGAAGCTACGTTGGGGATATTGCCATTTTGTTCGCTTGTGGAGCTCTTTAAGTTATTCATCCTTCCAGCGGATAGCGAATTTATGATGCAAGATTTTGAGCTTTTGCCAGCGGTTGGCGTAGCTTAAAGAGTTTTCTGAGAGATCGGGTTCAGGTGGTGACAAGAGGGGTGACCCAATAAGGAAGTGGCCCGGAGTTAAGGCACAGATATCGGAGGCCTTGTCGGTCATGGGGCTTAAAGGCCTTGAATTAAGACAGGCCTCGATTCTGGCCATCATTGTACAGAACTCCTCGTAGGTGAATGTCTGTGCATTGGTAATCTTTTTCAGATGGGTTTTAAAACTTTTAACCCCTGCCTCCCACAAGCCACCCATATGAGGTGCCCCGGGGGGTATAAAGTGCCATTCGAGTGCTTGGAAGGCATCTTGCGATTGGATTTGTTGCTGAATTAGTGAGAAGAAGTGTTGTCGATCTTTGGTGAGAATATTAGATGCACCTACAAATGCCGTACCGTTGTCGGAGTATAAGGCCTTTGGAGATCCGCGCCGAGAAAAGAATCGCGAGAAGGCTGCCAAGAAAGCTTGGGTCGAAGTCTCGCTTGTGACCTCCAAGTGGATAGCTTTCGTTGCGAAACAAACGAAAACTAAAACATAACCTTTAGTGACTTTACAGCCTCGCCCCGCGTACGACTTTATGTCAAAGGGGCCAGCAAAGTCCAGTCCTGTGTGTGTGAACGGACGAGATAATTGTGTACGTTCAGGAGGTAAAGCTCCCATAATTTGATTACTTTGCTTGTGTTTTCGGATAGTGCACGCTTTGCAATTGAAGACGACTGTTTTTATTAAATTTTTTAGCCTTGGTACCCAAAACTCTGTGCGCATTAATCGCAGAAGTAAAGAATTTTCACCAAGAATGCAAACTATATGCATCATCTCGAGGTACAGCCGGGTAAAACGACCAGAGTAGGGTAAAATTTTAGGAAATTTTTCGTTGAAGGTAAGTGTTGGGGATTGTGAAAGTCTACCGTTAACTCGTAGAAATCCCTCGTCATCTATGAACGGATTGAGGAGAAGGAGACTACTTTTACGCGGTAGTACTAGATTATGTGACAGTACATCATATTCTTTAAAATACAGTCTTTGGCAAATAAGTATAAGGCGAGACCGAACAAATTGTAATTCGGTATGACATAGATTAATTGAGGTAAAGCGAAACTGATGCTTATGACCTGGGTGCGATAAATGAAAAAATCGAAATACGTAACTTAAGACTCGCAAAGCTTTCGAAAGACTTGAGAATCGTGACAAGATATCGACGTTGGTTACGTTTGTTACGTGAGCCTTTATTGGACGAAGTTCAGCGGTGGTGTCCCAATGTGAAGGACACATTGGCCATTCAGAGTGTGGCAGTTTAAGCCACGAAGGACCCTTCCACCACAGATCATTCGCAATGAGCTCTTTCGCCAGGGTGCTGCGGGAAGCTAAGTCCGCCGGATTGTCCTGCGAAAGCACATGTGACCAATTGCCATCTTTAAGCTTCTCCTGGATAGACGCAACCCGGTTTGCAACAAAAGTCGTCCATTGGCAAGGTGATTTTTGCAACCAGGCGAGGACGATTGTAGAATCTGTCCATAAATATAATCGCTGACTGGCTAGGTTCAGTTAGCTGAAAGTAGGTGTGTCGAGACAGATCCGTCTGGCCTTTCCGCTCGGACATATAAGGTTGCGGCGTACGCTTTTTCCGAAGCGTCGCAGAAACCGTGAAGTTCGATTTTGTAAGAGCAATCATAATCGACAAAACGATGAATTTGTATTTCACCTATGTATGGATAGTCATCTAAAAAATTTCGCCATTGCTTTAGTGTGGCTGGTTTTATGATTTGATCCCAATCTGTACCGTCAGACCAAACTTGTTGCATAATCATCTTAGCAACAATGACTTTAGGGGCCAACCAGCCGGCTGGGTCAAACAGTTTGGCAATTTCTGACAACACGGCCCTTTTGGTCGTTGTGACCTCGGTCTCATCGGGAAAGGTGTGGGGACTAAAATATAAATAGTCTCTACCAGCGTTCCACCTCAAACCTAGGGTCTTTGTGATACTGTGGTCTGAGAGTTTAAGGAAGGCGGAATCTAATAGATGCTCTGGGGGTATATCTTGCAAGAGGGATTCGTGGTTAGCAGTCCATTTTCTAAGTAGAAATCCCGCCGACTGTAACACGGTGACAAGAGATCTTCGTGCCTCAATTGCTTGGGATAGATCATTAGATGCAAATAGCACATCATCGACGTACATGTAGTTCCTGAGTATATCAGCAACAATCGTGGTCTCTGGCTCACATTGCTTTGCTAGTTCTAGCAAGGTTCGAATCGCCAGGTAGGGGGCACAGTTAACACCAAAGGTGACTGTATTTAGTTCGAAGTCACAGAGATCTTCACTGGGGGTTTTGCGGTGTAGTATCCGCTGATAGGGGGTGTGTTCGGGAATGACTAAGATTTGCCGATACATTTTTTCAATATCGGCGTTAAACACATATCGGAACAGTCTCCATCGTAACAATAATATTGTTAAGTCGGCCTGTAAGACTGGACCGGTGTATAGTACGTCGTTAAGACTTTTACTGTTGGAAGAGGGGTTCGAGGCATTAAATACTACTCGGAGTTTAGTGGTAGTACTGTCGGGTTTAAGCACAGCATGGTGAGGCAAGTAATAAGTTGTTTTACATGCTTGCATTTCGGGGTTAACTTGAGTCATATGACCAAGTGTGAGGTACTCATTGATTACCTCGTTGTATTTGCATTTTAACTGGGGGTTTTTGTTTAAGCGAGCCTCGTTGCGAATGTATTGAGCTGATGCAATGTGACGCGAGTGACCTATATTCAAGCTATGGGGATATTCTCGCTTAAACGGAAGAGAGACGACAAATCGACCCGAGGGTTCTCGAAAAGTTGTATCCTGATACAATTCTTCGCAGTACCTATCGTCCTCTGACATATGGTACGTGCTAGGTACTTCTTCTAACTCCCAAAATCTGGTGAGTTGTTGGTTAAGACTGATTTCGTTATACAATGAAACAACAGTCGAAGAGGGTAAGTGGATGTCAACTTTGCCGGTGACAATCCAGCCAAATACGGTTTTTTGTGCAACCATCTGACGGTTGTTGGCAAATCGCACACCATCGCATAGTATTTGAGGATAAATATCCCCGCCAAGTAGTAAATCTATATTCGAGGCGTGCTTGGGACCTAAATCGGCCATCGGTAAGTCTGTAAAGTTGGTCTGAATTATAGACAGAAGCGAGTGGTATGACAGCTGCCCGGTGAGTTTCCTAACAACGAAAGCTTTAATGGGCTTTTTAAAATCTTCATTAAGAGGCGACCCTAACGTCAGCGAACAGACGTGGTTAGTTGTAGCAGTTAAAGCTCCATTAAGTCCAACGACTCCAACCTGGGAATCAGTGACTGGTAAGGTAAGTCTTTTTTGTAGTGGCTTTGACACAAATGAAGCCTCGGAGGCGGGGTCTACAAGAGCTCGAACTTTATACCTAACGTCGCCTAAACATACTTCAACAATAGCGGTACCCAACACAATTGACGGAGACGAAGTGGACTGTAGATTTGTAGTATAAGTTTGCCGGACAACGGCATTAGCGGGGGTAGTTGCCGATCCCTCCGAGTTTAGAGAAGTGGAGTTGGAATTTGAATTTTGAAAACTCGGGACGTTGGGATTTGGTACAAATTGGTTGAGATTTCGAGGGTTTGAAGTTTGCGGAGGCTTGCCGGTAGTATCTGTTTGATGGAGTAAAGAATGATGCTTCTTCTTGCAAAGTGAGCACAGATATTTGCTTTTGCAGTTTTTGAACTCATGTGAGTTTGCTAAGCAGTTAGTACATCGTTTCTGATTCTTGATTACCGAGAATCTTTGTTCAACTGACATTTGTAGAAACGCTGGACATAAACGAAGTGGGTGCGATTCAGTACAAAGTGTACAAGGTTTGGGGGAATCGGTCACTTTCGAATGGTAGGCATTAAGTTTTTTCGTGCTCTGATCTTTGCCGTTGGAAGCAGCTCGGGGAACGTTTGAAGACGATGTTGTTCGTATGTCGGCAACGGCTTCCAAAGTTTGGTAACGTGCAGTCAAAAACGAATCCATCTGTTTCCATGTTGGCAGGTCATTCGACCCGTTAAGGGTTTGCTCCCAAAGATTGAGAGTGAGGTTTGGAAGACAAGTAGAGGCAATATAAATGAATATGATATCCCAGTGGTCGGTTTTAATCTTTAACAGCGTGAAATTAGATATACAATCATTGATTGTACGCTGAAGATTCTTGATGTTGGGACCCGATTCCTTTTGTATAGGTGACAAGCTCAGTAAGGTCTTTAACTGTGCGTTAATGAGAACACGTTTGTTCTCATACCTCTCGACGAGATTGTTCCACGCCATGTCGAATCCCTCGTTAGTCAGCGGACAGGTCTTCAAGATAGCACGCGCTTCCCCCTGGGTTTTTTTTCAACAAATGACACAATTTTTCAACGGGAGTTAAACGCGGGTTGTTCTTATACAATGCAGAGAACATGTCTCTGAATGTAGGCCATGAGACGTAGTCCCCGAAGAAGGGCTCTGTGTCACATGGGGGTAGCGCAATATTGGGAATTGGACGGACATCGTCACTGTCTTTTGACGGCCGATTTTTAGAAACTAAAAGGTCAAGTAACTCATTGGAAGTCGACAGACACGTCATATGAGATTTGTATGCAGCAAAAAACTTCGCTTTAATGCTTTCAATATTAGTTTCGCCCTCTTGTGTTTTGAGTTTAGACAAGAGTAGATCATAACTGGATCTAAGTGAGCTCCACATGTGTAGCATTTCGTCCTTATGAATTTCCAGCGTATGAATCGTATGGTCATCCTTAGGTATGGATGAAAAAAACGCTTCGAACTCTACCACACGATCAGATGCTCGAATGAAAGCGTTCAACTCAGACATTGTGGGAAGATTAGAAAAAAGCCTAAACTAAGATAGAATTATGATCGGATGGTAGATTTAAAAAAAAAAGGTAAGAAGTGATACACCAGCCTGGTTATCACTATCACTTTCTTATACCGAAATATTATTTATAATTGGATAACAGATTGCTCCACAAGTGGTTCAGTAAAAAATGAAGAGAAAAACCACGGTAGTTTTAAATGTATTTAAAAATTAAAATTAAATGAAATCATAAGACGGATTTAGATAAACATGGATGTAAAAAAGATTCACCCTTATAGATGAATAATTGTTATTATTTTTTAGCAATGTTCGCTGAAAACAAGGTTTAAACAATAATTCCAATGCGTTTTGAAAGTAATCAAAATTACTTCATACTTTATGCGGTACTGGACAATAAAGTGGGTTGAAGGAAAAAAAAACAATTTATTGAACAAACCGTTGTAAAACCCTTTATTGTACTGTTCCAATGATTATGTAAATACTTTAGAGTATAATAATATGTTGAGTTGAATTGAACGAATATCGAAAAAATTATAAAAAAGCTTCTGCATATGGCACGGGAAATTTAAAACAATATATGGAGATTGGCCAGTTCACAGCAGAGGTCATAAATGGTGAAACGGTAAGGTATGTGGAAATGGTGTAGCATTACGCAGTAGCCGTCAGCATTACTGACGCAACATAGTTAAGAGAGCAATGATGATAATGTATAATAATGTTTAATCACTCAAGTTCTTTAATGCAGACACTGCTCTCATTTAAGAGTAAATTGCTTAAGGTGACTTCAATACCATCTGCCTTTTCATTTCAAATGATCATTTTTCAATAGCTCTCTTCATTCGCATATGCTCTCTTGAAGGGAATTCTCTTTATATGAAGCGGATAAAAAGCACCGTTGTATGCATTTACATACGTATATATATGATAATTATATATATTATATACACTGAGAGAAGTTTGCTTCATAATATTAATGAAACGATTTCATTAAAAAAATTTCATTGATCCAATGCAAAATTTCGTTAATATTACTAAACTTCATTAATTCAATGCAAAAATTTCATTATTTTTAATGAAACTCTATGAACGGCTTCATTAAAAAATTTCATAAAAGTTGCGTAAGCAATATTTCATTAAATTAATGCAAAGTTTCATAAACTTCATTGATTCAATGAAATAATTTCATGAAATTGTACGAAATTCTTCATTAAAAATGTTCATAAAAGTTTCGGAAAAAAATCATTGTTTTAATGCAATTTTTCATTTACGCAATGAACAAAAGTCATTGAATTTCTATGAATATACAAAATAGTTTCATTAAAAATGCTACAATAGTTTCATAATGAAAAATGTCATTGGTGTAATGAATGCTTCATAAATATAATGCAACTTAGCTATTAACTTTAATGAAAACCTTCATTGATACAATGAAAAAATTTCATTGGATTTCTTTAAAAATTGTTTAAAATTTTTTTTTTAAAATTTCATTGGTTTTATGAAATAATTCATAAACCGAATGAAATTTGTTCGTCTATTTCTAACTTATATTTTAAACTTAATGCAAATGTTCTTTAACCTAATGAAACAGTTTCATTATGTGAATAACAAGGACAAATTATATGTGGAAACATCATTGTTTTAATGAAATGTTTCATACAAGTAACGCAATTTCTTCATAAATTTGCACAACCACCCCTAACATAGCTCTTGATGTGTATGTATAACATAAACAAACATGCGTTTAACTCATGACAACAACAAAAACTCTTTAAGGAAAGAAGAAGACGATCGTTGTTAACGGTACTTTCCGTGTTTTTTAGCGTCTTGCTTGGTTCAGCGTGCCTTTGAAAAAATTCTGTATTCAGTACAGTTTGTGATTCAGAGTGGTAAAGATCGTGCGAAAGTTAACTCGTTTAGTGAAAATTAATAAATAATTTAAAGTGGTAGAACACAAAGAAAAATGATTTGTTTTTTGTGCAAAAGAAAGTTTTGTAATAAAAAGCTTTTCTTTCGTCACTTTCGTGTGGATCATTTTCTTAAGTCTAATGATTGTTATCAGTGTTGTGGGCAATTTTATAATAATTCTAAATCTTTTCAAAGGCATGTGCAGAAAAGGCATGACGACATTACTTGTACTGAATGAAAAACAATTAATAAAACTTCACAGCATTGTGTGCCAGAAATTATGGAACGGCAAATAATGGTTGAAGATTCTAAAATTTTCGATATTACAGAAGCAGGTGTCAGTAATCTGAGCAACAATATACAAAGTGAAAACGATGAACATAAATTTGACAAGCTTCATGAAAATATTTTAAAATTTTTATCTCAAATGCATTCAAACTATAACTTTTCACGAAAAGATGTAACTTTTGTTATTGGTAATCTCATCGATGGAGTATTTGAACCATTTTTTGAAATACTACATGCCTTTGCAAAAGATTTAGATATAGTCTTGTCCTCGAAACTCACCAATTTATTAACAAAATATTCCGAAATATTAGGAAAACTAAAAACTGAGTATTTGCTGTATGCAAATTTAAAAAAAAAAGAATATTGTGCAAAATCTGAAGGAAGCTGTAATTGATAAAAGTGGAAAGCTGTCGCATAAAAGAGGTAAGTTGATACATTCATACTTGACGACAAAAATTGTTACAATGCCTATGGCATTTATGTTCCAAAAAATTTTGGAAAAAAATGATAACTTTTTACACATGCAGTCTTATATAAGTGAACTTGCGAATTCTAAGTTATTCACAAATATAATTCAAGGAGAGTTGTGGCAAAGAAAGTGTAGTCTTTACCCAAACAAATTAATAATTCCTTACAACTTTTACTCTGATGATATAGAGATTAACAACCCTTTAGGTTCCCATTCCACTTTTCATTCTATCTGCAATCTGTATTTTTCTTTTCCATGCCTTCCAGAGGACACGAAATTAGAAAATATATTTTTTCTTGGAAGCATTAAAAATAAAGACATGCAAAATTTTGGCTATCAAAAGTGTCTTGATCCCATAGTTGAACAAATGCACTTATTGGAAACAGAAGGTTTAACCATACAAATGTCAGATGGTAGAAAATTTCATGTCCATTTTATACCTCTATTAATTTTGGGTGACAATCTGGGGTTAAACAGTATTCTTGGATATATAAAAAATTTTAAGGGGCATTTTTGTCGCTTTTGTGAAATTGATTTTAAATCAAGTCAGAAGGCACTTCTTCCAATATTAATCTTAGACGTGACTACACCAAATATAATATGTCATTAGAAACCGCTAACCCCACAAAAACTGGTATAGTTAACATATGCGAATTCAATAAAATTCCAAGTTTTCATGTAATTGATAATATAAGTGTAGATGCAATGCATGATTTAATGGAGGGGATATGCCATTATGACATGTCTAATGCGATCTTGTACTTTGTTAATACCAAGAAATACTTTTCTCTTGCGGAATTAAATAAACGAAAAAGTACATTTGAATATGGTGAACTAGAAATTGGAAATATTTCACCAGACATTAATAAAGTTCATTTGGAAAAGAAACATTTAAAAACGTCTGCTCGGGAAATGCTAACTTTTATCATGTATTTTCCGATTATGGTAGGTGATTTCGTACCAGGTGATGATGAGGTTTGGAAACTTGTGCTAGTATTAATTGAAATTATAGATACTACTTTATTATTCTATGTGGATGACTTCATAGTAAATTCTCTAGAAAAAAATATTAAAACCCACAACGAACTGTATCTCAAATTGTTTAATGATACACTTAAAGCAAAATTTCATATACTGACACATTATCTTGAAGTTTTAAAAACTTGCGGACCGGTCCGTAAATTTTGGTTTTTTCCTTACGAAGCAAAACATAGAAAGTTCAAATTGTACGCCCATGCAATCACTTCCAGGAAAAATATTGCGGTTTCTATGGCAAAAAAGTACCAATTTGTTTTTGCAAATTTCTTAATATGTGAATCGAAACAAACAGATATAATTTACACCAATGAGTGTGAATGTGAGGATTACTTATTAAACATTATAAGCCACAAATTACAAAAATCCAAAATATCTTTACAAATATTTAATAAAGTTATTTACAAAAATATCACTTATAAGACCATGAATTTTGTATCCATCAGAAATGTAGATTATTATATCTACGAAATTATAAACATTGTTGTTTCAGAACAAACAGTTTTTTTGCTTTGTCAACAGATTCTGGATGTTACGTATATGAAGCATTACACAGCTTTTGAAATTAATCCCAACATTAAAGGAGATTATTCAGTTCTAAATTTGAAGGAAATAATTGGTCCTCCTGCCGAGCTCATTAAAACAGCAAGAGGTAAATTTATGCTTCGATTTAAGGAGACAATTTAAACAGTTTTTCAAAAATAAATTGAACGAACTTGCCGCTTTTTTTTCAAAATTAGTACAGATTTTTTAAATAACTTTTTTTAGCCTTTGTAATGTCTGACTCAAACACTTCGGCCGGAGAATTATTAAAGGAGTTGCTGACATCATGGGGGATGGAAGAAAAATTGGAAATTCTTTTATGTAAGGTTTCATTTACAGTGTGAATTTGCATTTATCCGTTCACAATTAACACGTAGAATATTTTAAAATTTTTTTCAAATTAGTTATTTATTATATATGATACATTTTAATGCAGTATTTTTTTTTTTTAATCAAATATTTCACAGATGAAAATATTAATATTGAAATTTTAAAAATACTAAAAGAGGAACAACTGAAGGAGCTGACTCAAAATTGGAAAATTGGAGACAAAGCGCAGTTTATTCACCATTTTATAAACTGGAGGAATGATCTCAAATATCCCTTTTTGACAGAATATACAAGTCCTCTGTCATGTTCCCAAAAGAGTGAATCATATAACTCATCCGATACGGAAGTCTCTAATGTCAGTCTGCTGGACATTTTAAAACAAGATAAAAATGGAGAACGAGTGCTGCAGTTTTATGACAAAAATAAGCATCTTACAGAGGAGCTTAGAAGTTTTATCATTAATATTGCCGCTCAACATTTTGCCAGAGAAAACACACCTATGACCCTCCAAATAAGTTATAAACTTGAAAATCAATTACTATCCCTATTTCCATCTGAAAAGCTGGAATTCTATCGAACAGAAAGGAGAGGAAAGCTGTATGTAAAGTACCAAAATCTAAAAAAAAATAATAAGCGGATTATTGTTTCGGATTACGACTCACCCACTACATCAAAAAAAGTTAAAATCCAATTAGGTAAGTTGATTAAAACTGATTAAATATGAGTATTACATTTACTAATATTTTTTTAGTACCTGAAGAAAATGGAGAGGACTTAGCTCAAATTTTGAAATACGATAAACTTTCAGCCGAGGAATTTGAGTCCACATGGATTGCTTGTAGTCAATATAGGCTTAACCAAGTTCTAAATGAATGTGATGACGTTAATAAGATCATTAAAAAGTGGCCTGAATATAAATCGCATTATAAGTTGGTATGTACGAGTAAAATTTCAACTCTGATAATTTGTGTATACAACTTTTTTTAACCCTTTAGATCGATATAGACTTCTCCATAATGTATAAATCGCATAACAAAATCTTAAACTGGGACCCAAAATTTCTGAAGCTGTTGAAATTTCTGAAAAAGTCAAAACACGTAAAATCTCAAGTGGAGGGAAAGATCCTAGATACACTAAGCGTCGAAGATTTGCAAAATGGTAAAAAAAAATTTTTTTGTTAAGAACTCAGCATAATTATTTTTATATTGCAGATCGGGACCACTTTGTAGCAAAAACTCTTTGGGTTTTACATCTTCTCCTTTTCCCAACAGGTCGGCACATTAGGCAAAATATTTACGGAAAAAAGGAAGTGTCTCGCTATACAATGAAGGATTCTCAGAAATCATTTCTCTTTCTCGGAAGCAGTATGCAAGAACTACACGACCATATAGATTTTTTGTTAAAAAAGAAGGAGCATATTCAGCCATTCATATTGGGTATTGGAAACTTAAATGAAATAGCAGAATTTTTTGTTTATTTTGATGGCGACCTTATGCGATTTCCCAACTGTATTCGTTCTTTGGATATCTGTTTCAAAACATTTCACTTATTCAGTTTACAGTATCCTACGGCCTCTGAATCATTTTGGATCTTCTTGGAGCTTTACTTTTACGAAATAAGTTCAAGTTCAAAGAAAAATTCCAAGGTAAGCATTCTTTTGGACGATTTAAAGAACCAACAAGAATAAATACACGAATATGTTCATTCCAAATACACGTATATATACAAAATTCAGAATAGTAAATATATAAAAAATTATATGTTTTTTGCTTTAGAATCCAAATATTGTTAATTTATCTGTATAATTACATATTGTTTCCAAATGAAATACGCCTAAAAAATGTGACAAATGTTGTATGTCCAAAAATATTTCAAAGACAAAATTTTTACAAAATATGAATTTTAAATAATCAAAAATGATAAATAATCATTAAATGAATTACTATACATGTTAATTTTATCAAAAATATACCATTATAAGAAGCACAGAAAGTGTATCATATTCCTTTTAGTTTATAATCATTAATCATACATCAATACAAATAATACCTGTTGAATTTAGTTTGTTACATACCATTTTATTTCCAATAAAATTGATCTTTTTATAAAAAAATTGTTAATGCCATCTGTTTTATTAATTTTTAGTTCATTTAACATATGAATATATTTCATTAAACTTATGAACATGTTCATTAGATTTATATTTCATAAAAACTATGAAAATGTTTCATTAAACCTATGACAAAATTTCATTGAAGTTATGAATATATTTCATTACCGGTGGAACTATTTCATCAAATCTATGAATATTTTTCATAAATCTTATGAATATGTTTCAATATATTTATGAAAATGTTTCATTACATTTGTGATTACTTTTCATTAAATATATGAATATATTTCATTAGATTTACGAAAATAATTCATTGTATCTATGAATATATTTCACTATATTAATGAAACAGTATCATAGAACCTATGAACATGTCGCATCCAATCTATGAATTGATTTCATTCTTTCTATGAATAGATTTCATTTATTTAATGATACATTTTAATGTAACATTTCATTAATATAACGAAGTTCAGCATACAAACCTGCTTCATTAATATAATGATTCTGTTTCATTTATCTAATGAAAAGTTTCTTTGGGGAAAAAATAATGCAACATTTCATTGGATTAATGAAGAAATTCACCATATGAATGCAGAAAATTCTCTCAGTGTATATATATGTATATATATATTTTGAGTTAGTTAAAGAAACGTACCTTTAAATAGGAGAGATTACTTGCGATGTTTTGTGGTTTTTTTTTTTGGTTTCTTCACTGCTATTCTCTTTGATGACGCTGATGATTTTGCACGTTCTTCTGTTAAGGTTGACACAAAGGTTGATTTTTCTCACAAATTCTGCAAATATGTCTCTATTACATATCTTCCAATCCGGCTCGAAGGACCATCAAATGTATGCGCGGGGAAAGGGATTGGTAGATATGCGTGGGAGATTTGAGGGGAAAAGCGAGACTGTTAGCAGAACTATTAAGAAAGTAGAAGTTACACTTAAATATTACCTTCTTTCACTTTGGAAGTAAGGGAAACGCTACAAGATTTTACGGTTAATTCAGTAAATTTATTGTGGTATCGGGGGAGATAAATCTGTAGATGATACGATGACTCGATGATAGCTTCTGATCGCGCTTAACGTGGGCAAAGGCTAGCAGGCCGGCTGTTCTCTCCATATCGCTGTGGCATCGGCTGACTGCTAGAACGACGAACGTTTCGATTTAAAAGCGTTCCGGCCACAGTGATGACACAATTAGTTAATGTACATATTTTGGACATTAACAACTACATGTCACGCTTCTTTCATTGGCTGCAAGAATGCTTAAACCGGCAGTTGTTGCTCATCTGCAGAATGAAGATGACATAGAGATGGTACAAAAATCAGTGGATACGGATTCAGGATTTTTGCCACTAGAAGTTTATGATTTCGGATTTGAATTTGAAGAAGAAATTAAATCTCTGCCGAAACACAGAATTTAAAAAACATGTTTTTTTATCTTTACTCTTCTATTGCAAATGCTATAAAGGTTTTCACCAAACTTACTGTTTTTTAAAACATTAAAACAATTTTCCTAAATATATGCTGTAATCCTGTATGTCAACCAAGGTTTGGATCTATATTACCAATTTTAAAGCCTGTCCTTAGAGAAGGAGCTCCCTCCGATTTATACGAATCTCAGTGGACGAAAATGCCATTCGTGGACGAAAAAACATTTTCGGCGATGACACCATTACTAATCTTAACTCAGCTTGGCCTAAAACACTATACCAACAAAACTAAAATACACAACAAAATTCAATACGAGCTTCTAGAGGCATTATTAAGAATAAATACCCATTTTAAAACTGATTCAATATGTTGTGATAAGTACAATCCGTCACCGGAAATGCTTAAGCGGTTTAACTCTCACAATATGTACAAAAATTTAGCAAAAGGCGACGACATCGAATGTTTAGAATCTGAAGTTTTTAATATTATAAACATTAACTGAAAAATGGAGTACAAATAATACGTAAGAGGAGTGAAATTAATTGACGGATTAATTTATAATATAAAAATAAGTCGCTGAATGTGTTCCTAAGCGCAAAACTCGAGAACGGTTGGACCGATTTGGCTCAATTTTTTTTCAGTAATTCGTAATTGCCAGGAGTAGGTTTTTACGAAATAAAATTTTGGAAAAATCTTTCGGAAAAACCGGAAAATTGGAAAACCCGAATATTGCTTTTTTGTATTTTTTGTGCAATTGTTATGAATGATTTTTCGAATTGAAAAATAAAAAAAAATTTGTTGGAAAATTCGAAAAATTTTAATACTATTTTTCGACGTAATTTTGCTTTTTGTCGTACTATTTGATAGTTTTGAACGATGTAACTTGCGAAAAATTTCGGATAATTATTCCGAAATGACTTTCCGAATGGAAAAATAAATAAAATCTCGGTGGAAAACTCGAAAAATTCCAAAAAAAAAAATCGATAAATTTGCATTTTTCGGAAAACTCGGAAAATTCTAAAAAAAAATCGAAAGATTTGGATGATTTCGACGAAATCTTCCATTGTATCGCTTGATTTGATGATTTCAGACGACGTAAAGGTGAAAAATTTGTTGTGTTGCTGAAAAATTTCGGATTATTGTGAAATATAGTTTGAAAAATGTATTGTAATTTATCAAGAAAGAACGTTGTCCCAGTTTGCTCAATTTTATTTTCAATTTTTCATAATTGCCAGGAATTTTTTATGCCAAAAAATTTTGGGAAAATCGCTAGGAAACGCCGGGAAAATTGTGTGCAATTGTTACGAAATGGCATTTCGAATGCAAAAATAGAAAATTATTAGCGAAATACTCGGAAAATTCCGGAAAATTTAACGGGATAAATATTTTCTATATATATAAAAATGGTGTAATAGTAATTCATATAGTCATTCATCAATTGAGAACGGCTGGGCCGATTTTGCTCAATATTTTTTTCAGTTGTTCGTAATTGCCAGGAGAATGTTTATGTGAAAGAAAATTTGGGAAAAATCCTTCGGAAAAGTCGGAAAATACTTACTTACTTAGCTGGTACTTCTATGAAATCCCAGTGGATTATATACCGCACGTAGAAAAATATTATAAGCGCCTCGATCTTCTGCTTCAGTTAGTCACACCGAGTTCTGTAAGGTTCTCAGTAACCTGGTCTTTCCAACGGAGTTTAGGTCACCCTCTTCTGCGCCGTCCATCGAGTTCATTGTCGAAGACTTTTCGAGCTGGAGCATTTTCGTCCATGCGTACAACATGACCTAGCCAACGCAGCCGTTGCACCTTAATGCGTTTGACCACGTCAATGTCAGTGTACAGCTCGTACAGCTCATGATTCATACGACGCCGATACTCTCCGTTAACGATGATGGGCCCATATATTTTACGGAGTATTTTTTTCTCGAATACCGCCAGAACCGATTCATCCGCTTGTGTCATAACCCAGGATTCTGAGCCATACATTAAGACAGGTAGAATTAGTATCTGGTATAGCTTGAGTTTTGTTCGTCGAGAGAGGGCTCTGTCATTGAATCGCTTGCTTAGTCCGTAGTAGCATTTATTTGCAAGCAGGATTCTTCTCCGGATTTCTAGGTTGACATTATTTGCTTTGTTGATGGCGGAGCCTAGGTAGACAAAATTATCTACCACCTCGAAATTATAGTTGTCAACGTTCACGCAGTTTCCCAAACGAGTAGATTCTTTGTTCGTTGAAACTAATAACTTCGTTTTGTCCTCGTTCACCGTTAGGCCCATTTTCGCTGATTCCTTCTGAATACCTGAGAAGGCTGCAGTCACATCCCGCAGTTTTCGACCGATGATGTCTACGTCATCAGCGTACGCGAGTAGCATGTGGCTTTTGTTGAATATAGTGCCACTCGTGTCTACTGCAGCTTTTCCCATTATCATCTCCATCACAATGTTGAAGATATCGCACGATAGGCCGTCGCCTTGTTTTAGGCCTCGTCTGGTATAGAATGGCTCCGTAAGGTCCTTGCCAATCTTCACTGAAGACTTCGTGTCAGTCAGCGTCATTCCGCAAAGACGTATCAGCTTCGCTGGAATACCAAACTCAGCCATGGCTTCAAGTAATTTCTGCCGTATCGGGCTGTCGAAGGCAGCTTTATAGTCGACAAAAAGATGGTACGTGTCGATCTGTTTTTCTTGGGTCTTTTCCAGGATTTGCCGAAGTGTGAAAATCTGGTCAGTTGTTGATTTTCCAGGTCTAAAGCCACACTGATAAGGCCCGATCAGGTTGGATAACACTGGCTTTAGTCTTTCACATAGCACACTCGACAGGACCTTATATGCGATGGGTAAAAGGCTGATCCCGCGGTAGTTGGAGCACACACTTGGATCACCTTTTTTCAGCACAGGAAATAATACGCTTACATTCCAATAGTCGGGCATGCACTCTTTAAGCCAAACCGTGCGCAGGAGCTGGTGCATGCTCGTTATCAACTCCTCGCCACCGGACTTGAAGAGCTCTGCGGGCAGACCGTCGGCACCGGCTGCTTTGTTGTTTTTCAGCCGCGATATTGCTCTTCTTACCTCGGCTTGACTTGGTGGTGGGCAATCTAAGCCGTCGTCCACAATTGGCGTGATAACTTCACGTGCGCTGCCTTCTGGAACCAGCAGTTGCTGGAAGTGTTCTCTCCATATGTGCAGCACACTCTGCGTATCCGTGACCAGATTTCCATCACTGTCCTTACAGGTGGGGAGGCCATTACCGTATCCATTTGCTCTTACTTTCTGGTAAAATTTTCGGGCCTCACCTCTATCCCTGTATCGCTCTATATCCTCGCTCTCCCGTTCCTTCATCTGACGTTTTTTTCGCCTAAATAGCTGTCTCGCCCGTTTTACTTTCTCCTTATGCCGTTCCCTAACAGCACGGGTTACAATTGCCTGTAGCGTTGCCATATAAGCAGCATCCTGTTCCTCAGACGCTATGCGACATTCTTCATCGTACCAGGATTCGTCTGAGCGCCGCTTTTCATATCCTAGCACGGTTGTTGCGGCGGTTGCCATGGAATGCGCAATATGCTGCCACTGTGTATCGGGAACGTCAGAAGTAGAGGCGTTGTGTCGTAAAAGTTGGGAGAGTTGGTCGGAGTAGGCAGTAGCTATCTCTGGGGTTTGCAGCTTCGCGATGTCAAGCTTTCTTTGTGTTTGGTTACGTGGTTTTTCGCTCTGCTCAATCTTGTGCGAACCTTGGCTGCAACCAGGTAATGATCCGAGCCAATATTAGCACCACGAATCACACGCACGTCCATGACACTAGATGCATGCCTGCCATCAATTACCACATGATCAATTTGATTTTTGGTGTTTTGATCGGGGGATAGCCAAGTTGCCTTGTGGATATCTTTGTGCTGGAATCTGGTTCCACTAACTACCATGTTCCTTCCCGCTGCGAAGCTAACCAGCCTAAACCCGTTGTCTGACGTGTCGGTATGCAGGCTGAATTTACCGATCGATGGACCAAGAACATCTTCCCTTCCTATTTTTGCATTAAAGTCTCCCAGAACAATTTTAATGTCGTGGCCAGGGCAGCGGTCGTATGTTTCCTCTAGGCGCTCGTAAAATGAAAATATCATGAAATAATAGCTTATTTTCCCATATTTTTACAATTTTCATGCACTAGATGCAATTTTTTTGGGTCGGTCTATTTGAGACTTTTTTTGCTCTGGGTTAGATATTCAACTTTGCTGAAGACGACAAAAAAAATTTTCGAACGGTTAATGAAATATGGACTCCGTAAAAATGGTAAAAAAAATCGTATTGGGGTGAAAATATTAGAGTATCCATAAAAAAATGTTTCGATGTAATGGGGCCAAATCCTTTGGGGATTTGTTTAGTCTCGGTATATACTTCAAAAATAGCTGGGTACGAAGGCGGCACCAATTTATGTGTTGCACTGTGTTATCTACCACCTCGAAATTATAGTTGTCAACGTTCACGCAGTTTCCCAAACGAGTAGATTCTTTGTTCGTTGAAACTAATAAGTCGGAAAATAGGGAAACTCAAAAACTGCCTTTTTGTATGGAATTCTTACGGAATGGATTTTCGAATCGAAAAATAGAAAATTTTTGTTGAAAAATTCAAAAAATTACAAAAAAATTTAAATTTTTTTTCGACGAAATTTTGCATTTTGGATAATTATTCCGAAACTACTTTTCGAATGGAAAAATAGAAAAATTCTTGGTGGAAAACTCGGAAAATTCCGGAAAAGCTCGAAAAACTTTTTCACCGTAATTTTGCATTATATTACTAGATTTGATGAAAATCGCAAATTGAATTTTCGTATAAAATTTTGTAAGCCATTGTTCCGTAATGTCTTTTCGAATGGAAAAATTAAATAAAAATTGAATTTTCTTTTTCGCCGAAATTTTTTATTTTAATGTTTGATTTGATAATTTTGGACGATGTTAATATGGAAAATTTCGGATAATTATTCAAAAATGACTTTTCGAATGGAAAAATAGATCGTCCTTTCGAATTCAAGCGAATTAAATAAACCATTCGATTGGCTTTTGTGATGACAATCAATAAATCGCAAAGCCAATTGTTGAAAGTTTGTGGGATCAATCTCGAATTCCCCTGCTTTTCGCACGGTCAGCTGTACGTTTCCTGTTCGCGTGCCGGCGAACCGTCTTCAATGTTTGTTTTTGCGCCGGAAAACAAATCGAAATACATTGTTTATCAGATCGCTCTTCACTAATTTCGAATAAATTCAAATAAATTACATTAAAATTTTAACTATCTGTATTAATATTACCCTGGAGCTTATATGAAGGCGTTAACTTTGGAGCGAGACAAAGTTCGCAGGGTACGAAGTTGTATGGCAGAACAACGTTTGCCGGGTCAGCTAGTAAATAATAATATATATAATATGAATTTTTTTAAAGATGTTTCTTGAATACAAATATAATTTGTATTCAACTAAATGAATTTTTTTTTTTTTAAATAAATAAAAAACAGATTTTGTTCCTAATTATTACTAAAATAATTTATTATATTATTTAAGTTTGATTTTTTTATACTAAAGATATCGTTTCGTTTGTTTTGTTAAATTGAATTAAATTAAAAATTTTAATTTTAAAACCTAAAACTTGCTCGAATTTCCATTAAAAGTAAGGGGATTTTTTCGGGGATTTTGAATTTATTTTTGGGAATTTCGAGGATTAAAAATTTCAATTTGGGGATTTGGCCTAAAAAAAGTGGCATCCCTGTACACAGTTAACCTATCTCTCTCTAGAGTGTGTTTCGATTTGCTGCCAGGTCGGCTCAAGAGGTTGGTTCTCATTGGTTCTCTCAGTCCCAATCCACACACGGCAAATTTTGTCTCCGAAACTTATCGGATTCTCTTTTGAAGTTGCCTGTAGCTTTCACACACAACTGTGGAAATTAAAAACAAACTTTTTTTATTTAACACGTTATTGTATGATTATTATTTTTACTACGAATGAGTATAAAAATAGAATACCAAGGGGGGTACTGTGTCGCCTGTACGCGGAGACACGCTTTGGTGCTATCCTTAAGTGAAGTTGGCTGCATATAGATTTTGGTATTCTATTTTTATACTCATTCTTAGTAATAGTAATAACACAGTGCAACAGTGAAAAAAACACCTCGATAGCACAACCATAGCTGAGTAATACCCTAGCTCAGTTTGGCTAGATTGGCTACCAAATTTTTTTTTGGCCCCTTAACTTTTGGAAATCCGGCCAACAGTTTCCACAGTTGTTAATCTAGCTCCTTCTCTTCTTAAGCAAAGTTGTAGCTAATAGTCCGCTTAAGAAACTGATATAATACAAATTTCCAAAAAAATAGACCCCTCGTTTATTTTCAAAAAACTTCGACAAAAATTCTAATACTTTCACTATTTTTAATATAAGTCGTAAGGAATCCAGATTTTTTGCATACTCTATTCAGTGAAGTTGTACTTTCGGTCACACCGAAAAGCTTTTCGGAACAATCCCATGCAATCTGAAGAAGTCTAGTGATATTAAATAGATCTCAAAATACACTATCTACTTTAAACAAATCAGTTTTTTAGGAGCTTTGAGCCATTGTGCAATGTTTTTAGTTGCTATCTTTACCAAAAACGAACTTATTGCATAACTGAACAACTTCTGTAAACAACCAATATGATCGGAATTCTCCACCCTTTTAATTGTTCACAAAGAGCCTTAGGGTGTTCCTTATATGGAATTTTTTAAAATTTCGTTAAAAATATGTATTCATCGCGATGTTGGTCATCTAGCTTCGCCTTACGTTTGTTTTTGCCAAAATTACGAATAAATTGTGAAAAATTTCGTATCGATAGTTAGGCATTGGGGTGTGCCGCAATGAGGTTAAAGTTCAAGTTTGTTCTCAAATCAGTTTATTGCCGCTGAGTATTTTTCTTTTGCATACAGACTAAGTAGTAATAAGCCGTTCAATAGCTGAAGTGAAGACGTAAAATAGTATGTATTTGCTTTTACCATATCTCTTATAGACGTCGAAATATTTGATGTAGAATGTGGGGTATTTTTGAAATAAAAAAAATAATAAAAATTTTGAAATTGAATTCCGATGTGGATTATTGTGGCCAATTATATATTTCAACTTTTTAAGGTTATTCAAGTTCAAATCTATATGTTTAAAAAGTATATGTGTATATTGTCAATATCTATCAATTCTCGAGCTATCAGGTGTTTAAAAAGCATAGCAGTGACTACTGAACTTTTGTTTCACCTGAATATCCATTGTGTCTGTCTACAAATGTCACCAAAACCATTAATAACAAATGGTCCTTTGAGGAGATTTTTTATTTTTATCATATATATATCGTTATTGGTAAGTAGACACAATGGTTATTCAGATGGAACAAAAGTTTATTAGACATTGCTATGCATACAGCCAAAAATTAGCAAAGATCATTAGGGTGTCATTTTTACGAATTTCGTTTAAAATATGTATTAATCGCGATGTTGACCATCTAGCTTCACCTTACGGGGTGGAGTGTTCCGATCATATTGCTTGTTTACAGAAGATGTTCAGATATGCAATAAGTTCATTTTAGGTAAAGGTAGCAAGTAAAAACATTGCACAATGGCCCAAAACTCCTAAAAAACTGATTTGTTAAAAGTAGATAGTGTGTTTAGAGAGCTATTTAATATCCCTAGACTTGTTCAGATTGCATGGATTTGTTCAGAGAAGTTATTCGGTGTTACCTAAACTACAATTTCACTGAATAGAGTAAGCAGAAAATCTGGATTCTCTACGATTTATATTAAAAATAGTGAAAAAATTAGAATTTTTATCGAACTTTTTTGAAAATAAACGATTGTAGTCTAATTTTTTTGGGAATTTTTATTTTTTCAATTTCTTAAACGGACTATTAGCTACAACTTTGCTTAAAAAGAGAATGTGCTAGATTAAAAACTGTACAAACTGTTGGCCAAAAACTGATGTCACATTTTTTCAAGGGATCCAAGGGATTTTGGTAAAAATTTTGGTAGCCAATCTAGCCAAACTGAGCTAGAGTTTTACTCAGCTCCGATTGTACTATCGAACCTATATAGTCACGTTCGGGTGTTTTTCAATAAGTTTGATTTTGTGTCATAGTGTAATCATTAATAATAATTTTTTTAATGAAAAGCTTTTGTCTGTAATTTCCACATTTGTTTACAAAAACACTAGAAAAAAAAACTTTACCATTTGCGGAAACTAAAGTTGTCCTGTGTAGATTAGGACTTACACCCTTAAAATCTTGTCTTACGGTTCAAAAACCGGTTTTTCGGATGTTTCCTCACTTGTGAGCTTATAAATCAGTAAATTATTAACAGAGTTTTATTTCTTAACGGGTTGGGAAAGAAGTCTTAGACCTTTTCAACGATATATACATTTGTATGGATAACTTGTCACATCTGTATGTTTTTGCCTTGAAATCGCAAACTTTTGTAATTTTTGTGATTTTTAAGTAGTGGTAAAAACAGAAGGAAGTGACAAGGTATCTATATAAATGTATGTATCGTTGGGAAGGTCTAAGATTTTTCTTTCTAAAACCGTTAAGAAATCAAAACTCGGGGAAGAATTGAGGAAAGATCTCATTAGCGAGGAAAGATCCGAAAAACCGGTTATTAAACTAGATGTGCCAGTAAGAATGACAGTGGGTTTGAGTTTGAGTCTTATGCACAAAAATATTGTTATTGATTATCTCAGTTTTTTTATTTCTTGACTTAGATCATTGTTACTCTAACTGGCACATATGTGCTGAGATATCGTTGGTATACTGCGTAAACTGATCAACTCCACTTTTTTTTTTTAAATGGGCTTAATGATGCAAAACATTTCAGCTCTCTACTAACATTAGAAGTATTATTGGCCGCCCTTCCATACAAGCGGATCCACTGTGCAGTGGTTATGTCTAGCGAAAAAACCGTTCAAGTAATACCCGAATTTGCACTTGAATTTGAAACTTTGAAGGTGAATATCTCGGAATGAACTTTTTTCACTTGCATCCCTTTGCTTCTGACCCCCCAGACACTATTCAATTTAAAAATTGTATATATGAATATTAGATTTTTCCCAATTCTGACCCATAGCGATTAGTTTTGACATAATTTCTCATTAAAAGAACATTTTAAAATTTTATTTCAAGTATTAGTATGTTGGGGAAAATATTTAATTTGGATGTTGTCCATTTAGATTTTTTCAACCAAACTCTTAACATCTTATGGTCAACTTAGTTCAGAATTATCACAGGGATCTACAAAGTTTTTATATTTGTTATCGTGTTAGAAGTATTTATCGTTTGAATACCTTATTCTTATTTGGCGTTTACTTACTTACGCTGGTCATAAAAATACCGCATCTTCAGTTGTCTATGCACTCGAATAGCAATTTCGTCACATAGAACACTCGGTTTATAAATTTCTTTTAAGAAAAAATATTGTTATCCACTATTAAATAAAAAACAATTAATAAATAACTTTATAAAGTTTGTGTGTTTCAGGCAAAAATTAGGTTCGTGAAAGCGTTGTTGCCTTTTGTTGTTGCAATGCTGTATTTGTTGTTGTGATTATACCACCCCACCCTTAAATGAGTAAAAGTCAGCCTGGACGTTATTACTTTTTCAAATCATGTTTATTGTTTCGTTTTTTTTTTTTGTTATTCTGTATACATGCAATTGATTTATATAATTATTGAGAGATAGAGAGAGAGAGAAAGAGAAAAAACGTGTTTCTGGCATTCGTGCGTCCTGATGCAAATGCTGTGGCCTTCAACGATATAATCGTTACCGCCTGAGGGTCGAGGTTTTATTCAAGATTTAACATTTACATTAGAATAATTCATTATTAGTTCATTAATATTATGTAATAATTAAGTAAGTAATTCATTTCATTTCATGGTGGTAAACTTGTTTAAGTCATTACAACTATTTGCCTTTTCATATATAATAATCATTATTTTTTTGTTTTTGCTTTTTCTCTGTTATGTAAATTCGAACTTTTGTCGGTCCGTCACCGATGTCTTTTCAGGACATCTATAGGCGTACGTATGTGTGTAGTTGGTGATGCGTGTTGAGTTAAGATTATACCTTGGATGGGGCCAGACAATTTAGTAATAAGTATGTACGCATCTATGTAGTTCATTAAGGGTGACCATACATGTTCCTCACGAACACAATCACCTTTTTTCCATTTGACGATTTGGTTGGTGAAGTGCTACGTTTAGGCGCCATCAAATAAATTCTTGTACATACATGTGTGCACGAGTATGGCCCGGCCCCCTTTTAACTTATGCATTGCACCCAAAGATGGTTAAAATCTGAATTCATTGTGTGGTTTTGTGTATGTGTTGCTTATCTTGAGTTCGGCGGATCTGATTTTATCCTTTCTCTTTTATATATATATATATATATATATTATTTTTTTGTACATATTAATAATAAAATTTAAATTTTGTTTTAAATCACAGATTTTGGTTAAAAATTTCGAAACAAAAGTTTAGTACGTCTAAGAGTAGTTAAAAAATTTCGTAATTTTGGCTAAAGACTTTTGTTGTTTTGGTTTGCTTTCATTTCATTAATAAATTACCTAAAAAAGATTATCTTTTCTTTTGTTTTGTTTTGTTTCATCATCATATGTGGGTAATTGTTTGTGTATGCATATGTAGTGGTTGTTTTGCTTTTCATTTGTGTCCTTTTGTTCACATTTGTATGTATGTATGTGTGAGGTGTTCTCTTATTACATTTGATTTGATTTTGTTGCTTGTTTGGCAATCTAATTCAATTGATATGCGTTGCATGAGCACGATCGATCATCGATCGAGTTGTACATAGTCGCGCGATGTCTCTGAGATTTGTTTTAAAATTTTTGGCTCTGTTGGTAACACATTCAATTAACAACAACAATTATACATACAGCTATGCTAGATTGATAGATTTTCATAATCCGTTTTTTTTTGTTTCCTTACATGCTAGTTAACCTAAACACATATGTACACTGATACATTGTATGTACGTACAAGTATGCATGTGTGTTTGTGTATGCCTAAAGTTAAACTGTAAAATGAACGAAAAATTAAAAATGAAAAGAAGAATTTCCTTTTTGTTTTTAAATATTTATTTTCTATTCTTTAATACTAGTTGTATTATTATTATTATTATTTCTTTAATTCATACATCTATTAACTACATAAGTTTCGTGGAAATATGTTGTTGTTGTTGTTGTTGTTACTGCTGTTGTTATTTTTACTTTTGTATACGAAAAAAAAACAGGGGGCGACAGTTTGCGATGCTCATATTTGTTTAATACATGCCCCAATTCGTATGTACACTTGAATAGTTGTTTTGAATTTATGCATGTATGTCATTGTACATAGGTAACATACTATGATGTTCTGCATATGTGCATTAACAACCTGAGGTATCACCACGGTCCTTTCTTTTCGTTTGCTACATTTGCTATTGTGGATTTTATAAAAGACTGTCTGTCCTGTTTATTGTTGGCACTAGTAAATCGTATTGCCAACCGCTCGGGGTCGAGGCGGACGGCGGAGGTGTCATTGGCGGCGCTTTAAAGTATCGAAAATCAAGGTTTCTTTGTTTGCTCGTTTATTTCGAAACGTAAAATTTTGAAAAAATTCTAATTATAAATGTAAAAAAAAAAAACAAAAAAATAACCATCACAATATAAAAATAGTTAACAGCCAAACGTAAATTTTGTCATATATTAAATGTAAATAAAGATCACAGTTTGAAGGGTTTCCTTTTCTTTTTGTTGTAATTCTCTTTTCAACGAAATGTAGGTAGTAATAAATCAAAATCAAAAAAAAAAAAAAAATATAAAATATAAAATATGTAAAGGGTACTAAAGAACTAATAAAAAGAGACCATCTTAATGTAAAATCTACGAGGTATTTCAAATTACAAATCAAATAACCTAAGCAATAAAATCATTTATGTAAAAATAAGGGCGATAAGTATAATATTACTACATATGTACTTAAGAACAAAATTGTGACATACTTATGATTATTGTTATATTTGTTGGCCGCCCCTGCTTAAAAGTATGAGGTATCAAGGCGAAAGCCCTGCCCGCGCTTTAGGCGGGCCTCCGCTCGGTTGTATTTTGTTTTTCAGATGAGGTAACACTGTGCAGCATGCGTCTTGCTTGAATGGCACTCAGTTTTCAAATGTCTTGTCTGAGGACTGGGCCCTCGCAGCACTGCCCGTGGAAGTGGTACGATTGTTGGCGGGATCGTCTGTCGATTCCCGGTATACATGTGCGTATCTTACATCTTAAAGAGGTTGTTAAGTTGGTTGTTTGTATAATATTTGCTTGTGTATAATAAGTATAAATATGTATATATATATCTATATATGTCTATATGTATATATAGTAGTATATAAATTGAAAAATTCCTGAGACATTTTACAGATATGTGCAAAATTGTGTCTGTTTCCAAACAGTAGACTAAATGAATGTCGGTTGGCTGACTGGCCGAATGACCGACTGGCTGGCCGGTTGGTTGGTTGGTTAATTGGTCAATTGGCTGAGCTTTGTGAGTGAGAATTTCGTTAAACGTATCTATAAAATGTGACTGCTTTGTTGATTTCCACTGCGAATTACGATCTAGTCAGTGAATTGGCTTTTCTTCTATTTACAAGGGTTTCTTAAGTTTTCGGTTCCTAGTAGTTGTTGTTGTTGTTGTTGTTGCTGACGTATAGGTTCATTCAAAAAATGTTTTGCATTGTATTTGTACTTCACTGGTGACAATCACTGAGCTTTTGTTTGTTTGTTTCTTTGTGGTATCTAAAAATATTACATTTCATTTGTATATAAATTTCTTTTACATATGTTGTATGTATGTTTGTATATGATTTAAACGTACATACGCACACATTGGCACTTGTGCATTTGTGCGTATGCATCTGTTTCCCTGAAGTATTTATACATTCTGTTTTTGAGAGCTTACAAATTAAGTAAAAATTCTTTGTGTTACTCCAACCTCCACCTAGGGCTGGAGATGGTTTTTGAATATGCCCGCATTACAGAGTTTGTCGAGTTTGAACCATTGGGGGGGGGTTTAAATAACCTAAGCTTGTGAAATGTTAAAAAAGAACCAAAATGAAGTAAACAGCATGATTATGTATGTGTATGTGTGTGTATACTAATTCCAAATTGCGTATACGCTCTGATATGTTTAACGGTCGTGGCGGTGTCGAATCTCAAATAGGGACGCCGCACTCACAATCGACCGTGTTTGTGTGTGTGTTTTTTAGCTGTGCTGCTGTTTCGTTCAGTTTAACTTTTTGTTTAACATAATTTAACAGAAAAAAGTCCTTCGTTCTCTTCCTTTTGGACCGAGGCGTCCCAAAGACCCTCGGCACGTCTAAATAAACTACATTAAAATATTGATAGCTTATAACTTATTGGAGAAACGATCATACGATTAACTTAACGCTTACATATGTATATACTAAGGGGTCGGGAAGGGCTGGGGTGGGTTTGTGAATGGGATGTTGAAATACCGGAACACCTTTTCAATAACTTAGCATTTATGTACAATGTGAAGAGGTTTTCATATGTGGTCCATTTCAGAGTGAGAGAGGTATAGGAGGGGTTGAGAGAGAGGCAGAGTAGTTCCAGGGAATCTCGCGCTTCTGGTGCTTGGTGACGTTAAAAATATTGCACGGACTACTGCTACGGACGTAGTGTTTATTATTTGTAGGTGGTTGGGCCGAATTGACATCGGATGGCTCTCTAAAAGATCGCATTCCACAGTAGGTCCTATTGGATGCCTGGTGGGGGCTGGCCCAACTCACTGCTGAAGTCAAACAGCGGCGTGCGCTGGTGCGTTATGGCATGCGGATGATGGGGGTGGTGATGGTGGTGCGGCGGCACCAGCACATTCTTCATGGACGTCTTGAGCAGGCGCTTGAGCATACCGCTGGACCCGCGGTGCTGGAGGCTTTTGTGCGTTGTCAACGAGTTCTTGGTGCGGTACCGTCTGTTGCAGAACTCACAGACGTACAATGTGTCCGATTGCTCGTGCTTGTCCTGGAAGTGCCGCTTCAGCGAGTAGTAGCAGGAAAAGGTTCGTCGGCAGTACGGGCATTCCTGAGGTTCGTTTATGCCACCACTGGTCGGGGGCGGCATACGCAAAGGCAGTTGGGGGGTGCTGTTGCTGGAAGGCGCCACGCCCGTGGCTCCGCCGCTGCCAGGCCGCGGTGGCGAGGCGTGTAGATTGAAGGGGACGACTCCGTTGTTCATGTTGCCACTAGCGCCGTGGCCCACGATCGACCCTAGCGATGAGTTTGGCGACGTCATTGCCGTCGGTGGGGACGGTGGCGCTGAGGTAGAGCTTGTTGGCGATGAGGCCGCTGACCGCATTGCACTGTGGGGTCCTGTATGGTCGAGAAATATCAGAGGAATACATTAGTGTGTGTCTTAGCTGCAGGAAATCAACTCAAAAGGTTAAAGTGCTGATTGAAAGTGAGAAATGAGAAAAATAAATGAATCAAGTATGAAAACATGTCATAGAAAGTAAAGAGTCGATTCTAGGCGATCATATTTATAACTTTGAACAATTTAAGATTGGTTATGTTCAGATAAAGAATTTATTTTGCAATTATATTAGATTGAACGCGTCTAAAGGAAAGGTTTGTTTAGGGAAATATGTATCAAAGAGATCTCGGTTTCGAAATCGAGTGGTGAAGACTTCTAAAGCGATAGGGAAAATCTACAAATGGGTGGTTCATTTAATCAGAATTACGTTTTTGTTTTCAGGTTGCATGTTGCGAACACTCAATCGTTCCACACAAATTTGTTCCTAAGCATGCCGAACAAATTCAGAAGGAGATTGTGTTTCGTTTGTTTCATTTGTACAGATGTATGTAGAGGTATATATGGGCTGTATACAGTATACATATGTATGTATGTATGTATGTATGTATATATATATATATATATATTTTCCAATTCTTCAAATACGACAAAAAATCACAGGGTACATGCATTAATTTGAGTACAACTACGGGACATGCGTGGACGGCTAGTTAGTAAGTTTAGTTGGTTAGCGTAACCGCCGACGCAAAGCAAATATCGTGAGGCAGGCATGCGATAAAGCAAAGGATGATCTGATAACTTAATGCTTAGACTTAATGTAATGTACGTATAAAATGAAAATGAAAATCATGAAACTTACCACAACGAAATAATAAGTTTAGACTCTATAAAGCTTAATATCTAGAAAAGGTACAATGGATATAATACATGATTGTAGTCGACAGAGACAGTGAGATTTGGCACGGGACAGAACATCGCCATCTGCCCGCGGAAGATGATAGAGACAGAGGACGAAATGCGACAGCGGCTGACCCCGTCTATAGCATGTACATATACAACGTAATGAAGATGATCAGTCACAACTACAGGTAGTCAGATTGGATGGACATGTGTTGCACTTGCTCGAGCTAGTTACTTTGGGCTAAGGAAGCCCCCATGATCATACTTACAACGCTAAAAGAACGGAAGAGAGTATATTGCATAGGTTGTTTTCTACAGAATGATATATGATGCCGCGCTGAGGCGGATTGGTTGTAAGAAGTATGCGGTGTCAATGAGAATAGAGGCAGGTGGGTGGGGTTGGTAGGGCATATATCTACAAGTTAATAGATAGATGGAGTTATTTTTGCTTTCACCACATATGACTACAAATGTTGTCTCAGACAGGCCAAATGTAGAGACAGAGAGAGAGAGAGAGAGAAAAAAAAGAGATAGATAGATAGAGACAGAGAGAGTTGATAGAAAAATTATGTCTGTTGGTGTGAAAGTTAAAGAGTGTATTTCTTTGAGAGACAGGCGATAGTTTACGTTCCTACTGAGTCTTCGAGATCAGAGAGAGAGAGAGAGAGAGAGAGAGAGAGTGACAGTGGGAAGGGGCGGGGTAGAGAGAAATAGGCAGATTAGCATATGAGAGACAGTGATTCATGTTCAATATGTATTTATATAAATAGAGAGTCAGTGAGTTTAGCAATTTAGACTAACTACTTGTTTTGAAAGGTTGTCATCTAAGGACTTTGACTTTGAGAGAAAATAAAGCCAATAGTTTAGGTGTTTCGTTTTAAATTTTGTTAAATGATCCTCACCTCGTCTCTCATTGGTTAACAGGATAAAACAAGATATAACTGATCCTCAAATAATGCTTAAATGTTTACCACTCTGATGTGTAAGTTAGGACGCCGCACTCCGCTGATGAGCCCATCATTCGCAGTTCGTACTTTGGAAACGTAAAGACGGCGGTCAGACTGTATCGCGGAAACTAGAGTATTGTTCGTCAGTTACAGTTAAAGCTACAAGGTTAAATTGACTACGTTATAGAGGTAAAAAATAGTAGAAGGCCACGTAAGTTGTAGTATGTTCAATAATGGTCCATTAGAATTAGATGATTCGCGGTCGAGTCGCGCGAAATAGGCATGTGTAGGTGAGGTTTGCTTGTGTGTATGTATTGTAGGTATGTATGTATGCATTGATGTATATCACTCACTACTATAAGTATGGCATTGCTTTTAGGTCGATTTCAAATGGTATAAATAATAGTCGTATAGGGTTTTAGTCATTATGTGTCGTTGCTGCAATTGAATCGGGGAGTGGTGGTTATCAGGGTCACCACTGGGATGAGAGCTATGGCAATGGTCATTGGTCCTAACACAGTACTGGCATGACGTGGCGTCATGCGTCCGCTCTCAGATTGTGGAATTGAATTGGTTGTACAGCTTAATGTCCTTCATTTCCATTTCGCCGGGTCGCGACTTGTGGTACGTGTAAATGTGGGTCATCAGCGAGTTGCGCGAGCAATAAACTCTTTCGCAGATGATACAACGGTATTCCTCTTGGCGTACGGCATGTTTGTCGGCAATGTGACGTTTGAGCGAAGCTTTTGAACATAGAAGCTTACCACATAGTTGGCATGAGAACAGTTTCTTAGGTGAATTTCCTGCAATTTGTTGATTGGAAGTTTGGTTATACGTTTTCAATTGCTTGGTTAATGTTAACATGTTTTGACAATGATTACATATGTAGTATGTATGTAGTTTAACTATATATTTATATGTAGTGGGCCTAGAAGATCATGTGCTCTTTTCCATTCTACACATAGGCATACATTCGCACCATCGCGCAGTCATTCACACTCATTCACACGCACACTATCATACTATTCGACCCAATACTTAAATGCATAAATGCGGTCTGCACATATAAAAAAAGCAACAACTACAACATACGAGCACAATTACCAAAATGCAATACAACGCGCGCCCCACATGGATAGATGAGTTTGTATTGATGTGGCGCAACATGGAAGGCATCATATCATATCACATAATGGTCACCCCACAAACCCTAGCAGTAGAGTGAGCATGCGCGACGTGATAGCACCTCCAAACACTCGACACGCACTAGCACGTGCACACACACGATGTAAATCAAACACGTTGGAGTTTTCATCATCTTTATCGTTTATTTCAATAATAATAACTCATTCTTATCTGTTACCCTTACGAAAATATTGTATCTTCTTCGTGTCTCTCACAGTCTCTGTGATTTTTCTGGTTTCTGTTTTGTGTCTTGTTTTACTCTGTCCATTCCGTTGACAGAGTTTGGTTTCGGTAATAATTGGCTTAAGTTATTACATGTGTTTTACACCTTCAAACTAACGGCAAACGACAAAAACTAAACCGTACGAAACAATGTACACTGTACACAAGTAATCCAATGAATCAATCTATCAGTCTATTCAACAATTCTTGGAGACCCGGCATCGTTCTCGTCCTACTGCTGCTACCGATTGCACTTTGCCCGGTCTCTCCCTCAACTAAGCGAACAGTTGAAACACTTTACTGAATATAATAAATAACAAAAATAAAACGAGACTGAAATAGTGGGAGTCTTACTGTCGAAATAGTGCCGGAGTGAAAGCCCCACCAGTCACAAGGCGGCGCCCACATTAGAATCCTGAGCAATGACTGAGCTCCAATGAAAGATTCGAGCTTAGAACTGACTCTGATCCAGCAATAGTGGGAGCACTGAATTGCGGTGGTTCGACAGATTCGAAAGGGGGCGGACGACAGTTGGTCCAATCCCATCAAGAATCCGCACGAGCGAAGTTCGCTCCAGACTTGTTTCATTTTGTGCCTGTCTGTTTCGGTTTGGTTTTGTTGGGGTAGATAGTTCCTCTATGGCTATGGTATTGGATTGATACTTGTGTGTCTGGCTATCATATGCTTCCAATTTCGTATTGTTACTATTTATGGCTGTATGTATGTTATGCATGTATAGTATGTATAGGATGCGTTTGTATTTGTAGTTAATTATAAATCTATTACTATTTCCATATTCTCCACTGGTGGCTGCATCTCCACCGGCGGATTAGGATACGTGGTTTAATGTGACTTGATGTGGGGGAACACCGTTGGACTCGAGTCGAGCTGCAAGGGTCCCCGACACCAGTTGCTTTGATTCTGCCTACGGATTGCATACATGTATATATAACGTGTATACCGCTTGCTTTCTCTGGCTGACTCTTGGAGCTACACTTCCTTAAACTTTGTTTGCTTTGCTTTGCTATGGTTTGATTTGTAGGTTCTGTTTGGTTTGGGTTGTGAGTTTTAGTTTATGGGTTCTATTTCCTCTTTTGAGACATTCATTCATCGTATTTATTTAGTTATTAAAAGAAATAGGAGGTTTTGTTTTTTATTCATCATATGATGTTGTTGTATATAGGCGTATATGTATATATTTTTTGTTGTTTCTTTTGTTTGTTGTTTGCAACGGTTAAATAAACTTAAACGATAATCTACAGTTTTAAATGAAAATGAAAATCAACATAAAATGCAAGATAGTATGGAACGCATGGACAGGTGCACTCACGCACACACACACACACACACACACGCACTATTGGCATGCGTGCCCGTCCATCCATGTCTTTAGTTGGTAATGTAATAATGATGATAATTATAGTAGTTATCTGTTTTTCACTTAACATATAGCTTTTCCTTTCGTTTCATTTGATTTGTATTAGTCATATGTACACATCGATCGACAGTGATTACTTTAACAACAGAACATCTTTACATACTTATGTAGTTGAAATGAACGAGAAACATATGTACTCGTATCTGTAGTATTTAAAGATAGATACTCATAAAGAATCGCCCGCACAGTCCTCGCTGCGAGGCAACTGAGCGACGCGACTTCTGACAACATGTTGTGTTCGAGGGATACGAAATAATATATAATAATACTTAAATGTAGAATAGTACACATTTACATACATAGTACATGAGAATACCGCTTGAATTTTGGTTAAGTTAGTGTAAAAAAATAAATCAAAAAGTACTAATCGTAACAATAGATATACATAGACATACTTAGGTGTGTAAGTATATTCAGACTTGTTTGCGAATCGTTCTTCGTTCAGTCCCAGTTCTAAACCGCATTTTCATTAAACGAAAAGTAAACGTAACGACTAACGATAATTTCGAAAAGGTCAATTTTATTTCTTGCGAAAAAGTCCCAAAAGTTTCAGTCTTTGCAACAAAAGTGGATTTGCATTTAGAAAAATTTTGATTCTGCCCCGCCCATACCCTCCCCTCCCTTCCCATCCCATCCCTCAAAAATAACAAATAGCGCCAATAAAAATGTGGCCGACCATTGCCAAAAGGGTTGGTTGTGTAAAAAAAAAACATTTGATCTTAAACCTAAAACTATCAGTCCATTCAGTGCCTAACACGAAAATAAATCAAAAACGAAGACGATCTCGTTTCCCGTCCCTCACGGCCGTGTTTTACACGGGTGCGATCAGGCACAAATTTGTCAAAAACTAAGCGAGTACGTAAAATATAGTAAATGGAAAATTCCGAAATTGTATCGGGGTTATCTCTCATGTGGATGTAGCAGCACACCCACACGCGCACTTAGTTACTATGTACATTGAACAAACGCGTGTGGGTGTCAATGTGCGAGTCGGTATGCATGTCCTTGCTCTAACTTATATACTAGTTGTGTGTACACACATGTCTATATGTATGTGTGTGTATTTATGTATGTTTTGTATGTATGTATATATGTATGTATGTTACAACGATTTGAAATCTTTGAGTTTACACAATAAGTCCTTTAAAAGTATAGTTTAGCTTAATTTCAATAATAAAAGTTTACAATCAATACATCTTTAGTATATCCTCTGTATTGAATTTGGTTTTAGTTCATTATCCTTAGCATTTTGGTTAAACATAGTGGACACACATGCGAATGCATATGTGCCTGTATCTACTATATGTGTTAGCACGTGTGTGCATATGCACATACATATGTATTGTCGCGAAAATCAAAAACTTTCAATTGCACAAGTAATTGTTCATACACTAAATAAAGGGAATTGGTAGTACGGACAGGGACAGGGACGGGGAAGGGGCGGGAAATGGTGGAATGAGGATGGGTTTTGGGGGACAGAGTGCGAGGAGGATGTGGGAGGTTGTTCTTAACTAAAGTGGGTTGCATAATTTTTCGCATACATTGGACTTACGAATACATTAGTCTTCATAATGAAATGTTTTAAAAACGTATGTATGTATGTATGTATGTATGTATGTATATTGTAAAAATCACAGTTTTGAATTCGCCTAAATATTAATAAAAAATAAATCTTTGTAAGTGTTTTTGAGATCCAAAAGGAGGGAGGGACTGGTAATGGGTGTGAGGGGGGTCGTGGGATTTGGAAGATTTGTTTGTGGTTGGCGAGTTTTGGATGAACGTATGATGAGGGTGATAACATTGACGATTCAGTGGTTCAACATGTGGATGCTGCCGTAGGGATCATCACAGGAGGCCATGGCATAATTCTCAATTTGTGTCAGATCTACGATCGGCGGCGGCTGCGAAGGAGGTGGTTGCAGCGATGATGGCGGCGGCTGCTGCGCGTTGGCCGACGCTAATGCGACATCGCTTGTGCCGGAAGTGCTCGAGAGAGAATGGTGGTTGCTGGCCGAGGCTGCGCTTGTGGGGTTCATGGCAAAACTGAAGAGATGTTGCAGGAAGTTATGCTGATCTTATAAGTAGTCCATGCACGGCTTGACGATATTGGGCGACGGTTGCTGTTGGTGCGATGATAGTTGCATAGTGGGCCCGGAATTGCCACCGGCTGCGGCTCCAACAATGGGCGAAAGTAGCAGTTCGGCAGCAGCGGCTGCTGCTGCAGCCGCCGCTGCTACCGCATTGTCATTGCCCCTAGACGTGACTGAGTTATTGGCAGCGGCAGCTGCACTTAGCGAGCTCAGTGACTGGTGCAGCCGACTGCCGGCCGCTGAGGATGAACCCACGCCGGCGCCAACCGAGGCATGGTGAAAGTACGAGTGATGCTTTTGGCGCCTATGGTATATACTCTTGTGGTTATTCAGGCTGTTGAGAGTGCGGAATACTTTGTGGCACAGATTGCAGACAGCGTTGTTCAGTGGCTGCAAGTGCTGCTGTTCCTTGTGGCGCTTGAGCGTTAACTTGGTGCTGAGCAACTTGCCGCAGACATCGCACCTGTGGCAGGCATTCAAAGGCAATGGCAGTAGTAGACGATTACCGCCACCCAGCTCGGAGGCTCGAGAGGATGCCAATATACCAGCCGCCGAAGAGGAATTTGATGATCTACCTGTGGGCGAGGGCGATAAGGAAGAACGTCTATGCTGTAGCAAGTGATGGTGATCGAACGGCGATGAGGCTCGACCTAAGTGGTGGTGGTGGTGGTGAGCTGTGGGGGAGAGGTCGTGGTGGGAGTGCAAATGGTGGGTGGGGATCATGGACAATGGGTGCTGCTGTAGGGCGAATTGAGAATGCGCATGTGGATGAGGTGGGGGACTTTGAGGCTGTTGCGCCTGTTGCTGCTGTTGCAGCTGTTGTTGGTGATGGTGGTGGTGATGTTGGTGGTGCTGGTGGGGTGAGGGAGTGTTGGGAAAGGAACTAGACTGCTGGCTTGGCTCCGACTGTTGCTCGCGCTGACGGCGCTCACTTGACTCGCCCTCGTCGCCGGCACGCTCGGTCGCTTGGTGCAAATGGTGTTCGTGGTGAAGTGCATGAGTGGAATGATGGTGGTTGCTACCTGCGTTTGCATTGACCCCGGGTACTATAACGCCACCGAGTAGGTTAGTGCTTCCACCTATATTGAAATATAGGAAGAGAAGAGAAAAGAGACAATAGTGACTTTCTGTTCATTCAACATAGCATAAGTTACGTCTGCTTCTGCTTCTCGTTTTATTGTTTTTTGCTTCTCAACTCTTTGTCTCTATGTGAATTGTGGTGTTCTATGTTTGTATCTGTTCCTAACCTAACAAATCCAGGCTCAACAAATGCTTTTATTTTACGTTCGTATGGTGTTTCTATGTTTGGCACGTCGTTCAAACAAACAAAAATCTAATAGCTTGCTCTCGAGTGGTTGTGTGGCTCCCGTGGCCACTAAAAGATATCGAAACAACAATTCGGATGTCCGAGTTGTCTTTTATTCTGCGCGTCCTGGCACTGCGACAGCAGCGAGGAGCTCGTGTAGCTTCATCCGAGTCAGTTGCATTCTGATCTACATTCTAGTCTGTATACGTTTATGATAATGAACAACACATTGATACATCAAAAAAGGAAACTAAACAACATTTACAATTCACCGCGAGCCAAGAACGTTTCCCTCACACATGCGAGCGGAAGTGGCCCTTGGATCGCCTCGAATCACGTGAAGTCATTGTTCATGATTTTGCTGGGAAGGAGCATGCATTCTGTTTCGTATCCCTCCGTGAGATATTACAGATTTCGATATCGGGAATGAAGATTAGTTAAGTTTTGTACAATTTTGAAACATTTTTGGCCTGATTGATTTGTTGGTAATTTTTCATATTTACTCAGTACAGTGTTTGCTGCACTTAGCAGTGAATTTTGTTTTTGTTTTTTTTTTTTTTTTTTAATTTATGTCACTAGTGTCTCTTTTTCGTTTCTTTTCTTGGGCAGCACACCACCTACGGGTGATTGGGCGTAATAGTGTCAACTTCAAACAATCAATGTCTGTTGGAGGTTGATCCGATTTTATAAATATCGACGGGTACTCGATGGCGATGATTTGTATGTTGGTGAGGGGAGGGGTGGGGAGGGTTTGAGGTTGGGTTGGTGGTGTTATCCGGTGTACTCTGCTAGGGTAGGGTGGGGGAGGGATAGGAGGCATTACAACTAGTTATCAGTGTATGTTAAAACCAATTATTACATGTGTTTGAGAAGGTGATTAATAGTTTTGAAATGACAGATTTGATCGTTCGAACTCTGTTGGTTGCTTGGACTTATTGTGTAAATGAGGAGGTAACAAATACTAAGGTAGGTTAATCTATTCTAGAGAAAACAAACGATAAAAATATGATGGGCTTATTAAGTTAATTATAAAACGAACACAATGAAACAAAAAAGTATCTCTGAAAATGTCATTTCCACACTTAAGCTAAACGCAGTTATTTACATTAAAAAAAAATGCTTTCTATTAATATGAAGTGAACATATGAAGTTAGTCAATCAATTGATCGCTCGGTCGGTCGGTCGGTCGACTGGTCGATTCATCGTCACACATCGACCAAGGGTTGCGGCGAAACCAAAGTAACCCTCGATGTGGTCACCGGACTTATCTCTAGGGTTATGTCTCTTATCATATACTATTAAAGCCACTTTTTCGAATTAACAAATCATTAAACTACGTATTTGTTTAAAAACCTGACAAATGTGTTTCTTATTGACTATATTGCTTAAATTTTGTTTGTTATTAGAGTTGATGCAAAATTAACTTCCATTGGGGATCAAGAGGATTGAGGTGAATAAACGTGTTTTTTTGCATATACTGTGGATACCTTTTCTCAGTGGCTCAGCCTTAACTATAAGAATTCTGAGAGTTTCCTGCAAGAAGCATCTAAAATCGAGCCCACCTGGAAGGAGACTGATGCACCAAGGATGGGTGTCGACTTTAAGATGGCGTGATCAATTCAGTCCCCTCCGCAAGTGGCCGTCTTATGGATGTGGGTAACGTCGTATATACAGTGGTTAAAAATGGACATTTGCTAGGTAATCGAAGTACATAAAACCCTATGAGGAGGACCGGTGGTTGATGGGCGCATAGTATGGGTTATTTACGGGCACGCCAAGGTTATTCGGGTGGTGGGCCCCATCGGAAGGCGCCTCCTGCTTCGGCTGCTTGAGGTTCCTGTGATAGATACTCTTGTGATTACGCAGACTGTTCAGGGAGCTGTAGACGCGTTTGCAGATGTTGCAGACGGGCTCCTTGGTCGGCCGCATGTGGACGTTCTGGATGTGGCGCTTGAGGCGCGTCAGCGAAGAGAGATTTTTGTTGCAGGGGTCACAGCGGAAGTCATCGCCGCCGCTGGATGTGTTCAAGCTATTGTTTGACGAGTTTAAGGCATTCTGATTGCTGGTCGACGAAGCGGCCATATTGGCCATGGCGGCAGCTGCTGCAGCAAACATGTTGCTGCCGTTATTGCCGTTTGACGAATTTCCGCTCGCTGTCGCCGAACTGTTTTGAATGAGGGCCGATGGCAAGATTTGATTGTTGGCGGAGCCGTTGCCACTGTTTGCGTTACAATTGCCCGAGTATGGCGATAGGTTTAGGCCACATATAGACGAAGCTGCGTGTGTCATGGCCGAAGACGCGTTTGCGGACAAGTCGCATTTAGCGGTTTTGTACATGCGGTCGTTGTTGTTGTCGTTGTCGCAGTTGTCGTCGAAGGGATGGTTGAATCGATTGTGACAGTTGGGGCAATTGTGGTTGTTGTTGATTGTTGCGAGTGCAATTGTCGTCAGATGACCTGACGACAAGGGAGAGAAAAACGTCGAATTAGCCCATTGTGAAATTGAATTGTTGTGAATTAGATTTCAGAAAAACTACTGTAATTTAGGTACCGAATTTTGCATATTCTCAATTTAACTTTGGGTTTACTTCATCTTCTACGAAATTTATTTCTTTTTTGATTGTTCATTTCCATCGTTCGCTCGAATATCGTCTGTATGCTTTCGCATCGCTTTGCTGCTCCTACTAATCGGAACTGGCAAATCAGAGAGGGGAGGGGAATGAATGCAATGATTCGTTTCGCATCTGACCATCTCCTACGCGCATTTCGAGTGCCCTGGCCGACCGCTAACGCCGGTACGGATACGGACCCCGATGCGGGTACCAACAACACTATATAGACAGACCATTCTTGTATATCCACAAATTTCGATTACTCTGGGACCCGGAAGTGTATTGTGTGTCCTAAGTGCAGGTTATTATTACCTACACTTAGGTAGAGCTATGTACGTGTTGAACACCATCACCAGATGCGACTGACTATTGATTGCATGTAGTTGTGTGTTTTCATTAGTGTCTGTTTGTATGGCAGGGATCATGGAGGAGGGGGTTAGTGTAGGAATTCTTCGTTTCTTCTCGGTTTGCCTCTTCGCTTCGTCGCCGTCCCTGTGGCAATTGACGAATTTACAATCTCCGAGGGCTTAAATTGTGTGCACATCCGCTTGCACACAAGAAGGCAGATAGATGGCTGTGTGTTTTTGTGTTTGATTGTGAATGTGTTGGTGTTGGTGTTGGGGATTACTCGGTTTTTGTTTGTTCTTTCGGTTCTCGGGGTGTGTGGTGGGGTGGTTGGGGGGAGCTGGGGAGGGAAGGTGTGTTGGTAAACTACATTTTTACAATACAAATTTTGTTGCATACTTCTAGGTTTTTGTTTGTTTGTTTATTTCTTTTTTCTTCAACGACATGCTGTCTTTCTTCCTTTCAATTCTTATCGTCCACATTCATACCATATTAGTTAAGATTTAGACTTGGATAACGATTTAGATTCATTTTGGATTAAGATCTAGATTTCATAGTGTATAATGTGTTTTCGGGTGGGGGTTGCATGTTCCACCTGTTTGTTCTGTGTGTTTGTCCTTCAACCGCCGTTTGCCAATATATACTCATGTTTGTGTGTGTGTGTGTGTATGTGTCTGTTTGTTTCGTTTTGCCGGTTACTTTTTCGGATATTCGGTTCGTTTCGTGTTTAGTTATTATTGTTAGCTTGCCTTATTGATAAACTAAATGATAACTTAGGATAAGTAATGTGTTTGTGTGTCTGTGTTTGGCCAGTTTTATTAATCAATCAATCATAATGAACAGTAAGAAATAATACAAGAAAAGCAAACAATAACCCGAATGCAATCTCGCTTCTACTCCGCGTACTCCTCGTTGCGCTGCCAGTGCCTCCATCCATCCACAACTCAACTGTGAGTACTGCGGGTCCTTTGATTTTGCTTCCCGGCCATTTCACCAATACCAGTGTCAAAACTTTTACAATTACTTTACTGCGCTCCTGTCCTTGTGCACATGCACTTTTCTCTTTTCGTATGTGTTTGTTTGCATTTGTGTATGAGTGTGTGTGTGTGTGTTTGCATAATACCAATGATAGTTTTTTCTTTCATTTGTTCATATTGTGTAACTTAAAAGTAATTTACAATTTACACTCGCTCTTCCAATGGCAATTTCGATTTGGATAACTTATAGCTAATGAATGTTTTCTACTTCTTGCTCGAGCGTCTGCAACTCGAGCCAGTACAATTTGTTTGATAATTTGGTGGTAGTGGTGTTAGCAACTTAAATCATACAGTTTATGATGGGGATGAGTGAGTCAACGGATTAGTAGAGGCTCGACAGAAAGTGCGGTGTGAGTTGAGTGAAGTTGGTGTGTGTCCGTCAATTGTGTTTTTACGTGTCGGTTTAAGAGAGCGGAAGGTGACATGAACAATTAAATGGCGGGTAATGTTTGATGCGGGTGTGGGTGTGTGTGTGTGTGTGGGTGTGAATGCACTCGCACTGGGGTGGGGGGCGTATGTGTGCCAATAAGGATAATAGGCGCTATGTGCGTTTATGTGGGTTTAGTGTTGTGGTCTTTATAAAAGTAGGAGAAAAACAACAACGGCAGCGGTAAAATGAAATAACGAAAGAAAACCAAAACAAAAATGGATTTTTAGAAAATTTCAACTTCTTGTTAAGAGGATCGGTTTGTGATTAAAATTCAGATTCGGTTTCTGATTACTGGTATTTGCTCTTCTCTACTAAATCGAGGCTGTGTGCGTGTGTGTGCGTGCGTGTTCTAATCTATGTCTTCTAAATGACCAGTTCAACGTTGATGTCTCTTGAAAGTAGTTGTAAAAGTTTGCCCCCAACTAGCGATGCCCAGTACAGGGAGGCGCTAATCGGAACTTCCAAGCGGGGTGCGTACACATTCTCTACAGTTGTGTTCGTTAATGGAAGTTGCAGCGCGACCCGCGATGCCTCGCATGCGCCCCAACGTGGATGTAAGTGAGTGATCTTCGGGGCTACCGAACACTTTCGTACACAGTACTTGTGCCTACTAGATACATGGCTTACAATGAAAACAAAAGGTTAACAACACTCAGTTTAGTAAAACACAAAAGTAAGGTTAGATTTTTGGTTCGGAGCATTGCGTTTAATGAGCAAAACGTGCGTTAACGCGCTTAGTTAAATGAAAACACATTTAGAAACCAAAAAAGCAAAATAACAAAAAAGTACATTTACATTGGATTGTAATAAGGAACACAAAATTGATCTAGTGTTATTAATTATTTATTATTACACACATACACGACGATGTAAAACCTTCAAATTAAACAAACGAACAAAAGGAACAAAGGACACAGTGTATCCTCATTCGAAATCAAGCACACTCAGGGCAGGGGGAGGGTTGAAACAATAATGGGCGAGGTAATGTACGTTACTAAACAAATTCGGCTGTAATTTGCATCAATTGCATTTTAGTGGGAATCGTATTTACTTGGATCATGTCATGGCATTACTCACAAATCATAAGATTTTTAATTTTAAAACAAATATGTAGTACGTGAAACAAAAAGGGGAAATCATAGAGTACAAATACAAAATTAGTACACAAAGGAAACAATTCACGGAAAATATATATGTATAGAGAGATGGTTGCGTCCTCTGAGCCCCCTTCGAACCGTGAGGGAAGCGCCGGAGGAAGAGATTCTTCTGTATTTTTACTTAAAGCGCAACGGGTTGAACGCACCCGAATGGTGCTTGCTTACGAATAGTCATGGATAACGATTCAATTGCCTTTACCGAAACTAGTTGAAACCAAACGATAGTATGTTTGTTCTTTAATTAGAGCATCTTTGTGGCATCTCATGATGATTGAAGTGTAATGGTGCCCAGCAACGCCGGCAATGCGCCGAGGCGTTAGGCGGTGCATCACTTCAATCTTCATGTAGCCTCTGACACGGTAAAGGACCAAGTGACGGAAATAAATTACGGAAATCATTTACCACTGTTGAAACAATCAAACAAGAAAGAAATTTGTCTTCAGCTGTGACTTAAAACGCAACGGCTTCTTTGATTACTGGTTTCTTCCTGTCCTCTAAACTGGACTCACAAAAAAAGAGGTCGCCCCAAGCCAGCTGCAGGGACAGCCACTGGCCCTCGCCATCTGGCTTGGGGGGATCCTTTATTCAATCGATTCAATTGCGTTTGGTTTAGTTGAAAAATAATGCAGTAGTTGAGATTTGAATTACTGAATGGATGCGTAGAAGTAAATGAATTTGTTTGGAATCTCGATGGTCGAGTGTCGATCGAATTTCGTTACGAGTTATCGAAAATTATAACGAATAAACCAAAAGTTAAATAAAGAATATCAATGTATCGTAATCAAAATTAATAAAGAAAAAAAAAACTAAAAATAAAAATAAGGAAATTTTGTACGCATTGATGTAAATAATGTCAATGAGTTGTAAGCAAAAAACGAGAGGGGACTCACCTTGTGGCGACGCGGCTAGCTCGGCAGCAGATTGCAACTGTGGATTCAAACCTAAAATAGAGATGGGAGACATTTTAGTCGGGACACAGCTCGTCGCAAGGTATGCTTGTCAGTTTATTTAGGCGGAAAGTGTTCACGCGGTGTGAGTTGCCGTTCGAATACTTACTGGCAAATGCAGCTGGATCTAAGCTGCCCATGGGAAACGTGAACGGAGTCGAGGGGAACAGCTTCGATTCAGCTGGCGAAATCAGAAAGGGGGCAGATGAGGGGTGGGAGGGCATGGTATTCTCAATCTCTTCGTCATTGCCCGAACTGTAAGAAATGTATGCGAAGGGTTAAAATGGTAATGTCGCCTGATGACGTGACGGACGTACCTTAACGAACCCTTGACACAGTCGCCGCTGCCGACACGCATCTGCTCGTTCTCTCCGTTCGAATCATTGCTGTGTTCGTCGGAGGCATTGTTGTTGGTACACACCAGTTCCATAGGTTCCGATTTAACATCGTCCGCCGAGCGGGTTTGGGGCGATGGTGTAAGACTGCCCAGTTTGTCGCCGGAGGAAAGACCATTACCGTTGCCGTTTGTGTTGCTGCCGGTACCGTTGCCAGTGAGATTTGTCGAGGAGCAGTTTCCTGTTGCACATATAAAACAGCCGTTAATACCACTCGTGTTGGAGATACCACATCATCATACTTACGTTTGTCATCCTTTGGTGGCGGAGAATTGTTGTTATTATGCTTCATCGTTGAGAAATCTGTTGGGGTCAACTGGGGCGATGTGCTCCGAGGGTGCACAATGTCGGGGCTGTTATTGCTACTGGGCGGTAAACCGTTATCTGAGCCACGCATCCTCTTTAGGGCGTTGGTGGGATCCTCTGCCGATGATGTGGAGTTATTGTGGTCGCGTCTTAACATGCTGCCGATATTGCGCTTGAAGAAGGGAATCTGTGTGGGCGGTAACGGCGGCGGCGGCGATCCCGTGTTCCGCTGATACAACGTATTCTCATCGTGCATTGACGAGTGCAGGGAATTGATGGGCGTACGAACACCCGAGTTCGCCATATTCTGTATTTGAGCTAATTGCTGTAAGAAAAAAATCGTGAGTATGCGACCAATGATCCTTCAGCACGCTGCACTTACACTATGCGTTTCTTCGGCCTGCTGTTGTGTCAGACCAGAAACTCGCAACACTTCGGCTGTTTTGAGAAACGACTGCAGCGACTTTTGGTGCACGTTCACTTCTCCGTGGTATATAAACTCGACTAACGAATGCAGGTCGTGGAAATTTACATCCTGCAATAGGATCACTGGATGCTTACATGGCGTGCTCTAAGGAAAAATCGCAAGTTTTACAATCAGTTCGGTGATTATTGATAGCTGGCCCAAACTATATTATAGTATATGACAATTATTCGCACTGAGTTTGTTCACGTTGGCAATTTCTAATTTGGCTGTAGAACTAAAACTTATGACCGACATTAATTCCTCTCCATGTAATGTGTCGAGGCAGTCATGCCAATGTGTACATTGTAAATAAAATATTGTCATATCTCATAAGCGATATCAAATATCCAATACCACAACTAAGGTGAACATAGTTGATCTCTAGTTTGTTAGTGTCGCATAAATTAGCCTGCCACAGGAACATTGAGAAATTATTCGACAACTGTTTGGAAGTAACCAGTAAATGGAAAACATACGACCGGGGAATAGTGAAGTTTATTTAAATTGCATTCACCTCTTCGGGACATTGCAGTTACTAAAACAGTTCGTTCACAAGACTACTTAAAAAAATATGGCTATGCCTTGTGGTACAGGATGTACCGGAGGGTCTGGGGCTGCACAATCTAAAATTAGTTGAATTAGCCCAAGCACAAGCAAAAACACTCACACGTTGGTGGATAAAGAAATTAGGTCATGCGTCAGACGAGATATTTTTGCACGACTCGCTGGCAACTGCATTTTATAATGACGCTCACGCCAACACTACTCTCGTTGGCAGCGCACACACACACACACGCACGCACGTACGTTGTGTCTGTGCCGAAAAGATGGTGTTGACTTACATCGCGATCACCATGATCATTGTATGGCTGGCTGGGTGTGTGTATGTGTCCATGATTCGCTTTACAACAGAATGAGGTTTCCAGCGGGGCATATTGATTTTTGCTATTTTGCTGGCTGCCGTCGTCTTCGTCTTTCGAATTGAGGTCAACTGATCGCAGCGACAATAAAAATGCAACAAAAGCCCAAAGTGCTTTTGCGAACCTCATCGACAGATGTATTCACACACACACACATAAATGATAGTCGTACTGTTGTGAAGCTGTGCCTTTGCTACTTCGAGTAAAGTGGGCCACTTCTCAACACTCTTGTACACAGTTACCACATTTTAGACTCAATAAGCATGTGACACAACAGCATCTCGCCAATCGTTTGCGGCGACACTAACGCTTTTACAACAAACGGCACTAAGGGCTACCGGCACAAGTGCCACTGCATCATCACTGATGGCCAGAGAGACAATTAGCATTTGCAGTGGACGGCCACGTACTTCAGCCTAACCACTTTCAATCCGCTTGGATTGTTGAGCCCAAAGAGCCTTTCAGCAGCATTTGTTTGCTGCAGCTAAAAGCTAATTAAAATTATAGTGCTCCTCTGCAGTTAATTAATTATTAATGTAAAGGCTCTGCTGAGTGACTCCGACTCGAGCGTCAAGGTGTTAGGCGGACCCTTTCACCGAAGCCAGTCCATTTGTCCGACTGGGGCCACTGCCTACAAAGAGACAGTCGTCCAAAATTGGCCGTAATATTGTGCCAGCAAACTTTTGTGCCACTTTAATTTGTGACGACCCCAGCCCCCGCCATCTCCCGTCGCCCCTTCCAAAGCTCTGCTTTTTCTTACGTACACGTCTATGTTCTACTACTACTTCTACTAGTTCTCGTTCGTTCTTCTTGTCTTTTTTGTCTCGAGTTGTTCTGTTCTGTTCTGTACTGGTCTGTTTTGTTTTTTTTTTTCTACTTCATTGTGTGTGATACTCTCGTCGTCGTCGTCGTCGTAATGTTAAATGACATTTGTATTTTTTGCTCAGGCTTGTTTGTATCTCAGCTTTTTTCTGGTTAAGTTGCATTTGTTAAACAAAGTTACTGTTCGAATTGTGTTGTACGAGAGTATTGCATGGATGTCAGTTTGTCTGATTGTCTGTTCGAATGTTTGTTTGTCATTCGCTTCGCTTTGGTGTTGCTGCTGTTGTTGCTGCATTCATTGTATTATTTTTGCTATTTAGCAAATTAAATGTTGTATTCTCTTTTAGTGGCCGTTGTTGTCGTTGTTGCTGCTATTTATGCACTTCAAAGTATGCAAAATGTCGTGACATTACTAAGTATAATGTTTTTTAAGCATTTTTTGTTAGCAACTTTTTTGTTTGTTTGCTAAATAAATTTTGCATAAGTAGGCCCATTTTGTCGTTTGGACACCGGCAGCGAAGTCTCCACGCTCTTGCCCCACCCGGTTGACAACGCATTTTAATTCGCAATGCACCATCTCGATGGCTGTAAATGAACAGGGAGGCACTAGCCAGCCTGCCCGGCTTATTGGTAAAGCGAGTATGCAGACATTGGCAGATATAGCCCATTATATTCATAAATCTATTATCTCTTTGGGAATATAGGTACTACCACTCTTTTGAAAAGACTTTTGGACAGGGCCCCTCCACTATTTTATAATACCAATACCTATTACATAGTGTTTAAAATACCATAACAAAATCAATCTTTGTTAGTATCGCACTAACATCGTATTTTTTTCAAAATCAACATCGACCCTGCCTTTGGAACATAAAACATAACACAGTTAGATCCGCAAATTCCACTTCTATGGCCAGTGGTGTCTGCAATCTAAAAGAAGCGCTCTCCGCTCCTGTGAAAAGATGGATCCAATACCACGATTGTGTGATTTCTGATAGTTCGTACTGTTGTTGTCACATTTTCATTTGTATTTAGAAATATTAACAAACGCATTCGGATGTCGCAGATGTTGGACATACATATATACGCCCAAGTTACCTAACACTGTCGCAGACATTACTGTAGACCTCCTGGGAGTGGATCAGAAAATTGGTTGTGTTAATGTCTAAATCATATGCCATGCGGCAGATGGAAAAAACCACCTGAACACCCCCCTTAGATCGTAAACTATTGCCGGGTGGTGGAATGTGAGGCTACCTAAGGAAACATAGCTAAAGGAGCAACTTTTCTAAAATAGTTTATCGTTTTAGTTTGAAAACATTGCCTGACTGGCGTATTACGCCGAATCACGGCGTTGCTGCTGTTGTTGGCTTGTTTTTAGCAGTCGCACATTAGATACAAACAAACGATGTCTGCGGCAAGAGAGTTGCTGTCGTTTTTATTTCTTGCAGGTATTTTGTGGCAAGATACAACAAAGAACAGCAGAAAACTTTAATATCAACCTAATTAATAAAATGAAAATACATAATATTTCATGAAAAAATATGAACTCTGTATGCACAAATATCTCGTGCCGACAGTCGAGACCTAACAACAGGGGAGGAGGCGTTTAAACTTTTTTTTTCACAAGTTGGCTGCGCCTTCCATTGTGTGGCTCGTGGCTTTCGTGCGGCCCCCCTTAATGCCCATTTCAGAACTTGTTAGGAGGAGAACACTGGCTCGCATTTAGGACCTGGTCGTGCTAAATAAAAGGGATATCGCTTATCGCTTACAGCCACAGCTACAACTACAGCCGCAGTGAGCGCTGTGTCATGTCTGTCGGCATGTCTAGGTTCACGTTAGAAGGGACGTGGGGGTTGTTGCCGCAGTCCGACTGGGATACTTGTGCATTTAAAGTCGTGGCGTTGTGGTGACGGATGACATTTAGTCACCGCACACAACGGTAAACATTTGGCAGTTCTTTGTGGCAGAACTTTAGCACGCAATTGCGGCTAATGTGGGCTTTCCCTTGGTGGATTTGATATCCCCGTAATTATGCCATAAACGCTAAGCAAATACTTGTGCAACCGGCCCGGGACTTACCTTTAGTAGATCTCTGAAGTAGGGGCTACACGCCGAAAGGACGACGCGATGGGCTTTGATACTGCGTCCTTCGCACGCCAATGTGACATCGACAAAGTCCTCGTCGTCTCTTAGGTTTTCAAAGGCTGATGTTATGCTGCTTTGGTAGTTGTTCCAACGCAGACAGAAATGTTGCGTCTCATCCATGGTGACGTTGGTGTGTGTGACGTCTGCGATACGAAATTGTTCGCGTTTTGGTTTTGATTCACTTGTTTCAACTAGTCTATTTGATTTGTGTTTGATTTCACTATAGGTGGATATCTCTTGTTGCAATTGTTCTCATGCGGGTGTGTGGGATTTTGTTTCCTGGCTGGACCCAGCTTAAATGTAAAACTGCAAAGATATGAAAAAAGGAAATCTTGTAACAACCGTTGAAAAAAGCTAGCACATTAATCACTTCGTCAAAGACGTATGTCCGTCCGTATGCGCGACGGGAGCAGCCACAGTGCGCGAGCCATCGCTCTTGTGTGGGGTACTCGCTCAAGCGCTCTCTTAATCACCCGACTAAAATTAAACTTGAAAACAGATTTCGAACAACAAACATTCGGACAATGTTAATAAACCCATTGAATCATTCCCGCTTGTTTCATGGTCAAGGTCTCATATTCGCTGCAATCCGTCCCACCCATGCCCGCCCTCACGCTGAGGCCATTGCGGATAGCGCTGAGATGCCGATTCCATAGAATCGGAAAACGACACTCAACTATAAAACTAAACTTTCACTCTCTATTGTTCTGGCTGCTCGAGTGTATGACGCACATACATCGAGCGAGCTTTTGCAGTGCGCTCCATCTAGCATAAGCGATCCGATCCGTCCGCTAGAATTGTGTGCAGGCGAAAGTGGCATTCGGCAACAATTCAATCATCTGCTCTATCCATTATTTACTTGCGATGTTTGTTCTTGTGCTGAGCGAACATTCAAGAATCCACCGAGCGAAATATTCATTTGAAACTATTGCCGCTGTCACTGCCCGCGCAGTGCTGCGATTAGTTTCTCTGGCGGGTGCAAGAATTTATCTAATCAATCGCTGGCTGGCTGGCTATAGCATGAAAGTGAAATTGCGCTTTCAAGGTCTTTCGTCCACTATCTCTCACCTCGTTGTGTCCGTGCACTGTAGCCGCTGCTAGTTGTTGGCAACGCATTTCAGTGTCTTTCACTGGCGTTGAATTGCTGTTCACACTTTTCACTACCGAACTATTGAACTACCGATACACTTGTCTACACATATTTTTAAAAATGCTTATGCGTCTCTGTGTGCGACGGGTAGTTTCTCTACTACATTTGACCGCGGTTCTATGTAATTCGTAACTACACTTAACTTGTAACGGTGGCTTGCGGGCACATGAAGTATGTATGTATGTATTTTATATAGCTAGCAGATTTGAATAACTGGACCGACCGACCGACCGACCGACGACCGAGCGTTCTTAGACTATTGAATATGCGCAGCTGTCCTGACTAGCGTTAAAAAAGCGCATCAAGCAACTGCTGAGAAAACTATCCCAAACATTCACTTGAACCGAGCGAACTGCGCCCAATTTCAGAAAGAGCACTAAGAACGCCAACAACAAGAATGCGTGATTTAGAACACAGCAGCAGTGGAGCGCCGTCATCCAACAGGAGTCGGCGTGAGCGTATTAGTGCAGAGAACTCAGCTCGCTCAGGGGTGTCTCTTTCGCCGCCCCCTCTTCATGCATCTATTGACCGCATTAGAAACAGCGATTTGCCTGCATGTTTGTTGCCGCGCTCTTTTGGCCGTGAGCTTCTTTGCTGTGCCACACACAGGCCTACATACGCAAAAATCTGTATGTGTCTACATGTCATTCCAAACCAAATTTGTGTTTCAATTTTCGGGAATGCTCTTGACTGGCTGGCTGGATTTATGTCGGCATTTGCAATTCTTCTGTGTGTGAGTGTGTGTTCTAAACATCGTCGGAGAGAGACGACAGGCAGAGCGACAGAGAGAGAAAGAGAGAGTGTACGAGTTAGCCGCAATGTCCACAAAAATAAAAAATAAGTAGAAAGAACTACACAAACTGAAGTTGCGACGGAGCTTTGTCCACTGTCAGTGAAACAGACGAGAGGCCGAAGGAGGCAGATGCCAATCAGCGGAACAACATCAATTCCCGACCTATTATTAATATTGGTTCTAGAGCATCGGCTGCGTTCTCATTGTGATTCCATTAGGGTCGCATCACAAAAAACCTAAGATTGTATTTGTGCACACAAGTGTGTATGTGTGTACATTCCTTATTCCCGTAGTGCAAATTTGCCAAAATGCTATTTTTTATCTTTAGCTTGGCGCATTTTGCGAGAGTAGAGAGCCTCGTTGCTTCATAATGTTCTTTGTATTATTATTATTTTTTATACTTGTTTGCTTTTATTTCGCTATTTTCAAGGTTAAATTTTAGTTATATATATAGTATAGTAAACACGAGCGTGTGCTGGTGTGCGTGAGTGCGAGCGATGTGATGATGCCTTTCATTCGCGACTGAGTAGTTTTTACCCCTCCACATGTAGGTATATAACATATGTAGGCACGTCTGTATGGCGAGCAATGGCTTACAAAACTCATCGCCATCTATTGCCGAAGCACAAGAGGGACCCTACAAATTGCCCGTGACGTTTTCCTTTGTAGGCCAGTGTAGTTGTAGAACATCAAGTGTAAAAGCACTCACAAGGTCAGGGAAGCCCCTACGAAAAAGCCAACTAGACGTAATAGAAAACTGCAAACACTTGTTGCTCTAGACAAGTCATAAACACAAAGGCCACAAGGCAACAACACCACCGAAGCCACCGCAGCAAATGTAAAATAGTTAGACACACATCAGCAGACCACGACTAACCAGCCGAGCAAAAACACACACACTCACACAAACACATTGGCTCTGACCCACCTCTGGCTCCTCGTGCGCTCGTTGAATGGGCACACATACAAGGCTACACAATGCAATTGCATTCGCAACCATACAAACGCATATGCCGGCATTAGGCAACCAACTTGTAGTCTGTGGGCAAACATCAGCAGCACCATCGTAATCGTCGTAGTTGTCGTCAGCATCTCCTCAACTTACAACGCAGCCGAACCTAGCCAACCATTCATTCATGCATTCCAACTAGTCACAATGTCTGGCTGTTGCCTGCAAGTTTCCACGTTTCCCCGTCTCGGCATTTCCCAATGCATTCATTCATTCATGCATTCACATTCTATTCAAATGATGACGAGAAGCAGCAGCAGCTGCAGCGGCGCCACGACTAGAGCAGACCGACCAAAAGAGTTCCGAAATAGACGCCACAACTTGCTAACAATCTAACGTACTTACGTTTGTATGTAACATGCACACACACACACGCATACACATATAGCCTTTGCATTACAGGGCACACCGATGGCTGGTTGCTTAGCTCGACACAGCCACTGCATGCACTCACTGCATACCTAGGTGGGTGTGCATTTGTATGGGTGAGTGTTTGTAGAAAAGTGAAAGTATCTCGTTAGCAAAACTACTAACAACTACTCTGGCACTACAACGACCTCCATGCGACGTTTGCTTCCACATGCCACCCGGAGATGCAAAGGAACGGAGATGAAGAGTTCATGTTGAAAGTTCCTCATCGCCATTGTTATCGGTCTGGTCTGGCTGTTGTGTTCGTCACTGGTCCTGGATAATGACGACACTGCCATTTTTCCACTCGGAGCCTTTGGTGACTGTGTTGAGAGTCGCCACCATGTGGCTTAGTGACGTTTGAGGTTCGGCACTTGTTTGATCTGTTCGTTTACATCCATCCTTTTCGTTTGCATAGACCGGAAACATTAAGCAGGTCGGTATGTCCAGAAAACCCCGCATTTCCACTACATTGAGCAAAGCACAAGTGCACGTAAGGTGTTGCAAGTTAAGCACTTGTGGCATTGGATATGTGTTAATTGTACTGCAACAACCCCACACCCGTTTGCCAACTATCAAATTGTCTACAAAATGAAATGCAAATATGCTGAATGAAATTGGATGGAATTAGCATTCGCATATAAAAATACAAAATTTCAATAATTTCCTAAATTTATGTTGTTCTTAGGAGTTTCGCTGATTTTGATTTGACTTATTAACCGGAAGTTCACTGTTATTACTCAATTAATAGCAGGAAAGTTATAAGTAAGGGGCAGCTAATATTCTTTAGTATCAAACTTTTTGAAATGCTTATTCATAAATGTTGTGAAAGTAGCAAGAAGAGAGCATATACGTGACCAATATTTTGTCAAACACGATTTCAATTTTTCCAAATATGTATAAGGCAGATGTTGGTCTTTGATATTTATGGTCAAAAATAACTGTGAAATCATATCTTTTATTCTACACGCAAATGATATGCATTTGCAGAAGATTATTCTAAAACTAATTTGCTATAAAGATTTAGGATTTGTTTATAGGTTAATTACGACTCTCTTTTAATCATAAATGTTCTCAAACGCTAGTCGCATCACAATCCACTTTCCATGCATTTGCCTGGTGAATTTAACATGGGCTTGTCATACGAAGGAGTCAATTGACCCATCTCTGCATAACATTTACCTACCCATAGGGTTATCTTCATTTTGCTATATACCGCAATACCCCTATGTGACCGACAGATGCTCTAGGGAATACATATTTATCGTAGAAATTATTCTATGCATTACTGAGGGTTAGGGAAGAAGCTAGCGAAAAGTGGGCACCAATTGCAACAAGTTAACCGAAGATATTAGGACTGTAGAATGCCACAAGCTATGCCACTTCACTAGCTAAGAGTGACAATAGCGTAAATGGGTTAACTACTTCGACTGTCTTTTGTGGCGATGGTTCATTGTTGCAATAAATCAAATACACATAGCAATCAGTTCGTGTGTATTGTAAATTGTTGCTTTGTAACTAATATTAGAAAAACAAAAATATAATGTATGCTGAACCGTTTACATATTTAAACGAATCTACTTACTTACTGGTTTGTTTCAGTTAATAGGTGATGAAAATGGATGTTATGATGACCAAATATAAAATTAATAGAAGCACATTGGTATATTTGCATTGTGAAAATTAAACAAATTTAAAGTGAACAATGCGCAACTAATCTAAGACAAAACCTTAAACAATAACAACATCAAACATGAAACATTCAAATGAGTGGAATATTAAGCGCAACGGCAATATGAGTATGCGTAATACATGGTACTTTTAACAATGTATTCGTCTGCACCAAGTTGTTATTTTCTACTATACATATAGGATATCTTACTTCAGAAAAGTGATTCAAGGACCGCATTAAACAATTTTTTCACTCTCCTGAGAAGTTGGTAAATTTCACATAGGTTTGCACCTCATTTTCGAGGCCCAGCGACTATTCGTAAAACCTTGACCCCAAAAACCATAACTTGTACCATTTATTCAACAATTGTTGGGTGTACACAAATGTGATTCCAGATAGAACAACAGTTTCTCTCTAATAGTTCCAATTCACAAATATATCTATACCCAAATGTGCGAAGCATAATTAGACGTTTGCAATGTTGCAACACAATTAGACCGATCTGTCAAACACACAAAGACTCTCTATCTTCAGTAAGAGGGGGACAAAACAATGGAAACCAAGAAAAGTAATGTTCGTGTGCTTGAAATAAAACCAACGTCAAATACATCGCCGTCGTATTTGCAAGTTCAAGGTCGTATGAAAACCACGTCTGACAAACTTGGAAATAACAATAGACAGAAAGAAGCAGACAGACAATCGTGAGTTTGTACGCTTCAATACGATGATGACTGTGGATGTTCAGAGATTTCTGATGGTGCCATTGTCGTGGTTCGTGGAATCCGGTGCGGAACACAGTGCCCCTCGCTTACAGATCCTGCCAACATCATCGAGACCACTTATAAAAGACGACCAAGGGTAATAGCAATAGAAACAACTGATCTGCTCTAGCACAGGAAAGACATCAGACAACGGAGGGAGACTATATACCTACCGCCAATTCGAAAGTGGCTTGTCTAATGCTAAAGCAGCGCAGATTGTGAGAGCAACGTCGAAAGCACTCTCCTCTAACATTCATCTAGATTCGCTAGTTTCGTTTTGCGTGAGAGTGTTTCTCAAAGCTCTCAGCCATCTAGAGTGTGACCTTCACCTTAACCTAGTCATCGTGTGTCGGACTTTCGGTCGTTTACCCCAGTTTCTAAATAGTGTGATAGCTACCCTGCTCCGTCGTTTCGCCCCTTTAGCTTTAGCGTTATGTGAGTGTATTTCTGTGTATGAAGATAGGTACAGACAATTTAACATGACTGAACGGCGGGCGATCTCGCATACACCAAAGCAAATCACTGAGAAAGAGAGAGCTTTGGCTCGTCAGCCTTAGTGTTAGAGACTGTTTCTATTCTCATCAGTAATCATGTACTTTGTACGTACAAACAAACATACACATGTGGACACACATATGTATGTTTGTATGTATGTATATATCTACGTTCAAAATGTGTTGAGCATATACCTAGCCGTGGCAAACTACCTACCTAGTTATTTGTACTTATGGATGTTTGCGTCTTTCCTACCGTCCCCTAAGCAAAGCTAAAAACTGCTGCGCTCCGCTGCCTGCCCCTGAGCATTGCTGCTATTAGTTTCAATCGAACACCAGTGAATTTTTCTGGTTCCAGCCGTTTCAAATGTGTTTCATGAAAGTGAATTCAAACCCGTTTCCGTTGATTAAGGCTGACTTTAGCAAAAAAAAAAGGCAGCAAATATCATCACTCAGCAATAATTCTGTGGCGCAAAAACAAACAAACGACCATGCACTACAACTTTGCTAGTATAGTTTTCGTTTGGTTAGAATCGCACAATATGTACTACCCTAATTTGAACAAAACGACACAACGACAGTACCAACAACAACTTTATCAGGCCACACAACACCTTAAACGATCGAGGTATAGGTTTTCTTAAAACCTGAAAAAATGTGACGAAGCAAACACTTTTGAACTTTTTTCTATCAATTTTTTGGAAGCCATAAAGTGCACGGTCGTCCGTCGACGCTTCAGTCGCAAGAAAGGAAGTTGTAGGGATAAATGTTAAGATACCGAAGCTGTTCCTACCAGTTTGAACATACATACACTCGTACACACACACGCACTGTAACATAAACCCATAGGAGCGTAGTATATGCTTCGTGATTAGGAAGACAAGTTCATGTGTACCTAAACTAGTATTTGGGAGAGCTTTGGACAATAGTTTAAAGCTTTTCGAATAGTGCACATAACTGGTTCGTCTAGCTTTGGGCATCGCGACATTCATTACGAACGATGTCTCTTCTAGGCTAGACCCGCACTGGGAAATAGCTCAGCGAGCACAAGAGCACCAATAGATTCCACGGCGAGCGAGCAACGAGCGAATGAACGTCTCTTTCTATAGTTGCTGTGTGGTGGAAAACTATTGCGAAGCTAGTTTCGTTGATGTAAGACGAATGTGTAGCAATAGAAAATATGCGCTTTTAGTTTTCTTTGGACCGTTAGCGAGATCGGTAACGTGGCGTATCTCATTCTGCTTCGTAGAGCGGATAACAAATAGTGAAGTGAATGCTAGGGATAGGAAAGTGCTAGAGATGAAATCGGAAAACAAAATAATAAAATCTCTCCCTTGCTGCATAATGGCAATAGTGCGTTGTAGTGAAATAAAAGGAAGTTTATCTACCAAAAGCAAATACAAAAAAAGTGCAATATTAAATCTAAACGGTAGACGTAAATAACAACAGTGTGGTGTATGAGGTTATTCGCGATCACAGTGTATCGGACGCGGTGTCGTTGAACCCAAACGTCTCCGAAATATTTCGCAATGATAACATCGTCGACTCTCTTATTCGTACTTAGTAGTCTACCCAATGTGACTCCATATAATTTGGACATGATGACAGATACACTCGCACACAGCCTAACACCCACCGAACGTTGTACGCTGATCGCCCTACCAACACCCTTTCGCCTGCGCGATCCCAGAGTTTATCGCAAAAGCGAATTACTTCCTTCCGTGCATGCGGCAAAAAATCATAAACAAAACGTCGAACAGTGGGACTCGTATAGGCGAATCTTATCTCTTTTCAATTTCGTTCATTGCCCTACCTTTTTGTAAGCGAATTCTTCTTTGTACAGAATCTACTAATATTTCTGTACTTTGTATACTTATGACTTTGTACGTGTACATACATTTGTTGTGCATTTGGAGCTTAGAGGAAGATAGAGATTGAACTAAAGCGAGAGGATGTGTACAGAGAAAAAAAGAGAGTGAGAGAGAGCGAGTAAGAGAGTGAAAAAGCAAACATATGCCTTTTTTCGAAGTCACTCCATACGGAATATGCAGCATTTTTGGGGCCAGATCGAGATGATAACAAAATTTAATTTGAACGTTAGTCACTAAACGTTATGCACTGCTCTTCTGCGATCGTATTGAACTACTCGCTGCTAGAACGCTGGCCCATGGAGATTCAGACGTATTTGACGCATTCATTATGTGCACACAATTCCGTGAGAGCAAGTGACTCCGTGAGTATACGATTGCGTGTGTATGTGGGTATACCTCCAGTTCCATCAGTTCTCTTGTCTGTTCTCATTGATGAGAATGTGTTTGTTGTTGTATTGTGTGTTTCTATACGTATTTGTGTATTATTATTAGCTTTTTTTCTCGCTGCACACACAAAAAGGTTAAGAAACTTATTGGGTTTAATAACACTTCACAAGGTTATTAGATAAACAAAACAAAACAAATTTAGCGTTCACTCGCCGAGTAATCGCCATGCAAACAGACAAACGCCCGATTCTGCTCCGGCTATGGCGGCAATGTATTCAACTACATTCGCTACTACGAGCACCAATTGATCACCACTGCCACCACCGCCAACCATCATCCTCATCATCGTCGTCGTCATTTGTTTGCTTTATTAATTGATGTTAATGATCTCCAAAGCGAGGTGGTTGGCATTGTGCGGTGCAATGCAAACTGCACTCGCGACATTGCTCGTAGGAAGTTTGTGTTTCTCCACAAGCTTGATTTCAAATGGCCCGAAGGTCACGACGCGCAGTTCGCATCCATGAGTTTAGGAGATTTCTGAAACTGGAAATTATCTATACCGATAACTTCAGCGGTTTTTCGTTCCACCAGGTGACATTACTAGAAGGCCACTACATATATGTATGTATGTATGTATGTATGTATGTATGTGCGGGAGGCTGTCGTTCTAACAGATACATATATATGTATACCTATATATTGATGATTGGAAAGTAGTTTAGTGAAAATCAAAAGCCCTGTCGTAATATATACTTGGTAAGTACCTAGATATATACCTACATACCTATTACTTGACAAAATAATATTACCAATGGCAATGTCTCTACTCAATGTTCAAACATTGAAATCAATAACACCTATTTGGTCAACTGCATTTTCCCGGTATAACATATGATGCAAATGCTGCTTGTCTGTCTGAATTTATAGACTCTTCAGTATAATACAAAATAGCATTACGCACATAACGAAATGTGGCAAGTGAGTTATTGCAAGATCAGAGAGAGAGGGAGAAAAAGAGAGGACGCAGCCATGTAGCACGCATAGTACACCAGTAAGGCTGCTGACCAAGTGACTGAGTGACACAATATGTCTGTGGAGGCGCCACCCATGCAACACCGAAATAGAACCACAACAAAGAACAAGAAACCAAAACAACACAACGGAAAATTCACTTTTTGCTAAGGAATCGACAGAGGTTTTTCAGGTTTTGCCATTGTTTTTGTTTCGTTTTCTAGTTTTCCCTCGGCAAATATGGAGCATGCATCATCAGTTGTTGCTGTTCCAAGTCTACGGTTGTGTGTGTTTGTGTGTAGGCATGGTGTACGAACGACGTCGAATCAGGCCACACAGAGAATGCACATAGGAAATGGGTTGGGAATTATCGCCGCTTTTTTCTATGGCGATATCGGACCAAGTGTGCAAAACAAAACAAAATGGAATAGGAAATTTCCAGTCACTCAGGGACGAAGCATCCATTCATCCATCGTGTAGTCTGTCTGCCCGCCGCATTTGCAGTTGCGATATGAGCTGCGAGACTGTTCTACTGCCTGCGATGATTTGTTGTGTGGTTTATGCAACTCGTAGTGGTGCTGCAGCAAAAGCTGCATGCATAGATGACAACCTCGTTGCTGCTTTTATTAGCGAAGCTAACCGGCAGCAGCAGTTGGCCTTGGTTTCAGTTTCCGAGAATAACTTGCACAACATTCGCATGCATTTGTTGGAGTGCATTCGGTCTGCGAGTGTTACGAATGCCAATGTACGCGTGTGTGTGAGCCTACCCGGCCTTGAATGGCATCAATAAAACTTTAGTTCACACATATAAAATATGCACAGACTTACATATACATAGTATAGGTATGTACTTGGATGTATGTTTCTGGACATGAAGAGATTCTAAGCCATTGTGATGGTGACAGCTAAACAACAGCGAACGGATCTTTCAATTGGCGATCAAGGCTAACGGAAGTTTAGCAATAGTTCTGGTGCACTAGTCCTAGCAGCGCGTTAACGATGCTACACATCGGTCACTTTGTCGCATCGCGTCTCTGAGTAACTATGGCAGTGTGATATGCGATAAACTTACGTCACCGCCTGACCCTCGAAAGTATCACGTTATCAATGAAACCCTATACATACAAATTTTCGTTCCCTAATTGCCAGCCCTCCGTTAGTGGGATTACTGTTAGGGTAAAGTTTTTGCTACAAACTCCGCATTCGCATGTACTCGAACTGGCTCTGTTAACACAAACACACACGTCCCTAGATTTGCAATGCGTCCCCGAGGGATGTGTGGATCGAACTACCCTCCTCTGTCGGTGGGAACATCAGAAGAGACGAAGCGAAAACAAAACAGAAAAGATTATCGCAGAAACCTTGAAAATATGACCATACAAAACTGCAATTCTAGTCAGGTTTCTCTATTAAAACACAAGAAATATGAGAAATGTCAGGAAAAAAAATTAAACTACTCCATGTGTGTGTGTGTGTGTGTGCGAGAATGAAGTAGCGTGCTTCACATGTTTGTAACAATGTACCTATGGCGATACAAACTGTCTGAGCGAGTGTCTGGACTAGTGTTCAGCCCGAGACTATTCATGTATCCATTGCTAGAATTCTATATCCATACGATATTGCCCTAGTGTCACTTGTGTGACTCTGTGTGTGTGTTTGGAACCGTTTAGTATTCTCAGCGAGAAACTTGTATAATCTGCAACTTGCATGTGTGTGCAGCCAGTGCTGATATGTTAAGAGGAATGCAGAAAAATGTGTTAGTGGAGTAGTTAAGCATTACGTCACCTTGCTACTAGTTCCATGGTCTGTGCTTTTTTCTCGTCTGGGCAACAACTTATATCAACAGGAACGAGGAGTACCCACTCCGGCACTCGGGCAGTTGTGCAGTCGGGCTTGCTTACGGTTATCGTCTCGCAGTCATAGTTGCTGCAATCAGTTGAGCTGTTGACTGGAGTGGACGACTATCGTCGTGTTTGAATGCATTAGTGCGTACTAGTGCCGGAGTTGGCGGATGTGGCTGTTGATTTGTTGATGACTAAAACTGCTGCAGCAGAGACACACACACAGACGACTATTGATGTGTGGGGATAACAAAACTATGTGTGCTTGCACTTCAGTGCTGTGTGACCATGATCTGGGTTGATGTCGTGTGTGCGTCTCGTGCTTCGCCCGCCCTCGCTATCATTTCGGGCAATTGTGACGTTGTGGTCTGTAGTTTATTCATAGAACTTACTAATTGATCATTCGGCGAATGAAATCGAGTTTGGAACATTTGGGTTCTCCACTCAGCTAAGAGTATTGTCTAGGTACTTACCATTGGGTTGTGAATAAGCGGAAAGAAGGCACAGCACAGTGGTACTGTTCGCTAGTAAAGCTTTAATTATCCTGAGTAATGATTTGATTTCCCGTTGTCTTGTTCGACCAAATTCGTTTTCACGGCATTAATACCATTGCCCTGAGGAAGTTTTGCACTCTCGTAAAAAAAACGTATTGCACATTATTCATTCACTGTGTTATTGTACTGTTATTGCTTGTAGTGTAGACTGCAAGCATTATGATTGGTTTTTTTTTTATTGCGGTGGCGAGTGGGGACTGTGTTCTTCTCCTTTGCCTTGACCGAAACACTAACTCGTGATCTTCCGCTTAATGCGTGCGTTCTCGTTTGCAACTTCACGAGGTCTAAAGTAGCGACGAAAAACAAGAATCTACTTGTCCGTCACACATTCCGCAAGGCATTTTCACACACCAACAATAATAATAACAACAACAACAATATAAAGCGTCGTATTAAGCACAATGTATGTAATAATAAGCGAAAATACGACAGCAACGGCAAAAACATGGGGAACCAGACGCTGAGGAAGAAGAACGACTGCAGTGGTGATGACGATGACGACGACGACGACGGCGACGAGGGCAAGGAGGACGAGGATGATTATGAGGAAGACGACTTGAGGGAATAGAGCACAGCAACAAAACACACCAAGAGTGCAGACGATAAAAAGTACTAAACTAAACACGATCACCAACCAACAACACACTCACTAGCACCAACACAATCATGTGCATGCAGCATTTGCTACAAACGTCTACAGAGCACACAAAAGAACTTCAAAAAGAGAGAAAAGCACACACGCACACAGACCACTCGAATGTCCTTCTGTTTCAAAACAAACTAATGATGAAACAAAATCGTAAAAAAAACACACGCTCTCAGTCTGCGATTCAGGGTTAGCTACACATCGAGTTGAACGGGCTGCACATAAGTCAGTCAAAAATTCGAACTAACGTTTTCCTTTTCCGATACACGTTGACACTGTTCATACGTATAGAGCAGGTAATGCAATGTCTGGACTTACTTTGTGATCCCCACATGAAAGATCCATCTGAATGGATTTCCGTTGATCTTGGCGCTGCGGCACTTGCTGCGGGGCGAATGTGTTCACTTGTTTCACTTCACTATGGGCGCAATTCAAAATTGTTCCGGGTTTCCCGATATCTTGGGTTGTAAATATTCCGCGTAGAATTAGCTAAATGGTCGGGCCAATTCGTATTGCCAACTTATCCAGGGTTGTGTTCTAGCGAACCTTCACTGATCGAATTAAGAAATCCAACTGAAATGAACTGAACAGTACATTTGTGCTGTGCCGTCTGCCGCGTTCGATCAGAGAATTCCCTGTGCGAAGAGTTCTCCTCTCTGCACTCTGTTGCCAGAGTGGTGCAGTAATTGGGAATTTTTTTGTCATATTTTGAACATTCACTCGTTGCTGCCGAGCAGAAAGCGTCATCACTGCCTTACGGCTACCGCCGCCTAAGACGTGGAGTAACCCGCAGGTCCCGTGTGTCGTACGATTGCCCTGCAGTTCTCGACGTCGACGCCAAATGTCGAGCCGACTGGTTAGCGCTCCATTAGTGTATGGACAGCAGCGGCATGTGCTGCTGCTGTCGTTTGCACTGCATGCATGCATTGCCGAAATTCGTTGAGTCAAACACTCAATTCACTTTTACCGTTTACAAGCGTAGTACAGCGCTTTCTCAGTCGACTCTAGTACGACTGCATTCGAGCGATACTCAATCCGTGAGTACGCCGAAACTTGCAAAATGCTGTCAGTCTGTCTGCCTGCGTTGTGTGTTTTTGCATTTTGCTTGTATTTCAGTTTGTTTTGTTCATTGTACATACGTACGTTAGTACGTTGATACCAATAAACAAACGAACACACCAACATGTATGTTCATGTATGTATGACAGTACTCGATTAATTTGGCTGCAATTCGATAAACTTGACTCCCGATCGAGACGCTGGTCAAATTGTGACAAACGAAAACAAATTTTACGCATTTTAAAGTGCTGATCTGATCGTCACCGGGAGGCAGTTACATAACTGACTCGGATACAGAAACTTTCTCTTTCTTTAATAGGGACAAGGGAATGGAGGGAATTCTGTTCTTATGGCCGTCCAATTGTTGTTGCATTCCTTTTTCAGCAGCGCATAGTAAGAAAACCGCATACTCGGGTTTTACCTCGGGCAGAGCCTCCCGCAATACATATAAGTAGATGATGGTGCGTTGCGTTTCAAAAAATGCATATCAACCACGTCATGCGATTTATTAATGTCGGCTAGGGTGGCTATTTCTATTTAATTTCTATTAGAAATTACTATCGCACTTGCGCAGTAACATTTGTACAGACATTTTTATTATTATTATATATAGTACAATACTAAGTCCCAAATGCTTACTAATAGCACGAAATTTTCAGCGACGGATTTTCGCCTATTTTCATATCCGACCCTTGAGAAAATTTTATTATTTATAAGAAAACGTTCTACCGGCAGAATTTGAAGAGCGAAATCGCAGTTAACCCAGAGTAAACGAGACGGTATTAAACTCGATTGATGTGATCTTTTAACATCAACAACGATCTGTTGGCAGTCTCAACTAACAAGAATGTTTGAATACGTATGCAATTGCTACAAATTGACGACCACTCTTTAGTCTGAGAAAAACAAAACGTCATCAACAGCGCAAGTAACAAGGTGTATCATAAATACCGTCGCAGATAAGTTTCACATTTATGTGTCAGTTCGCCAATACGGTCCATTTTATGTTATCTTCTCAGTACACATTTCAGGCATTTACCTCTTTCCAGAGCTGACAAACAAACTCAAACGAGATAGTCGACTCACTTTGGACACACTAAAAATTAATTCATTTTTGTCACGTATTTGAAAGCATTACCTAAAACCTTCAAAGTTAATCGATACAATCAAAAACTTCCTAGGACAAACAGCATTATCAAAAATATTCGATGCAAAAAAAAAATGTTCAACCCGAAATCGTCAGAATAATAAATAATAACAAATAAAACGTGTGAGAAATGTGGATTTTCGGGAATTGTAAAATAATTTGAATATAAAATTGAGTATGGAAGCATATGCATATCGGCACTCTAAAGGCTCAAACATATGTCAAATTTTTATTATTATATTCGTTCTTACAAGTGCGCTCACATAAAAAGCTTTCTCCAAAGCATCAAGCGCAAAGTTTAAAAAAATTAAAAATGTTGTAAGCATCACAAGCATTGACATTTGAAAACAGTTGATTGTAAAGTTTATTTTAAGCAAACAGACAAAGGTACAAAAAAAACTGTAATTGAATTATAGGTATTTGAATATTGTTTGAGGAAAATATTGCCTATACGACAAAACTGTGTGGTTACCGACAAACTTATGATGGGATAAGCGTATAAAATTTGCCGCTTATGTGTTTTAGAAATCTCAAAGGAGAGGCTGATGCTTGTAAAGAAAGCTTGACAGTAATTCGAGGCTTTTTATGTGTTTCTGCCTTTATTCTAAAATATGATAAACCGACAGCATGTTTTTAATTTTTTAATTTAGTTTGCTTCAAATTATATCTCATTTAAGTCTCATGTTGATGAGACAATACAAACAGAAGATATATGGAGAGTTGAACTTAGCATATAGATGGAACCTATTATCAAGTTAAGTTCCTAACCTATTTTAACGTTATACTACAACTGTATTGTATGGTGATAATAAATTAAGCTCCTATTTGAGATTAGCCGTTGAGTTTAGGAGAATTTAATGAATTTTAAGTTATTATATGAATATCGACGGCTTCCCACCCATTTCAAGTATATCAACTTTTGAATGGTGATCAAAATTAAGCTCCTTTTTGCGATTGGATGCTTAGTTCAGGAAACAACGGCAATTTCATATGAATACAGACGGCTTCATACCCATTTCAAGATGAGAGGAAACATTTACCTAACAGCATTTTCAAACAAATTTTCAGGAAATTTTATTTTTGAGAATACCCAAAAACTGTCGTACAAGCATAAACAATCTTTTTCTGAGTGATTTTAACCCCTATTTGAAAAACCGTTTAACTGACATCAAAAATCCGTTTAAACCGGTTATTCGAAAATGGCATTTTTGGAAAAACCGGCATACGGTTTCGAAGAACACTCAGTTTTGGTTATGAACACTCTATTGAGAATTGAAAGGTACGTTCTGAGATATTTCGTTTGAAAGGATATAAATATTTGAAAAGTGGCATATAGTGCTTCTTACGAGTTTTTTAAGGACATACGCTTTAAACCCATACTATATTGAAAATACGAATTCATTTGCACCTAATATGATTTAATTAATATTAATTACATATGCCTTACCGGCATGTTTTAAGGGTCTATGCATATAAAAGCATATTTTAGGGTTTTCAGGTTTTTTTAAAATATTTTTTACTTTTCGTATATATTTTTAGCAGTATATACAAAACCTGTTTTTTTTCTTAAGATGTGAAGATAATCTCTATAATTTATCGCAACTGGCGACGCCTAACTTTTGTTGAAGACTTAATACTAATGGATAAATATCATTTATAAAGGATATATTTTTTAAAATATGAGTTTCCGATACTAACTAAACTAAATACAATTTTTGTGTTTTTATTAAGGATTCCGTCGTCAAGTATTTCAATGAGTTCTACTTAGCGTTGCGTTGCCACCAGTTTCATCCATTACTCGTTGGTATAGTTGGCAGAACTATCAAAGTACTTAAGGAGAGTTGTAAATTAGTGTAACAGTGAGGAGGCTGAAGCAATGCGTTTAACTTTTCAAATATGACAAATTTTACTACTTGGACTTTCCAACTCCCTCAGAAGCCATATAAATTTGAAAAAAATATCTGTTTTTCGCATATAAAACACTAAGCAAGTTATATCCTTTCTTTTACAAAACAGTTTCTTAAAATCACATACATTGATCAAGATTTCAATAACGGAAATCAAGAATATCTGAGACAAATTATGGGTAAGGCGTATACATAATATGTATTATGCCTTAAAAGATTAAGTACTCCATGTAATTTCACTCATGTAATTTTGTTTACAGTAGAGTGATTATTCAATAGTCTGAATCTTATAAATGTAATGTAAAAAATAACTTTATTTAATTTTCAACTATTTGTGATGAATTTTTATTACAATAAAATAAATTGAATAAAAGTTTTTTATCAGAATTAAAGGAATTTTTTAGTGTTTAACGTGCTTATCTAATGCGCATATTTTTAGTTTTTCCGGGCATATTTGTGTTGGTCCTGGTGATGACATTGTATAGCTTATGTAAATTGGACAATATTCAGTATCAAATAATCTAGACATGACGAAAGTTTTCTTATATTTTACTCGTAAAAAGCACATCAGAAACTATAAAAAAGGTACAAAGATCCTAGAGGGGAAAACCATTGCACCCCTATGAAATTAAAGTACAATAAAAAATACATGAACAAAAAACATCAAGCAAACTAGTTGAACCTATGCTGGAATATCTTAAAACTAGGATAATTCTAAGACGTGGCCGAAATGCATATAAAATACAAAAAAAAATAACAAACAATAAAATTAATTAATAAGCCAAGTATTAAATAAAATATAAGAATATTTATTCAAGTACAGGATGTGTAAGTTAACAGATTTTTACCTATGCATATAATTGCAATTAAGTGGTAAAAAAATAACAAAACGCTTGAATTACTTTTTTAATATCTATTTAAATTTCTCTTTTGTTTCTCGCCAGTAATGTGTAGTATCATTTTATTTAACATAAAATAAAGCGTCACCGGAATGTAGGTTACTTCGGCCTTCCCTTTACATCACACGGATGAGATATGGGAGAGCATCTCGCATTATTCCGAATGATCGCGCTTCTATTTTCAGACCTACAGTTTAACTACGAATCCGAACGTCAGCTGTTTTTGCTAGGCATGTTGATTGACTCCGCAATTGCGAAATTGCTGTCGACAACATTGAGGGGATCGCTGAACAAAGAAATGAGTAGGGCTGTGATGGAGATCGGATACGGTCTTCCGTGTGTTCTAACCATCATTTAAAAAAGTATGCCGCCATTGTGAACAAAATACCATGCGAACATACCAATAGAAAACAAAAAAGTTGTATCTATATGTATATTAATTATTGTTTATATCAAAAACATTACATTATGACTTACGTCGCAACAAAAAAACTTGAATAATGCATAGGTTACATAAGCATGCGAGTATTGTAATTAGACGAAAAGACTTATGGACGTGTTCACGTGAAACAGGTAAGTTTTTTACCGAAACCGATTAAGTGTTTTTAACTGCAGAACTGGCGAGAAATAACAAGATATTCAAATCCACTAACGTTCTTTATGTTCCCAATAAAGGTGGCACACTTTAGTAGTTTCGATTTCTACGGAACGAAATACCTTCTAATGCACTGCATACGAGACCAAGAGCATATATTCCGAAGTGTCTATCTGTCTGTATGTCCCTTGCTATCCCAGGATCCTCGATATACAACTTACCGTGAAAATCCTCCACAGACCATAAGTTGTGGCTAGGCGCACAGATTTCCGTTACACTTGTTTCATTTTGCTTTCTTGTTGTGATCTGTACTGGCACCGTTACTAAAGTCAGCTAGTAAAATATATTGCACTCTTATCAACTCTTAAGCACTCAACTTGTTTTCTTGGCCCACATGTTAGTGTGTAAATCGGTAACAAATTCCTTAGTTAATAATCTTGTTTTGTTGGTTTATTTTGTTTTTCGTTTTTTTTTGGTTGTTATTTCTTTTTTGGTTTCTGTTTTTTTATATATTTTTTGTTGGTTTCTGTTTTTGTTTTTTGTATATATTTTTTGTTGGTGTGATTTTGGTAGTTTTTTCCGTGAGATACGCGCGCTCTTATGGAATAGCAAACATCAACTAAGTTTGTCTAGAAGTAGATGATTTAAAACGTTGTTTAAAGTGAACCGAACTGCAGGACACGGGACTAAGGACTAAACTTGTGATTGAGTGACTAAACAACACGATGACATGGCAGTGCTAACAACAAACCGAGTTGGTAGCAGAGCAACGTTGCAACATCAAAAACGTGAATGGGTTGGCGCGAGGAGCATCCACGGCTGGTATGAGACTGGAAGAAAAAACACCGTGCTGCGACTCTCTCGCGTAGCGCAAAGGAACTTGCTAGATCATCGCAAAAGACCAGCGACAATAGAAATTTAGCCTACTCCTGCGAACTCCTCTTTGATGTCACTCTCACTCGAGGCCAATAGTGGAGTTGAAGATGGGCGTCGTGTGTGTTCTCAAGGTAGTGAACGTCGTGTGGCGAGCGTAACGGAGCGCGGAACTCGCTGTGACTTTCTGCGGCGGCAACTAAAACTGTTTTGTTCTAATCAAATGTTGTGTAGTTTATATTTCTGTTAATTTTAAATTTGTTTCTATTACATGGCGTCGCTGCCAGCATCGCAGTCGCGGAATGCTATCAGCCATTAAAAAAGTAATAACGTTTTAACCGAGACCATTCAAAACTACCAACAACCACCCACCAGCAGCCTCCCTTAACTCTCAGACCGCTGCTCGAACTCCCCTCGCATCGGATGGGATGCGAGTCGGAAAAAAGCAACAGCAAAAAAGTTCCTCTGTCTATTCAGAAAAAGGCACACATGAAACAACAACAAACAACCCCAATGCTGGGAATCGTGCCCTCAACGAACATCCATCCCCTTCGTAGAGTGCGACGAGGCGAAAAGCTCTTGCCCAAACCACATCACGGCCGTGCCGAGTCAGGCAGTGTGTGCATGGCCTGAAAAAGGGGAAAGTTGCTGCTGGTGTGTGTGTATGTATGTGTGTCTTGCGGCGAAAACGACGAGTACACAAAACAAAAATAACCAACCGAAAAAAGGATAATAATTCTCCCTTTTGCATGAAGCACTTTTTTAATTTTAATTTTATTTTTATGTCGGTTTTATTTGACGTTATTTTGTACGTTTTTTTTAAACGCGCTGAAATGAGAGAGGCAGAACGTTCTCCCATTCTCGTTCGCTCTTTCTCTCGTCCTGCGACTGCGATTGTATAGTGTGTGTGTGTGTGTATGCGATAAGTAGTAAATGCTCACACATATGCAAACACATAAAAATCACATTTGATTAAGGATATAACAACAATGCGAGTACAAACAATACAACACTAACTGCTGATATTTTGCCTGTGTTGTTGCGCTGACAGCTTTGCTAGTGACAACTAGTTGTTGCAATGGATTCCCGCACACGGCAACGTCTTCGGGGACAGACATTTCGCGAAAACGCCATCAGATTAACCGAAACGAATCAAATAGAAAGAAAGCTAAAGGTAAATCCAACGCACCGTTTAGTGCTAATTGATTTGCCTTCGATTACAGGACGAACAAGAGCCGGCGACGTTCCAACAGTAACTAACTTTCAAAGACTACGATGGCCACTTTCCCAGATTGGCAATGAGCTGGCTGGCCTTCAGTCAAGTTACAGCAGCCACTACAGACTTACGCCGGCAGAGCCAGGAACCATAGCATAATTTCGTGCGGGGCGAGGGCTCGACAACATTGATGGCACCTAATGCCATACAGTCCTACGAGGGGACTCCCTGTTAATGGCCAAGTTAACGACTGCCGCCACACACACACATGCCCACTCGCACACAGGCCACAAGCAACAGTAGCAACAGCGTGCGAGCCAAAGGAACCCATCGGGAAACAGTCAAATCAACAGTGTTCAAGTAGACGAAGACCATTAGATAGACTACACCAAACAGCAGACAGTTTGCAGAGACTCCGGCAAAAAATCTGCTTCACGCAATCTTTATTTTCAACGCCATCAAAGCCATTGCAATCACCATTATCGTCGCCATAACCATCAAGAAAACAACCCACCAGTAGAGTCAAGAGCACAGTAACAGTAACAGTAACAGCAAACAGCATCAGTGCCAGAGTATAACACAGCAGATTTTTTTGTTTTCCTTCTTCGCTTTCGCCAGCAAGACGTGCAAGAGAAACAGGACAAAGGAGCCAGACCAACGCCACTCACTGGCAGCATCTCTGAACTTGAGCAACGTGGCCGCGTGTTTTCCTTATTTTTTCTTTACTTCCATTTTGCCGTTTGGCACAATTTCTTACATTTGCCCGCTCCGGCTATACCGGCAAAACACTTTGCCTTGTGTACTCTTATCCTGTTAAGAGAAAACAAAGCTCTTTGGAAAAGCCAGGCACGGAAAAGGCAAAGAAAAACTGCAAGAAAATCACTCTCAGCAATGTAATGGTCTGTTACTGTGCGAACAAAGGGCACAACAAGTCATTTGGGGCAAGGGATACCTTGAAGCTCAATCAGTGGGGTGGGGGGGTTAGGCTGGTAAGGCGAAGACGATATGCTCGGAGGGGAACACGGACAGTCCAACTAGCTGCTGTGACCCAGCTCCCTCCTCTCTGGTGACTGCAGGGCATCGTCACACATTACAATAGTTTTTTTTGTGTTAGATGATGTCCTTTCTTTGTTTTCCTAGTAAAAGCACTTCTGTGCGTGTGTCTCTCCAGCACGTCATGAAGGTCATTTGTCCGGCTGGTAAAACATCACACATTCACACACCACAAACTCAGCCACAATTGTGAGTGAGTGAAACATAATCGTTATCGTTTTTGGCATCATCGTCATTATTGTCGTCGTCGTCGTCGTCGTCATCATCATCACCATGAGCCACAGCAGCCACCGAGAGATTGGGCGATGGGTGTGACGATTTCAACAATCAGACAAAGTTAATAATAATCCTTCCCAGATGTTGCTTACATGAAATTCCTTAAAGGAGTCAGAGTTTTTGAGAAAGGCAAATTTTCGAATCTAATCTAAATGACAATAAATTCGTTATCTCATTTCGGAAGACAATAATTACAAACGTCCACCACAATTCTAAATTATTTGTCATTATTCAACATGCATTTCAAATGCATATGACAATTGTAGTTCTAAGGTGTAGCCGGCGTTGCATCTGTCATTAGAACTATGTTGATTTTGTATCTGAAGACTGAACCCCTGGTAGGTATGCCACACATAACTTGGGAGACAAAGAATTTTAAAAATTTAAATATTGCAATATGACAGTAAAAGAAAAAATTCAAATAAAATCAAATTCAAAAACTGGAGTTTTATATTTTTTAAACATCTTTGAGAATATTATCAGATATATGTATACATATGTATTTTTCAAAGGAAATACGAAACAAACAAAAAATATACTATACTAAAATAGACGTCGGAGTCAAAAATATTCAATAGGCGAAATGTAGTCCTTGGGCAATCATGAAAAACGGTCTACGTTTCGTTTCGATCGGACATAAAAAGACGGTACCGCATTATACTATTTCGGGTGTCCAGAAATTATCTTCGGATAAAATACAAAACTTGGGGGGTAGTGTCCCAAATTATTGGGAATAATTTCAGATTCTTTTCATACATAGTTTTATAGTAAAACAGCGGATTCTTTCCCCTTACCACTAAAATTTAAATAAAAATTCGAATCAAGTTGATGTATTCATAAATATAAATATTTGCATTTTTTTTTAATATATGTATAGATAACGTTTTGTGGGTGAACTTTTTTGACAGCCTATTTGTTAAAAGTTAAAGTCCTAATATAGACGATGCATATGTGTGATATCGTTCATTTGTATGGGAGGTACCCGGAGAGGTGTGGTTGACGTTTGAGGTTCCTGCGATTTTGCTTGCCATTATAAAATAACTAAACTAACCAAATTTGAATTTCCTGCAGTTTTAGGATTATAAGTTATTTCAGTAAAAAAATATAAATCATTTAGTACGGCAGGTACTTGAAGGAGTTGGAAAATGCTCCTTGGTCGGAGAATTTGGAACATGGAACTAATGTCGTATTGACTATATAAACACACGCGTACTTCCGAACAACCACACACACATACATATGTTCATATGCGTCTAATTTACTTTCGCTTTGGAAACGTGTGTGTGTCGGCTATTTACAGCACACACAAGTTTTCAGTGCACGGTGCGGTGGGGTGCATAGAAGAGCGACAAGGTTAAAGGAAAGTTTGTTGGTGTTGTTGTTGTCATTGGTGGCACAAATGGGGTACTTGTAATGTCACACACACGCACACACACTCACTCACTTCACGCATTTTAGTGGAATTTCGTAACATGAAAATTAAAATTACGAAAAATTTTCTAACGCCGCCCACTAATGGCGAGATGAGTACATAAGACTCTTTGAATTTGGCATCAGACGCACATATACGCGCGTACAAATTACGTCAAATGAGTACACGCGGTGTAAATATGCCAATGTGTGTGAGCATATGTAAATGTGAGCTGACTTGTGCGAGTTCCTCCTGTACATATAATACATATGTACGTACTCACACCCACACACACACTCAGTCGCTTAAGCACAAAATTACATATGAAGAATATATCGTACAATATATTTGCGTATGACAAAGTTACAACAAATTTTTGTTAACTAATTTTCTACACAGCCATCCGCTTTTGCTGTTTGTTTGTTGTTTAACTTACCAAGGACATGGAGTGGGTCCGTTGGTGCTGTTGCCGTTGCCACTGGTGTTATGTTTGGCGCTGGCGTTTCTATGAGGCAAGTAGATGCTTCCCAACAGCATAAAAAGTGAGTCCTTCTCAAATGTGCTCCTTTTTGCAATGTGCGTGCCCCTGTTTGTGTGTGTGTGTGTGTGGCTGGAGGAAAGTTGTAGTTGTAATATTCAGCCCAAGTATTTAGTCTGTGAAATAAAACGCCGAAAAAGAGTAATGAATTCGACAGTGTTTTGTTAAATTACAAGTTCGGTGGGGGCAAATTTTCGTACTTAGTCATAGTTGATGGCACGTACATACACAGACACGCAGAGAAACATACAATCGTATGTATTTACAAGAACATACATGTATATGTAATATGGCCACGTACATAGCATTAGAATACATTTTTTGTTTTATCTGTTGGGGAAGGATGTGGGAAAAGCAGACGAATGGAACGGTATGTAGATTTGCCCGGCCGGGGTTTTATCCTTTTCTCTTACGAATGAAGTATCGTATTTTTAATGTTTCAAATTTTGTATTGTTAAAGTCCCTGACTATTAACGAATTGTCTAAAAAAAATGTTATGCCTGTTTTAATTCCAACTTCCTCCGCGAATAGTGGCCCAATGTAAATTATTATATCAGGAGGTACTTTTACACGAACAAATTTAGAAATAAGTATTTTACGTGTGATTTTCCAAGCTTCATTTGGGTTAAGGTCGGTGCTTCCCTGGATTATGGTGAGCCACATTGATCTGAGGTCTCAGCATTATTAGGTTGAAGAGCGAGGTGGAACCTAGGATTAACATATAATTGGAGTGAACGTTGTACTTGTGGATCAAGTCACATAAATTGTTTTCAATTGGAGTTCGTAAAAATTGGTAATTATAACACTATGACACAAAATCAAACTTTTTGAAAAACACCCGAACGTGATTATATAGTTTTGATTGTACAACTGGAGCTGAGTAAAACCCTAGCTCAGTTTGGCTAGATTGGCTACCAAAATTTTTTTTCGGCCCTCGAAACTTTTGGATCCTTGAAAAAGGGTGACCTTAGTTTTTGGCCAACAGTTTGTACAGTTTTTAATCTAGCTCTTTCGCTTCTTAAGCAAAGTTGTAGCTAATAGTCCGCTTAAGAAATTGATATAATAAAATTTCCCAAAAAAATTAGACTTCCCTCTTTTTTTTTCAAAAATACCCCAATTTCTACATCAAATATCTCGTCGTCTATAAGAGATATGGTAAAAGTAAACACATACTATTTTAGGTCTTCACTTCAGCTATTGAACGGCTTATTACTACTTAGTCTGTATTCAAAAAAACACTCAGCGGCAATAAACTGATTTGAGAACAAATTCGAACTTTAAACTCATTGCGGCACACCCTAAAGCCTTACTATCGATACAAAATCTTTCACAATATATTCGTATTTTTAGCAAAAACAAATGTAAGGTGAAGCAAGATGACCAACATCGCAGTTAATACACATTTTTAACGAAATTCGAAAAAATGCTATATAAGAAACACCCTAATACTCTTTGTGAACAATTAAAGGGGTGGAGTATTCCGATCAAATTGGTTGTTTACAGAAGTTGTTCAGTTATACAATAAGTACGTTTTTGGTAAAGATAGCAAGTAAAAACTTTGCACAATGGTCCAAAACTCCTAAAAAATTTATTTGTTTAAAGGAGATAGTGTGTTTTGAGGGTCATTTAATATCCTCGGACTTGTTCAGATTGCATGGGTTTATTCATAGAAGTTTTTCGGTGTTACCTAAACTACAATTTCACTGAATAGAGTATGCAAAAAATCTGGACTCCCTACGACTTATATTCAAAATTGTGAAAAAATTATAATTTTTTTCGAAGTTTTTTGAGAATAAAACGAGGAAAGTCTAATTTTTTTGGGAAATTTTATTATATCAATTTTTTAAGCGGACTATTAGCTACAACTTTGCTTAAGAAGGGAAAGAGCTAGATTAAAAACTGTACAAACCACTATAGCTTTTGCAGCCTTTACCATGTTTGGAACTGCATTCGTCACAAAAAGCAAAACATTATTCCTATTGAAGGTGACGTCCAGATTTTTGATGGCGTCGTCACAAAGTAGCGAAATTGTCGAGTAGTTAGTCCTTTCCAAGGCTGCTGTATGTAGTAGAAATTTCTCACTTGCAATTTCCTTAATACACCTGCTAAAATGTTTGCCACATTTCTGCCCGTTGCATCTATAGTTTCATCGATTGAGATCCATATAAATTGATTTTTTAGTTTTGTTCGTATATTGTCCATGCAATCGTTGTATACATTTTTTAAATGTTAAGTTCGAAGAACTGTTTCGGATGGCACTTTGTAGTCCGTGTATTCCTCAAATTGTGTTCTTATATTTTGGTATCTCATTTTTTAAATTAGGATGTTAGCAGACACAAAAGCTCGACACTGTTTTTCCTGAAAATCATATTCTTTTGAGAGTCTACCGGAACATTCTGGCAAAAACAATTGTTTTGTCTACTTATTTTCACTTCTATGACCTAGTTGAATATGTTTGCCGCTTTCCACATATTGCATCACTTGAAATCTGCGATCTTCTGCAATAATTTTGCTGCAGGTTTTTCAATATTGGAATCCACCATCAGCTCGTAAGTCAGGAAACTTTTCTACAATCGCCTTTAGCTTTGCTGCTTTTGAAGGATTAGCTTTAGGCATAATGTCCAGGGTCGAAGTCGGTAATGGTTGAAAAGCACCTCTTTTTTATGGTTTGTTTACTTATTGAATAAAAAAGCGCGAAAATCAGGATTAATAAACGTTTAAAATTTCACAATTGTGCAAAACATGTAGTAGATTTGGCTGTTACATTTTAAAAAACCAAAGTTGCAATGACACTTGTTTTTAGGAACAAAAAAATAATGTGAAAAACACAAAATATGCCTCAGAAGCGATATTTTTGAAAAAAATATGACCTAAAAAATATAAATTATGATTTAAAAAAGGAGGTTTTTTTTTAAATTATGCTCCAAAAACCAAAATTTGCCGAAATATGACTTTATGGGTAAAATATGCCAAAATATGCTCTAACAAATAGGTCTCAAAACACTTGTAGGACCATGAAACATGTAAATACATTACCCATTTGTTAATATCTAGTTGTAAAAAAAACATGCTGTAGCATATTTCCGGTTGTCCTGGTTATTACATTAAGCTGATGTCAGTTCATTCAAAACCTTATGACGGTTATTTTTAATGACTTGTAAATGTATTCAATGGGAAGTAACAGACGTGTAATTAGTTTTTTTTGAGCAATTGCTTTCCTTTTTTAAAAGTTTAACATAACATAAAATGGAACATTTTCTGTAACTGGATTTGAAAAAATTTTGCATTGCATAGTATGTAGTTGGTTTTTTTGTACCTAGTCTATTAATATTTTGCTGAGTTTCGGACATTTGTACTGCAGAGATTCAATTTTAGTTTCAGAAACCTTAAATAGCTTCCGACATAACAGAGATTTTTACGCTCCTTTATGATCCATCCCATTGAGGGTCGGACAATAGTAACAGAGGCATCCGTATTTGATATTAACTTTGTGCAGGTGCTACCGGACTCTCACTGAACAGCGGTAAGGCTTCATACAATGTTTACATATGGGTATTTCCACAGAAATGTCAATCGGGAACGAAAAATTAAAAGTTTACAAAAATTTATATTACTTGTATTATTAAAGACAAATACCTTAATTTTATTAAATTAAAATATCCAAAGCTAATCTTATTTTCTGTGTTGATTTAACGAACTGCAGAATTGCATTTTTGTTCCGGTCACCATTTTTAATTTTAGCATCACTAATAATGCAAGTCTAGTTAGCAGCATAATCTTAAATTTATTTTATTGACGTTCTAATGTAACATTCGTGATCAACAATTAGTGGCATATAAACTTTATGATATTCCCTGATTTCGCAAATAAAACAATGAATTAAACAAACATTTTTTCAAACATTTCACAGCTATGGGAATATTTGTCACATAACGTAGGTCTTTATTACCTCGTGGTTAAAAACCAGGCGGACAAATTTGCCCAACAAAAACATATTTTAAGAGCACTATTGGTCTATTTTATGAAATAATTAAGTGTATGTAATAAACCTTAAACAACACGCGGACTTTCGAAAATTCAACAACTTATATAAAACTCACTTCTATTTCGGTTAACATAACGTAGGCATGTGTTTTGTTAATAACTTGGATTGGATGGATTGGATTTACATAACGTAGAGCCAGTAGGGAGCAATTCAAAATATAATAGAAAATACAAACAATTATAACTTTAAAGTGCTTTTGTTTCAACTGAATCGTACGATAGTTCAATTCGTAAGGCTGGAATTACCCATATTACTAACGCTCGTATATTTTTTTTGGACAAAAACAGTACATTTCACTGAAATTTATTTAAAAAAACAGTACATCGATGTGGAAAAACAGTACTTTTCGCAGTACATATTTACATAACATATATATTTTATTCAATAAGTAAAAAAAAATAACAATCATTTCCAGAATCAACTTTTGTGGTTGTTTTGTATTTGTCGTTTGAAGCAATTTGAATAAGCAATGCCGGCTTCGTTTTGAGATAATTGTAGAAATCAACGCATTTGTACTTCATATTACATTTGACGGTAAGAATTGCCTTCATGTTTGCATATCTAATCGGGTTTTGTCTGACGTAGAGGTTTTGTTCACTGCAGAGAAGATTCGCTCCACTGATGCTAAAGTTCCTGGCAAACATAAAATATTTTCAACGATCTTGGCCATTTCTTTGAATCCGCAATCAGCGTTATTGAGATGAATAAATATCTCCACCCACCGATCCACAATCGAAACATTGCCATCTCTTCATTGCATAATTTTGACGCTCGTTTTTAATATATCTAAATTGGGTGTGCAATAGAGTTGGACTTTCTAGTTCCTTTTGGTGAATCGTTCCTTTCTGTTCAGTTCACCAAAAGGAACTAGTTCGTTCCTTCTGTTCCTTTTCGTTCCTTTTGATCTTTTCGTTCACTTATTCATTTTCACCACTTCGTTCATTCGTTCACAATGTTTTGATTGTTTTTAGTCTTTTTCGGATTATGAAGTGAACGATTTGCAAACAAACATTAAAAATGTCAGAGCTGCTTAAAAGTTTATAAAGTATTTTTAAATTGTTTAAATAGTGTGTTAAAAAAATAGTTCTCAAAGGCTTTGTTTAGAGGATTTATAAATCATTTTTCATATCAAAATACAAAAAAAAAAATGTCTGTTGTTTTTGTTGTGGTGATGCCACCACTTTAGAATTGTTACGTATGAACGTAAGAACAAGTGAACGAATGACCGAAAATGTCAAAAGAACGAAATAAGCAAAAAGGAACGAAAAGATCAGAAGGAACGAAAAGAGCAGAAGGAACTAAAAAGCAAAAGGAACGAAAAGATCGGAATATGTGGAACTAGTTCCAACCGTTCACTACATGGAATCGTTCATTGGAACTAGTTCGTTCCGGAACTATACAAGTCTAGTGTGCAAATATACCGCATTTTCATTGGCATTGTACAAATTGTATTCGTTTAGCTTGTTCATAACGACTTCGACTTCATTCCATTAGTATAAAAGCATTCAAATCAAAGCAAGCAAAATTACATCTCAATCGAATTGTATAAATTGTCAATAAGTTTTTGCTTTTCTGCTACTTCAGCTGGGGATAAAAAAATCATCCCCTTGATGCATTTTTAGTGTTTCTTCGAGCTTATTTTTGAAGTAAACAAAATTAATGCATGAAGTCGCTATTCGCCGTTTATATTTCTATTATGTATTGGAAAACAGTACTTTGAGGGAGAAAAGCAGTACGCAGTTTTTGATGTCGAAAAACAGTACTGTACTGCGAAAAACAGTACAGATACGAGCCTTACATATTACCCATTTTTTTTAATTACGCCCAATTTCTGTTCCTTTACGTTTATAACGGAACTCGTAAATAATTTCAAGAATCTCAATGTTATATTGCTTTCGACATATCACGTTTATAACAGATGCCTGCATATAATGTTTGCTGACCTTCGATGTCACAGTTATTCTGCGGGTAGTGCTACACCTACAACGCCGATCTGGAGCATTTTTCTGCCAAAAGATTGACACTTTATTGAAAATAAACTAACACAATTTTTCAAGGCTCCACTTTCATATTACTCCAGATGCACGTTGAACGCCATTTAACTCTAGTGGGAGGAACGATGCTCACTAACCCAATCAATCCCATTTTTTTCTTAAAAATAAGTACCCTAACC